>OZ005649.1:356851018-357358518 GCA_963930645.1 Salticus scenicus | reverse complement strand
AGCATTGGACAGTTAAAACAGCGAGTTGGTTAAAAAAAAAAAAAAAAAAATAATAATAATGATCCGTGTACACTGGAAATTATGAGAAGAACGAAGAAAGGACCAATAAAAATTATACGAGAGTAAAAGACCGACTAGTAGGGATATTTTACGAAGTGTAGCTGATATTTAACAAAGAATGAAGTAGCAAAATATAGAAAATATCAAACAAAGAAAAGAAGAATGTCGCAAAAAAAGAAAAAGAAAGAATAATGAAAGAATAAAAGAAAACGAACAAAAAAAGGTGAATGATGTATATAACAAATAAAATATTACACTGTCCAGGCATTAACAACAATTAAAAATAATGGGATTATTATTATTTTGGATGCATATTCCTTAAATTTCTACAAAAAGCCTGCCGAGAACCTTATCTAAACTCAAATTTTCAGGCAACTTAATTTATGGTCATGCTATTGTACAAACTGCCACATAAAGTTGCAAATTGGAAGAAATTGTTTTACAGCACTGAAAAATATTATTGATAACTGAACTGAACCTCAAAAGATAATTAAAAAAGGCTAAAAATAACTTCTTCTTTTTTTCGAAATTTTACGTTCTAAACAGAAATAATGGGTAAAAATCTAGTAAAGTTAAATGACTCATTGCTCAACATCATCTCATAATAACTCAACAACCCTAAATATCTCAACATCATCTCAAAAATTTATTGCTATAACGATTGGTAAGTATTATGACTAGTTGATGAAACATTTAAGAATAGTATGAAGTTTTCAATTGAAAATAAAATAAAATAAATAACCTTATGGCGTAAATTAATCATTCTGTGATGAAAATATTGAATTCGTCCTTGAGAGGGTAATTTATTATAAAATGCTTATTTTATAAATAATTCTAGTAAAATAAATAGGTGTTGAAATCATAAATCATTTTCAGGAGCTTGCGTAAATGATTCAGTCTGCAAAATAATTGGCAAAAAATCAGGAAATGATTTCGTAGTGCTGAAAAACATGCATTAATGGTTTTTATTTACTTTGCGGATATCCCATTCAGATATAGAAATAAAATATTTAGTTCTTTGTGTTTTTTATTATATAATCGTTATTTTGAACGTAAAAAAATTAATAATTGATAATGATTTGTTTTTAATAAGGAAAAAACTATAAAAATAAAAATCGTAAGCACTGAGTCAGAAAACGGCATCAAGAAATGAGTTTTCTAAATAGAGTATAACGATTATAAAAACCATAAGATATTTTGAAGGTTTTTTTTTTTTTTTTTTTTAATAAAATAAACGTGCTTAAACTTTGATAGTTGAAGTTGCTAAGTTCTGTTCCTCTATTGATAGCAACGATTTTTTCTATTCTTGCGATGTAATGTTTGCTTATTCATATACACAAAGCAATAACTTTTAATGACGTAATAAAGAGCGCGAAAATACATATGCATTTTAAACATTTTTTTATTGTATTTTAAATTAATTCGAAAAGTGTAATATAACTATACGCAAATATTATAAATGCATTTAGTATGGTTAAACGTACATTGCATATTTCATTGTTTAACTAATGTCTTTATTCCATTCCACATTTGATTCACATGTGTAAAAATCATTTTGATGTTAACGCGTATTAAATTTGTCAGCAATAATGATTATTAATTCCTTTGTGAAAAAATTCTCTCTTTTTTTTATGAAATCATATATTCACTAAAATTGTTGACTTTTAGATGAAAAAATATCATGAAGTGAATCCCGATAATCAAGTCAAAAATGAGGAATAAATTTAAGATTTTGTTTTCTTTTTAGAAAACCGGTGTACTTTTACGCATACTTAATAAAAATCTCGACTTTTATTTTATTTATATTTCATAATTATTAGTATATTTATTGTCTCTCTAATTTTCTTTTTCTTTTTTTTTTTTTTTTTTTTTTTTTTAGACAAGAAATTAATAGTATATGTAAATACCTGTTTTTATTTTAGTTTAAAGTCCTTCTCTTAGAATCATACTGGGTAGATAATTAGTAAAATAAGTAATTGTAGTCAAATTTGTACAATTAAATCGTAGCTGACTATGTAGCGAAGGATTTCATTAATACAATGATATTTTAAATTTCCCACTCGTCTTCTGAATGTCATTTTTTACTGCACTACGCTTAGATTTTAAATGCACACATTCATATAATTTTAATGATGTTTATAAATAATATTTATTAATATTTAGTTTTAAAATTTATATTAATTTCAAAATCGTTTTATTATTATTATTATTATTATTATTATTATATATTTTAAATGATATATTATTAAAACATAAGTATTTCGGTTCTTTTCCAGGTAAAATAACAGAATTTTAGATTTTAAACAGTAAGACAAACATTCTAAAACAAATTATTTGAATAAAAAATATAGGCCATTTAAGAGATGCTTTTACAAATTACATTCAAATTGAGAAAAGTAACTTGCTTCCCTGATCACCCCCCCCCCCCCCCCAAAAAAAAAAAAAAAAAAAATCCTGGAGAATGTTACTAAATTATCTCCATTTAAACAATACTGGTGAAAAGAACGTTCTCTTTTCTTGTATTAGACGAAAGGAAAAGTGACATTAGTTTCTAAATTAATTCTAAAAACATTTAAAAAAAACATATTTATATCGGTTCTTGCAAATTTCGATAGCATTTCATTATCTGTTTTATGACATTCTACTACTGTGTTACTACACACACACGCATTTACATACATATATAATATTTAAATGAAGATAAATGAAGAGATGAAAGTGAAATATAACAAACAACAAGAAAACTTATCAAACAATGTTAATAAACAAGAAATTTGGTTAGATTTAAACATTATTTAAGCTAGAAATTAAAAATATGCTGTGCCAATCTCTTCAGTGTATATATATATATGTGTGTACAGGGAATTAATTTTTGAAATGCAGCAATAGCCAGAGTAACAAAAGATTTAATGCCACTGAATACCACATAGACCAATAAGAACTAATTTTCATCACCAAATTAAATTATCCTTTGAGGACTTTATTTCATTTATATAAGCAATTATAATTGTTTTAATTCTAATAAGTTAATTTCACATCAACTTACTTAACTGTATTCCTAGATCGTTAGCTGCATTTCAATATTCGATACCTTACACTGAGAAAAAAAAATATACCGCCTTTCTCTAGAATGAATGAGTGGCCATTTTCTAAATCCCTTAACTAGAAATACAGATTTCCGAGTATGCACATAAGGCACGGCAATAAAGTGAATAGACGAAATTATCGAGAATTTCTAGTGTACACATTTCTAGGTGGTGAAATAATATTCTGAATACTCTAAATATTCTGAATCATTTATATTGCGAGAAATTCTCGCTTGATTTTCTAGAATTTGGTCATAAACCAAGATTATATAGTTGCAGAAACCCACCTCTTGTAGTCTCATTTATTTGCAGAGATTTTTAAATAACTTTGCCCCCGAGAATATAGACAAACGCTTAGAATTCTAATAGGGGCTTCGAGAACCCGCTTTCCAGGGGGACTAGAACTTATAAAGATGATATGGAACTATTTTTTCTAGAGCCACAATTTAGATTATAGATGACAGTTACAGAATTTTTTTCTCAGTGTACGATAAATCAAAATTGAACCCAAACAAAAGAAGTAAACAAACAATGAGAGACTAAACTCAAGAGGACTACTTGTGGCCATTATGAGATCACTTTGGACTGTGATGTTAATTGCAGAATGCTAAAGAAATTATTTCTAAAATAAAAGTGATTTAAATAGTAACAAAATCTAAAAATATTACACAGTTATTTCGCTTATAATTGGCCAAACACTAAATTCATGTTTAGTATCCTGGACACTGAAGTACGGTGACTAAACACCTTTTAAATTTCTGATTTATTTTTGGTAAATTTGCAATCTATTTCACCAAGCAGTTATATTATTTTTTTAAGTTATAGCATTGTTTTATAAAAAATAAATAAATAAATAAAAATAAAAACTTTATCAGAAAATTAAGTTTAGTAATCCCTCTACTATCTTAACTTTATAGTCATGTCTTACAATTTTCGATTATTTATTTTTTTTCTATTATTTCAAAAAAAAAAAAAAAAAAAAAAAAAAATAGTGTTTCTTTCTTGTGATAATATCAAAAACAAAGGTTTTTTTGGTTAGAATTTGTATAAATATGTGAGTTTTTCACTTCCATAGCCGTCTTCTTTGCAAAATATTGTAGATTTCTACTAATCTCTTTGTTGATATTATTTCTTAGAAAGGGATGTGAATAACAGACATAATTCTAAATCTATTTCTGTCAGTATCGAATAGATAATTTTGAATTAGCATCTGTAATCATTACAATAAAATCAAAACACGTGAAATGTACAAGTTTCCTCTGATTAAAAAAAACATTAAATTTTTTATCTTCAAAAAATATCTGAAATTTTATTCTAAAAATAAAATTAATCGCAACGACTGTAATCCTCTATTTGAATAAATTATGAGAAAAAAAAAACCTAAATAAATTATAAAAATGGATTTAAAGTAATATAGTCGAAATGAATCTCAAGGGGGTGGGGAGGAGATTGTTCAAGCTATCAGTAGTTCATGCTATCAATAACTATAATCTTCATATAACTAAAATACGCTTCATTTTGACGGGGAATGTGAAAACATTCATGTTCAATGTTAAGCGTGTTCACGTTAACGAGGTTCGACTGTATATTTTATTAAAAGTAACATAATTTAATAGCGCAGGTCCACAAAAATGTTGCTAAAATTTGATTTGATAATTTTAGATGGTTTTATATGTTTTATTTTGGTGTGCTGAAGCCGAAAATAAAGCCATTTTTTCTCTATCAGGTACCGATCCTTTCCAATACAGGGTTCTTGCCGATACAAGATCTTCATTTTCGGTAGTTTCTAGTATATTTTAATGATTAGTTATAATTGATCATGGAAACATACTGTAAAAGCTACCATATAATTATATTTGAAAAAAAGTCATGGAATAAATCATATTGGTAAACACCCTGTATCGACAAAAATCTATACTTGATAGAGAAAAACTGGATTAATTTTCGGTTGCAGCCCACCAAAAAACATAAGAATCAGCCAAAATTATTGAATAAAACTTTTATATATAGACCTGTGTAATTATTCTTCACGGAGCGATTATTTTTTTGCTTTTATTAATCAGTAAACCCCTTTATCGACAAAAATCTATACTTGATAGAGAAAAACTGGATTAATTTTCGGTTGGAGCCCACCAAAAAACATAAGAATCAGCCAAAATTATTGAATAAAACTTTTATATATAGACCTGTGTAATTATTCTTCACGGATCGATTATTTTTTGCTTTTATTAATCAGTAAACCCCTTTATCGACAAAAATCTATACTTGATAGAGAAAAACTGGATTCATTTTCGGTTGCAGCCCACCAAAAAACATAAGAATCAGCCAAAATTATTGAATAAAACTTTTATATATAGACCTGTGTAATTATTCTTCACGGAGCGATTATTTTTTGGTTTTATTAATCGGTAAACACCCTGTATCGACAAAAATCTATAGTTGATAGAGAAAAACTGGATTCATTTTCGGTTGCAGCACACACGAAAAAAAAAATAAGAATCAGCCAAAATTATCGAATAAAACTTTTATATATAGACCTGTGTAATTATTCTTTACAGAGCGATTATTTTGTGGTTTTATTAACGTATCTTTCTATTTCTATTTTCATTTCTATTTTATTATTTTTAGGAGTTTTTAATATATTTTATTGCATAGAAAGTTATTCTAAATGTATATTTGTGATTTATGTATATCATGCAGTGTATTTTATTACAAAATCATAAAAAAAATCTATCTCCTATTGTATATTTATTTTACTCGTATCCCTCTTTTCTTAAGTTATCTGGCGTTTCCAGCAAATCCGTTCGTTTGAAATGAAGCTTAATAAATGAGGAGAAACGAAACACGTGGTAACATTAATTCCAACGTTCTGATCTTAATCTCGATTCATCACTCAGCGGCAGACTTTCCAGCACGGCTGACAAATGCTGTTTATGTATCGCCATCCTTCAGGCGCTGAACGAAGACAGTATGTTTGGGTTAGAAATGAACGAAAGAGATATCCTTATAAAGACTTTTGTTCAGAAAGATGAATCCTGCTGAATTTTTTTCATCTTGGATGAGATGGGAAATGAAAATTTATGATGAGAAAATGATATGCAACGGAAATAGATAGTCAAGTAGTATGAAGCGATCGAAGTCCGACTGAGTCATTTTGTACTCGAAATTAGAATCTCCGAGGTAGAAATATATTTAAAATGATAATAAATTTTTGTCCTTTAATGTGTGTTATGTTTGGGTTAAAATTTGATTAGATTTGGTAACCGTATTCATTTGCTAAGTTGTTATACATTTGTTTTGTTGATATGCAATAGAAATATATAATTAGTTAGAAGTGATACAGATCCAATTAAGAGATTCGTTTCCAATTCCAAATCAAAATTTCCATTGCAAAAAAATAAAATTTAACCCTTTCATGCGTGTTGCGGTATTGTGAGTTAGTAGAGATAAGCAAAAGAAATATCCTTTACAAGAATTTTTGTTCAGGAAGATGGATTCTGCTGAAATTTTTCAGCAACGGAAATTAGAAAGTCAAGTATAAAGTGATTTAACCCCGCCAGTCATAATCTATTCGAAATCAGAATCTTCGAGGTAAAAATATTGGGTTAAAAATGAACTAGTTTGGTATCCTTGTTTGGTATCCCCTTCTGTTGGAATCACACGAGAACCGGTACATTCACCAGAATCCATCTCAGCATGGTATCGCCATTCTGCTGATACACAAAAGAAATATATTATTAAGTAAAAAGTTAGCAAAGCCCAAATAAGCGATTCAGTTTTATTCCAAGTTTGTAAAAATGTATATGCAAAATAATAATAATAATAATAAATTTAACCCTTTGATGCGTATTGTACTATATTTGAGGGTTAGAAATGAACGAAATAAATGTGCTTTAGAAAAATTTTGGTTCAAGAAAATGAATCCTGCTGTATTTATTAGCTTTGGCAAAAGTAGAAATTGAAAATTTATTATAAGAAGTGTATGCGACGGAAATAGATTGTTATGTAAAAAATAATCAAAGATTTATTATATAAATAATTTCAGATTTGAAAACCAAGCTTTTTCCTATGGGTATATAAAGACTTACATTGAATAAGGTAAATCCTACTCATTGTTTTATCCGTGTTAGCGATGAGAAATGATACTTACCATGATAACGCTATACAATGGAAATGTGTTATTAAAAAAAAAAAAAAAAAAAAAAAAAAAAAAAAATTCGGAGACCAACTGCAGGAGTCGCTTTTCATTCCAAATCAAAATCTTTGTCGTAGAAAATAGAAATATATAAGAAAGAGAAGAAAAAAAGCTTTGATTTTATTTAATTTATAATATAATGGATCATCTACATAGCCATTTTCCCTGATATGCTATATGAAACTCTGATAATGCCTCATCTCATCATGTTGTAATTTAATTTATTGATTTCGAAAACGTAATTGACATGTTGTATAGTTTCTTATTTCATTATAACATGAAAGAGAGAGAGTTACATTATTTTTAAGTTTAAAAAAAAAAAAAAAAAACTGTTATATACCGAAAATAAATAAATATATATATATATATATATATATATATATATATATATATATATATATTAACATAAAAATTTAAAATAATATTAATTTATTTTTCGTTTAAATAACGAAAGTTATATGTTTGTTTCAGTTAACATTGTAATGTTTTTAGGTACTTTTAAAGTAAAATTATTTGCTTATGGACAAATACTGATGTGAGATTATTTGAAATATATTTACCGCCACATATGCAGTTCTTAGGTCCACATATATGTTTTTGCACAACACACACACACACACAGAAAAAAAAAAAAAAAAAAAAAAAAAAAAAAAAGGGATTCATTTGGAAAACGAAATAAACATCTTTAAAATTTTAGAGTACAAAATTAAATTATGTTTCATCCCCATTATTATTATTATTATTAGACTAAGGAAAAAAATTTAGGCTGAAATTGAACAGGGGATTCACACTAAACGTGAAGATGCCAAAAAACGCTTAGTTAAACTTGGAGAGTTATCCAACCTTTTCTCTCTTAAAGAAAGTCATGCAATTCAACTATATTATTTTATAGTAGTTATAACTGAAATAAATATGTATCATTACTTAATGAAATTTAATTAATAATTTAAATTAACATTTAGAATTATATTTCTTGTAAGAAACGAAACAGAGTTTTTAACCGACTTCTAAAAGGAGGAAGGTTCTCAACTTAAATCGTATGGTTTTTTTTTTTTTTTTGTTAGCTCATAACTTCTGAACGGATACTCCTATTTTGATACTTTTTGTTTTGTTGAAAAGGTCTTGGTCTGAAGTAGGTCACATTTTAATATCTTTACGATCTAAAGAAAATACAGGGAGCTCAAAAAAGTCAGTCCCAACTCTTTTAACTGATGAATAGCTGCAGCTATAGTCATAAAAGTGGTACGTAGGTATAGAAAAATGACAAGAGGAAACCGTTTACAGTGCCACCTGATGGAAAATAGCGGAGTTAGTGTTCCTATCTCGAGAACGGTTCAAAATAGAGAAAAAAAAAAGTGAATTACAAAGTTGAAGAGTATCATCGATTTAGTACAAAAGGACAGTTTGTAGACATTGGTGCTACAAATAGAATGCTAAAAACGTGCATTTGTTTGTTCGCAATTTCTTACACTATGCACACTTGAACTACATTGCACGTATTGTAGCGCAGCACACGTATGCTACGTGGTTGAAAATACGGTTACTGTAAACGGTCACATCGTATAACGCATTGCCGTTTTTAATCAAATTAATAAAAGGAGGGGTTCTTAATTCAAATCATAAATTTTTGTTGTTGCTGCTGTTGTTTGTTAGCTTATAATTTCATAACAGATGCTCCGATTTCATTACATTCTTTGTTGTAAATATCTTGACATGAAATAGGTCCCATTATGATTTCATTAAGATCTAAACAAATTATAGGTGCTCACAAAAGTCTTTAAAATAAATCACTGACTTGAATAAAACTGACACAACTGCCTCTCAAGTGGATAATTTTCAAGGAGGAAACGTAACGTTTTTTGTGCACATTGGGGCTCTTCATCTTTTTTTTCAGTGACATATACTCGAAATTACCATTTTTAGAGTTTATCACTTTCCTTGTTAGTTCTGATATGTGAGACTGCCATCAAATGCCTTCTCATGTTCTGCTATGAATACATTCCCTCTGAAAGGAAAAAAAAAAAAAAAATATTTTTGTAAAAAAAATAGAACCGACTCCAAAGAGCAACAATTATTCAACTAAAAATGAAATGTAATCGAAGATTGCGCCTAAAAGTATGAAATAAATTCTTTCGATAAACAACATAAACACTAAAATTAATCATAACTTTTGAAGTCGGTGCAAAATTAAATAAAAATTGATAGTTTTATTCAATAAAAAATCAATTTGTTTTCGAAATATACATCTCCTTTTGGCATCTGCAAAACACAGCTGAAAACTATTTCATTTCAAGTACAGTTAATATTTCTTAAGCTGCAAAAGTTTGCGGAGTTGACATGGTATCTGTCGCCCCTAGCGAAAGGAAAAGAGATCACCAAATTATCTTGCGAACATATGTAATTCCTTTCAAAAATCATAGTTATTTTAATAAGGTATATTACAAGAGCAATCAAGAATATGAAACAATATTTCGTACAATGTATATTACGAAAACATACATCTCGCGTGCATATTTTTGTATTACGATTTGATAGCCAAATTCAAAAACTGCCAAGAACGATAAATAGCAAAGACATACCAAGTTTGTAAAGAAAACTCTTGCAACATCTCAGAAACGTAATTACTGAATTTCGAAGGATGTTGACTGTTCTCTGTAGGTGTCACTAATGGACCAGTTGTATACAGTGATAAAATAATAAATGAAACTATGAAAATGGATCATTCAGGGCAACAGCGTTTTAGCTATCGGTCTTAAAAAATTTGTTAAAAAACCAAATTTTATCTAATTTTGCACCGACTTTAAAAGTTATGATTAATTGTAGGGTTTATGTTGTTTGGCGAAAGAAGTTATTTCATACTTTTAGGCGCAATTTTCGATATCATTTCATTTTTAATTGTTTGGATAATTGTTGCTCTTTGGAGTCGGTTCTATTTTTTTACAAAAAGATTTTATTAGAAAATGCATATAATCGAAAAATTTGTTAACTAATGCTATAATTCTTATGAAATACGATAAATATTCTAAAAAGCTTTTGCGTAAATATATCAGAATTACATTCTAGTAACTTATATTCTAATTCAAAATTTTAATATTTATATTTAATCTTCAGTCTTTAGAAAAATTTTGTTCTGAAAAATGAACCACTGCCGATTTCTTCACTTTTGGTACAAATATGAATTAAAAATATTATTATTAGAAAAATATAGAATGAATATATATATATATATGTATGTATATATTAAGGTTAAAAAGAAAAGAAAAAGGCCAAATTAAAAGTAGAAATATTGACAGACTTCTTTTAGATTTGCTGACATGAAAGCTTTCAAATCTTTAAGGAAACTCAGTAAAAAAATTATAACTTAAATAATAAGTCAAATCATACTTTTTATAAAAAAAAAAAATAATAATTAAGTTATTTGCACTGAAAAACGACAAAAATAAGGAAATATAGTTTATAACCAAAATCTCATAAGCTTTAAAAAAAATTTTCATATCATTTATGTACTGACCGATCTTCAGATTCTGAACAAAGGTTAACTGTGCTAAAAATGAAGGGAAGAAGCATTCTTCTGAAACTATTTGTTCATAAAGAAGAAACCTGTTAACTGATTTCACCTTCGATTGAAAAAAAAAAAAATTATAATAAAATGGGATATGAGCGATAGGAACGTGTAAAAAATTAAAAAATCACCAAACTCAGATGAAAATAATTATTTTTGTTTCAAAATACGTAAACAAGTTTGAATATCATCGATTAAAAGTAAACACGAGACTAGCATAAACAAGGAAATTTTGAATACATATATTTTAAGCAAACTTTGTAATATGGAAAAAAACATACCACATAGTTATGTAAGACCGAAATAATTAATCACATCACTTTATCAGACAGAATATTGCAGGCACAAATGTAGAAAAACAGCAACCTAATTATTTGCACTTTTTAATTATTTATTTCAATTTTTTTTTTTTTTTTTTTAAGTTTATGATATTTACTTGTGAAATTTTTATTCCCAATCATTCCACAACAGTATTTCGATATTTAGTGCAATAAATATGTAAAACTCAAGATAAATAGATTAAAGGTGATAGCCTTTCTAAATTTTAACTGCTTTTGTAAAAATCTAGTAATTCATGTATTTTCATAAAACTAGATGAAAATACATTTCATTTTCAATGAAAATAATACAGTTAGTATTAAAAAGACATTAAAAGGCACTACAAAGTCACTTTTAAACACGTACAAAGTCAAATACAATTGATTAAAAATGTGTTTGCAATTTAAAATTCACATTAACAAAGCTTTCCGCTATGTCATTATAGCATCTTCAGGTTAATTTGTTTTGTAAATTTCTTAGAATATCATCACTTATATATATTAGGATTTTCTGACATGGTCAAAGGGTAAAAACCTGACGACACGAAGGAAAAATCACCAAATTATTAGGTGAATTTTACCTAATTTCACTTTTTATCTGATAAAAGTTCAATTTCTGTTTTTATTCTCATGTAATATTACCATTTCAAAAACATAAAAATGGTACGTAATGTTGTATGTTTTATGCATTTCAACGGTTGTTTATATGTTCAACGAGGATTGTATGTTTTGACTAGGTATAAGAAAAAGAGTTATTTTCTTTAAGATTTATACTCTCAGAAATTAGTTCGCATAAATTTTATCTTTCTTGTTATTTCAAGGTATGAATATTCCCCAATAAATGCGTAATGAAAATACGTAGCAGACAACGACTGAAACAGTGATTGTGGTTGATATGAATTTACACTCTAAAAAAATTCTATTAAAAACAAAAAGTACTACGAGTATACAAATTTTTGTACAATTTTATCTGTTTTTACATTTTTTTTTTATTTTTTTAGCTATGCTTATGCATAATTTGGTACCAAAGCGAAATTGGGAAGTGCTAAGTAGAAGGAAAAACTTTTGGAATTTTAATTGAAAAAAAGAATATATATATATATATATATATATATATATATATATATATTATATATATATATATATATATATATATATATATATATATATATATATATATATATATATATATATATATATACATATATATATATATATATATATATATATATATATATTATAAATCTGTTAAAACAGGCCTGTCCAACCCGAAACACTTGGCACCCGAAACACTGGAAATTTATCTTATTCAGGCGGGCCGCACTACATGTACGAATGTGTTTATATATGTTTGTGAGAGTTTGAATCATGTATGCATGTACTTTTTTTGGGGTGACGAGAGGGTAAAGAATTAGAGCAAAATACATTGATATTAAATTTTCATTTATAAATTAACAATAGAACCGTTAAATATTTATGATTGTGTATTAATAACCATAATAAAAAACAATGAATAATAAATTTAATAATATTTGTTTTACAAAGGTGTGTTGTTTTCTTATTTAGCAACCGTTTAAAGCAATTTTTGCTTCAAAAATTTAGAACGGATTTATTAATTTAAGCAAAGTTCTCAAACTATAAATATCGTTAATTTACTCGCGGGCCGCAAAATACTACACGGCGGACCGCATGGGTCCCGGGGGCCGTGAGTTGGCCACCCCTGTGTTAACACATACAAAATTTTTGTAATTTTCCTATAGAAAATTCTGTTTTAAAACTATAGAAATTTATTTTAAAATTACATCTGAATGTGTAAAAATTAACTTTTTGTTTTCTTTCAACCAGACCAGATAAAACTTTTAATCATTTTGATACAGATTTTATCTGGTGGTTACATATTATTTTCTGTTTTGCATACAAAGAACTTGATATCAAAGCAGAATTGGGGTGTGCTAAGTAACAGCATTAAATGTAGTTCCGCGAACATCGTCATATACTATGCCATTTAAACTGACGAGTTTTTTTTTTTTTTTTTCTTTTTTCTTTCAGTGTGCCATACGGAACAAAAAACTGTGTTAGAATATTCCGTCTGTCAACGTATTGTTTTACAGTATACATACGGATATATCAACATTACTGCTGGAAATTTTCTGCAATATAACAGGATCTATTTTTCCCAATGTATATTTCGCAAAAGTTTTATAATTAAAACTTACTATAAATATTATTAATCGCTGTAAATTTTACGTTTGATGAAAACATCTTACTTATTTCATGTCGTTTTCATTACGAATAAGACCCGCATTAGAACAGAAAAATGCCCCGTGTTTTTATTTTTTATAATTATGAAATTATTTAGTTTCAAAATATATTCTCAATATTAGCTCTGATTTTTTTTTTTTTTTTTTGGTAACATTGACCAAATTTATATCGCGTTACATATCTCTAAATGGATTGGTATTCATAATTCAGTCTAGTTTGTTACGTTAGTTAAATTTTTTTGCTATGCTAAATAAGTTTGCAAAGATAATTAATTTATTGATTGCTTTAGCTTGTTCAGCAGACTTTTTAATTCAATGAGCATTAATTTATAGCCGCCATTTTTTTTTCCCGAAAAATCTTTCCTCATTTAAGACCAAGGCATTTAGCACCATTAAATAAAGCAATCCTACCCATTTCAAAAAGCTGACAAGTAACACACAATGATCAGTCGTTTTGCAAAACAGGATAAGAATTGCAACTCGACAAAAACCCTTGAGATTATAGTACTTTTTGAGTTGTTTCGATTGGCATTGAAAAGCTTCGTTAAAGTTCTCGAAAGTTTGCGAGATAAAAAATGCAATTAATAGCGAACTGAAGGAATTATTCTCGAGGTATATTACTTTCGTCGCTATCCTCCCTCCATTCATGCCCAGAAACTATTGTGGAAGTTTTACAAGCCGCGGGAATGCCTTCTTTTCCTCAAGCCGTTTTCTCTGAGAGAAAGTTCTCGGTTTTATTTATCGTAGAAAAATTCAGAATAGTTTGGAAAACTTGAAGGGTCTAGAATTTTCAAAGAACTGACTTACATTATTATTGAAAAGAAGCAGTTTAAAGAAAAGGTAGTAGTAATAATAAAATAATCTCTTTATTTACGTATCAATAACGAGAAGAATTATTTTTATCGTATTAATAATAAAATATTTTATTATTTACGTATCAACAAGAACAATAAATCATCCATTTTGGTTTGATTATGCTTGATAGATCATATGGTAAGGAAAGTTATTGATTAATTGATAGAATAAGATATGTTTTAAGATGGTAAGTAAAACAATGATTGTATTTTAAAAATAGTTATCAGAAAATACATCAATTTTGACAGCAAGAAAAATTAAGTTTAAACCATGCCCCCCCCCCCTCCCCCTCCCCCCCAAAAAAAAGAAAGAAAGAAGAAGAAGAAGAAATTCTTTCAAATTCATTTATGTATTATTACGTATATTTAAAGGCTTTCCTTAATGGTTTAGATTTACTTTTTGAAAACCGACTCTGTTTGAATAATTAAAAAATGCAAGTTCTATTAAGAAAAGTTTATTTTTTCTTTATTTACAATCTGTGCATTTAATTACTTGCAATATTTATTTTTAATTTAATTTAATTTAACATTTTACAAGCAATATTTAGCCTTCTTAGGTACTGACATCATAGAATCAGTATTGTAATAGCAGTATACAGATTATAGCAGTATACAAATATTCTCTAAAATGCAAGACGTTAGTGACTAGATCGGGGATTAGAAAGGGTAATCACAAATGTTCTAGAGCTTAAAAATTTTGTAAGTATTTACATTACGTTACCTTTGATATTATACTTTCCAAATAAGTAAAAAGATAAATAATAACAATAATAACAAAATCGTTCTAATTGACTGAATTGTTTACTAAATTTCAAATCACATTCTATAAATTTCATATAGTAAAGAATCACATAATGATATATAAAAATTTCTAACATTTATATTGTTAGCGAAAACTCACTGAAAATAGATAAAGTCTATTAAACATGACTTGTATTGAAATCAATTTCCTATAAAATGTGATATTCTGTTTTTTAATTTTTTAAATTAAAGTCGCAAATAATTGTAAAATTACAAGAATTTTGACATAAATTATTTATTAAAAATTTTCATTCGTTAGCAATACCATTTTTTATCTGAAAAATAAATAAATAAATCAATAAAAATCAATAAAAGGATAAACTATTTTTATTTATTTACTAAACTAATACTCTAATATTAAATTGAAAAATATATGTATACAAATAATTTAAACATACAAAATAACAAAAACATACAAATTTATAATTTTGTTTGCGCTTTCAATTATGTCACATAAAGAAGCCAGTTAGTTATTTTCATATGAAATAACAACTAGACGAGAATCCCTACAAACGCTATTCTTAACAAACAGTCTTAAAAAAAGTTCTTACCTATTTGTTTGGAATAAGATTTTCCTTTTTGTATTTATCAATTGTAGTAAAAATAGCTGACATATAAATGTCTGAATGTTAATTTATAATTTTTTCTTATAATATTTTTTTTCTTCTAACAAGCTCTTAGTTATTTTTGTTTCATGCCTTTTAATAAAAAAGAAAGAAAGAAAGACTAAGAAAAGGAAAGGAAATAAATATTTGTGTAAAAAAAATAAATTCACAAGGATTATGAAATAAACAATACAAACATTAAAATTTTTATTTATACGTAAAAAGTTGTAAGAATGATTATATTTACTATTTAAATTTATTTTTAAAATCATTATAAGAAAGATTATAAAAAATCATGTACTATGTAGAAACTATAATCATTTTTCAGTTTTAAGTATTCTTTAGATGAAAGTTTTAAAACACATAAAAAATAAATAAATGAATAAAAGAAGAGTGAGATGAAGAAAAATGTACGCAATATATAAATTGAGATGCATTTGGAAAAGCAACTGAAAATGTAAAACTAATTAACATTAATAAATTAAAGTATATAACTTTGAAAAATAGAGAAATATTGAACAGAAAAGATAGCAAAAAATAAAATCTATTGGATACATATAAAGGGTAAGTTTTCGTATAGTGTATAAATAATGAATAGTATAAATTTTAATGATAAAATAAGTTACTTTCAATCTACACATATTATTGTGCATTCATATAAAGAAACCTTAAAAGAAATGACACTGTTGTAACCTAAGATAATTGTAGTTCTTAAACCTTTAAAGCAAAACATTTTAAAATTTTACTATATCAATATAAATTATGTCTGAACTGCTTTCAATGTAAAATTACATAGCCTTTCTGTGAAAAGGTCGATTTTTTGTAATTACCACTTGATATTCAAGGTCTAATACTGAATCTCCATTAAATTATTTTGGTATTTTTATAATTATGTTCAAAATTAGAGCAATTGTAATCGCGTAAATTATTTTAATTAAACGGGATTTTTAAAAAATCCTTAATGAAGACATAAGTTAACCTTTAAATGCATAGCGATGTAGATTTGCATCGTATGTTTAAATCCTCATATCTCTTTATGTAGCAACCTTTGCACAGTGCTTTTGTTTATTTATTTATTTTAATTTTACCAAAACTATTCTATCGTTTCCGAACACAACTAGAATCTTTGACAGTTTACAGTCGGTAACAAAATTCTCCTAACATTAGCAAAAATTCCTAAATAAAAAAAGTACACTTAATACAATTTTGTTAAATAAATCCTTGTCGAATCCTGTTTTTATACTGACTAAGAACAGGATTCAACAATGATTTATTTAACAAAACAGTATTAAGTGTACTTTTTTAACACGCTTTTATTAGCTTCACCTGTATGTATGTATGTATGTTTGTTTGTAACTTCTCTGGGAGCAAACAAAAAATTTATATTGTAAAAAAAAATACTTTTTTCCTACGTGAACGATATGGCGTAGAGGTAAGGCGCCGCGCTACGAACCTAAAGGTTCAGCGTTCGATCCCAGTCAGGGGAGATTTTTTAAAAATGGTTTTTGTAATTCTAAGTTATTTTAATTAAAGATTTAAATGTATGTAAATAATACGGTGTGTCACTCACACGATTTTCTCTTACCCTGCATTTTAATACTAAGATAGATATTTTGTGCTTTTTAGTTCACATTTCTATAAAAGCGTGTTCTTTAATTTTTTTAAAACTATAATATTATTTATATAGGAATTTTTCCTAGTGTTCGGAGACTTTTGTTAACGACTGTACTTCTTTATCTGTTCCAATTTTCATACTTGGCGCGCTATCAAAGTACAATTTCGGCGAGTGTTGCGAATTACAATTATTTATAAAAAAATAAATAAATAAAATGACAAAAACACGTAGAAAAATTGTTTTTGGATAGAAATAAGGAATTTTTCTGCTTAATTTAATCTTAATGTAATGTAAATTGGCAAATTATGAAGACATAAATTTGTTATACTAGTAATCATTGACTTCTAATTCTTCATCTCTTATCAGATCAAAATGATACTACTACTACTATTAGTAATAATAATGCTAATACTAACATATAGCATTCTTCCTTTTTTACTTTTTTCTTTATATATAGAGAGAAAGTATTGGATTCGTGAAAATTTTCGAACTCCAGTTTTTGATGGATTTACACGTTTTGGGATGTCCTCAACAAGATTTGACTGCTTTTAGAAAATGTCTGTCTCTGTGTGTGTGTGTGTGTGCGTGCGTGCGTGCGCGTGTCACAAATTTTATAGACGCTGTATCTAACGAACTATTTAACGAAATTTAATCAAACTGGGTATTTAGTAAAATTCGACCGATTAGATTTGGAAATCAATCGATCAACAGGTGGCGCTGAGATCCTATTTTTTCTAAATTTTTAACATGACAGTATAGGACAAAATTTCGTACAAATGCAAAAATCAGAGTTATTTTTAACGTGTGATTGTAAAATTAATATGAATTATTGATAATAGTAGTAGTAAGATAGGAAAAAATGTTTGTGCATGTAAGAGCATCGTTGCTCCCCTCTTCCTGGGAGGGGGGGGGAGTATCCCCGGGGGGATGTAAATTTTTCTTATGGGTAGCTTTCGAAAAATCTCGTCAATACCTTTAAAGCGAATGGTTGAACCTTAGGTCTGCGATAATTTAAAGCAAAGTTATCGATTTTTTTTTCGCATATCTTCTGATGTTGGCACAAATTTGACTTTCTTTCGACATTTAGTATTCTAATTCTCTTAGATAAAAATCGTTTGCATTTATCATGGAAAATAATTTTCGTAAATACTAATTTACTAACTAATTTTTACTGCATGAATTTGTGTAAAATTATACAGAAGAAAGTTTTGTGGTGACCACATCATACTAATTTTATTCATTTTTCGAGACTAATATTAAATATTGAAATAAATTATCATTCATTTAGTGAGTAATTATTATTAGAATGGACTCTATTTTAGTTACTTCAAAAAGTATTTTAAAAAAATTCACACGCAATGTTTTTATATATAAAAAAGAATAAAATAATTTTTTAAAAACTCTATGAATTTTGTCTTAAAGTATGCTTAAGACAATACATAAAAATATTTCGAGGAATCCTGCCAATGTACTCTTTGTAGTTTGTTAATTTCCCAAGTTGATGTAAGTAATCAAATTAATTAAAACATTCATTGTAAAAAATATATATAATTCTTGAAATGTCGTCAAACTGAATGTGATTAAAAAAAAAAAAAAAAAAAAAAGAAAAAAAAAAAAAAAAATCGCGTTTCTAGAACGAGTAGTTCCTAAAAATTTTAACTCTTTCACTATTGTTGTCCATGATCAAGGACATGCTTTTTAGAATTTTTTTTTTTTTAAGACGTTTTAAAACTAATATCAAAATTTTCTCTGCATTTTTAGTTATTTTCTTTAAAACATCTTCAAAAAATGTCCTTGATCATGTACATCAGTAGGGAAAGGGTTGAGAAATAAAATATCAATGGAAATTTGAATAACTAGGCGGATTGTCAATTATTACAATTAATTCGATGAAATTTTGATCTTTTGATGCTATGAGAATTCACATTAAAATCCAAAATCAAAATTACTTTTATATTAGACAATATTAATAATTTCTCATCGAATTGATTCAGATATTTTTCTAAAGTAAAATAGATACTTTTAGCATTTTGGATTCAAAATTTTGCTATTATCTTCATAGAAGAACTTTTCGAAGATATGTGGTTTATACACATTTTTTAATCTTAAGTGGATGAGACAAACTGAATTAATCCGATGTAAATGTAAAACTAAGGCAAATTTTAATGTTTAAAAGAGCAATCACTTTAATGCATTTATAATGGATTTAATAAACTAATGGAAAGAATTTAATTCAATATGTTTTAATATCATCATAAAAAATACTTTTGAAGATTTGCGATTCATACACATTTTAAGTCAAAGAAAACCAGAAAAAATTAGTATGAATTAAATCGATGTATAATTAAAAGTAAAGTCAATTTTAATATTTAAAAAATTAATCATTAGTATTAATCTATTGATGTATTTAATAAACTAACGGAAAGAACAAATATATCCGAATATCTACATAGGAGTACTTTTCGAACATATGTTGTTAAAAACTTTAATCGTAATCAAATCAAAAATAAATAAATAAAATAATAATAATAATAATAATACAATGTAGATTTAATTGTAAAGTGAATTTTAATATTTAGAAAAGTAATCAAATTAATGCATTTACTAATATATTCCATGTATGAAAAAGAATCCAATCCAAAATGTACCAAAATCTTCAGAGAACTTTTTGTGGATGTGTAGCTCATAAAAACTTTAAGAAAACTCGAAAACATTAATCGGAGGTCGAGTTAAAATATAAAAAATATATATATTTAGAAGAGTTATGAATATTAATGAAACTACTAATGCATTCAAATATTGACAGAAAGAATCAAATTTCACATACACCAAAATCCTAACAGAAATATTTGTGATTACGTGATTTAAACAAAATTTTAATTTAAGCACAACAGACAAAACTCTGAAAAATTATTACTCTATCCAGAGTTAAAACTAAATTGAATTTTAGTATTTAAAATTGTAATTAATATCTCTTCTAAATATTAAAATTGGGATAGTCAGTATCAATGTATTTATTAATATATTTAATATATTAAAAGAAATAATATAATCTCCAAAGCTCATTTTGATATCCCAAAATGAGCTTTTGAGGATGGGGTTCATAAAATTTTTAAGTTAAGAAAATTATACAGAATTCGGAAAAACAATAATATGCAGAGTTTAATCTAAAGTGTGATATAATGTTTCAAGGTGTAATCAATATCAACGTATTCATTAATGTATTCGATATATTAAATGAAAGAATATCTAGTTCCACATATTCCAAATACTTAATAGAAAAATTGAAGGTGCGTGGTTCATAAAAATTTTAAACTTAAGCAGATAAGAAAAACTTGGAAAAATTAACATGATATAACATTAAACCTAAACAAATCTTAATATTTAGAAGAGTAACCAATATTGGTTCATTTACTAATGTATTCGATATACATAACGCTAACCTCTGTATTTGAGGCTTTTGCATTCAAATTAATGTTACCTTAATGATTTAAATCGTGATGTGAAGTGAGTCCGGGTCGGAAACCTTTTCAAGGATGCATGGCTCATAATCATTTTAATCTCTTTTATACCAGTTAAGACTCGCGAGAATTAATGCGGTACCACTTTGAATTAAGTCGGAGATGAATCCTTATGTGGTGATGATTAGTTTCATATAGTGAATGTATTCAGTAATACTTATTCTTCTAACAAAATTAGGATTTTTTTAAGCAATAATAAATTTGTATTGTTCATTTAGATACAAGGTTTATTTAAAAGCTTTTTTTTCTTTTTTCATCATTCAAGTATATATGCTTGTTAATCGTTTTAATTTTTATTGAATTAAGCAAAACTGCACAGAAGCGAATTCAGAACATTCACTTTTATCTTAAATGGACTAAATTTAGGAGAGTTAATCCGATTTTAATGACGTGAATCCATTATTACTTTTGTATATATTTAAGAGAAGAAAATATTGACTTCAGTGATATTTTTAAAAAGTCTGAACGCATTTTATTAATTCTTGGAATAATTTTTGTATAGTTATCTGTACAAAAATTATGCTCTCGTCACCTATGTGCGTGTGAGAGAGGGGCAAGAAAAAAAAAGTCATGTTAACTCTAAAATATCAACTAATGTACAGTTTTCCATAAAATTTTATATTTACTTACTGTATTGCATAAAATAGCGTTTATCAAATTTTGGTGCAAATAAAACAATAGGTAACACTGTCATTCCATTTTTTTTTTCCTTTTTCGTAGTTTTTAACAAATTACAATGTAGTCATACGTTTCAATATTCCCATCCCATAGCATGTGGAATAACTTATCTGCAAAAAATACACTTTACTTCTCCTTCAGCTTGTTGATAGTATTCACTTGAGTTAAAAAAACGCTTTGTCAGTTTGTTTTTATTTTTTAATTTCCTCATTTCTATCAAAAGAAAAAAAATTAAATGTCTTACTTTAAAAATGTTCTTTCATCGAAAAAGATATTTTCATCCCATAAATCTGATAACATTAAGAACTGTTAAACTTATTGATAACAATTCTATTCCTTGCGGATTAATTACAAACTCTGCGGACCATTTTGATAAATGTTATTACAAATTATTAATTACTTAGTTACATAACAAAAATACATAATATAACTCATTCAGTTAATATAACAAAGTATAATCAATTACCTTGTAACAAATTCCATTAATTGTGTAATCATCATTCTTCATCAAATTTCAGTATTTAAATTAGTAAGCAATCATAATATGAAGTTTTATCATGATAATGAAAATATTACATTGATTTTACAGAGAACAATTTAAAATAATCTTGGTGTAGTCTGTCATAAAATGTCTCATTAGTCAAATATATTAATAATTAGTCAAATATATTTCCACCGATAATATGTAGAATTTTTTTTGTGGGGAAAAAAAATCATGAAAGATTTTTTTTCAACTGATTTATAGTGCTCAAGTGGGTAAAAAATACTCCAGAGTTTATCACTTTGATTTATTTTAAGTTTCCTATTTTCATGAAAAAAAAAATCTAACAAGGACAGTTTAAAATCTTATTAGAAAAAATTCATTTCATCAAGAGAGATATTTTCATCCCATAAAAGCTGTTAACCTTAAAAACTTTTTCAACTTAGAAGGACAGTACCTTTCCTGGAGGACCAATTACAATCACTGCGGACCCTTTTGATTCCCCATGGAACCTTCTCTCTGATTCTCTGCGGACCTCCCATGGGAATGGAAGGACAGAAAAAAAGAATCTGACTCTTTGTAATCGGATAGCTCTTTTCTGGTATGTTGTGGAGAAGAGCTGAATGCCTAAGCTTCTTCTCTGACAAAATTGAGGCAAGCGAAGAAAGAGAGATTAAAGCTTGGGGCGTAAACAGATGAAAGAGCAGATGTTTTTTCCTTTGTTGAAAGCTATCGAGAGAAAGAGATTATTTTATTCTATAACATGTATATAAATATGTATGTGTTAATAGTCGAAGATTAAGTTTGAACTTTCAGGTGGTATGACGCGAACATATGACAATTCTTGTACAACTTAGGAAGAAGAAAGAAAAAAGTGGGGAGAGAGATTTTTATCTCTAATTATTAAAAATAGAGATAACTATCCCAGTTGCTTATAAGATTGACACACAGTTTATTAGCTGACACTATTTTTAAGTTATATTAGATAACTTAATAATATATATATATATATATATATATATATATATATATATGTATATATATATGTAGTAGTTCTATATTACTATCGATCTTGGAACATAAATAAATAGGTATGTGTGTGGCCACTTGTGTTCGTGTGTTTTCTATGTACCTATTTGGGGAATATTTTGGTTAACTTTCCATCACAGTGTGAGATTGAGACGTCAGAACGTCACCACAGTTGTTGCTGGATCCAGCAAAGTAGAAAGTGGGGACAGTTAAAATGGCTTCGTCGCAAGTGACTCGGCGAAGGTTGAGGTCGAGTTAGTTTTGTGTCGGCAGGGTGCTGCAATGATAGACTTAGATTTTGAATGTTAGATAAATTAGAAGTGATTTTAAAAGGATGGATTGAAATATAGTGAAAGGAGGGTGTAGGAAGAAGTATAAAATGGCGATGGTTTTAGTAGATGAGAGTGGATGTTGGAGGATATTATAGTGGATGGTGATGAATCTTATTTTGGCGAGTATCGAGAAGTAGAGTTGTGGAGATTTAGTTGCGTGAAGTTAAGTAGTGATGAGTGTTGGTGTGCGTATCTACTAGCATTCGGAAAGGTAAAGTTGGGTCTGAAGGGAATCCTCTGATCCATAGTGAAGTCGTAGTAGCGGAGTACGAGTGCAACCGTCTCTACACCTTCGACTATCTGCTGGGGTGAGATATTTAAGATTAGATAATTAAATTGTTGATTCATTATTTTGATTAAGTAATACGCTGACTGAGCTAAGTTTATAACCAGGCCGCCCTCCCAGTAATCTGGTTCGAATAAACTCTTATTGTTTGTTTAATTCTTGTGTTCTCTTAGTAACCTAATTAAGTGTTTAAGTTAAGATGGAGCTTGCATCAACGCAAACTCCACAATAGTTTTTAATAATTAGTAGTAACATATTTCGCAAGATTTATAAAACTTCTTTAAAAAAAGAAAAAAGAAGAAGAAATAAAATATATATTTGGTCATATATACAGACTTACAGTATAATTCGAAATGTAAAAAAAATCAAATATTCTCACTTAGTTATATATTTCATGATTTTTTATTACATTTCTTTTTTTTTTTTTTTTTTTTTTTTTTTTTTTTTCATGTGTCTCATAAATCATTATCTAATCATTTACACAACAGTCGCACCTGAGAATTACGCATAATTTGTAACTCCTTATTTAAAAGAATACTTGAAAACAACTTTTAAAACGATCATGCATTTTTTCACATGTTATCAAAATGTTGAAAATAAAAAAGTATTATTTTTTTCTTTGTATGTATCAGAAAAATGCTTATGAGTATATTAAAATTTTCTATATAAAAATGGCATATTAAATAAGAAAATTATATTTAAAGGACAAGCATGGTGGAATATTTGTCAAGAATTTTTAGTGACCAGAGCCATGCTATAAACATAAATCCTAAGTAAAGAGACATATTGTAATATTTTGATTTTTTTTTTTTTTTTTTTTTTTTTGTATGAGTCTGATATATTAGAAAGTAGCTTTATATTTGAATTAATTATATCTTTTTTTTTTTTTTTTTTGGAAAGATAATAAAGAATTACATATAAAAACATTCTAGTACAATTTTGTCGCAGATAGGGAAAAAAAGAAAAAAAAAGTTTTTCTTTGCAAAAGTTATTATGTGATATTTAAATTTGTTTTAAAAAATCAATATGTGTGCAAACGGGACAACATATAATGAATTGAACCTTTATTTATTTATAAATTAATTTTATTATTGAAAAAAAAAAAAATACAAAATACAAAATTTTTCAAAATTATAAATTTTTGAAGATTTCATGTGTTTATTTATGAACAATTTTTAGAAAATGGCAATTTAAAAAATAAATCACCAAAGATACAACAATTAACCCAAATACTCAGAAATTTTTCTGTTAAAACGGACAAGTGTTTAATCACTTAACAATGCAACAGAGAAAAAGAAAGAGTTGGAAAAAAAATATATATATATATATATATTAAACTTGCTTAGTTACCGTGCATTCATGAATTTCATACACATACATATCATATGTTACATAGTAAATAACAGATTTTTATAGTTTTTTAGAAGAGCGCGAACCATCGGAATTATTTTCCTCGGCAATAATTAAAACCAATTTTACATTTCTTTTCTTTTCTTTTCTTTTTTTTTTTTTTTTGAAATTATACAAATAAACGAAATCTGGTAGAGTAGTTTTGAGTGGGTTTAATGTCGTAGGGGGCAGCTGACGATAGCCTGGGATTCACACTCTAGGAATAATAACAATAATAATAAAAAGGAAGAACTTTTTTCCCCTCCTAAAGTAAGCTATTTGAAGAAGCAAGCGCAATTACTACATGTGAAACCAAGTTATGTTACACTCAAACCTCTTATTTGAAAAAATAAATAAATAAATAAAAAGGGTTAAAAAGAAATATCTTACAAAGTGACAATTTTTTAAACCTTTTATATGTTCATTTATGAACAACCTTAAAAAACAGACGCTTAAAAAGTAAGTCACGAAATATTTAACAATTAACTCAAAGACTCACAAAAATTTTTCTAACAAAGCAGAAAAATGATTCATTACTTGACAATACAGCAAATAAAAAAGAAATGGTGCAAAAAATCCTTATTCTCTTAATTACCGAGCATAAATTAATTTCAAACATATGCTCAGCACAAAAAAAAAAAAAAAAAAAGGTAAATAAATAAAAGCGAAAGATTCTTTCTGAGCTTCAAAAAAAAAAAAAAAAAAAAGAAAGAAAGATATAAGTTAAACCACTGACAAAATTCTTTTTCAACAAAAATAACTTAAGTCACTATTTAATGCACTTAAGTCACACTTTGCAGGCGATGTAAAAAAAAAAAAAAATTCCCTTGCGAGACAAATATGCAAACACTGAATGAAATCTAAAAGATTTGCCATTTCTTTTGAAGCCCCTCAAAGTAAAAGGGGGAAAAAAAGGGATGTAAAAAAAGAAAAAGAAAAAAGAATTGGTGAGACAACTCTCTCTGCGAACTCTTCGTTGCTACTTATCACGCTTTAACCCATTCGATTCTCACAACTGTATTTCGTTCTTAAATTGCTCTTTCTTAGAGGCATGATAATACAGCGATAAAAAATAAAAAAAGATGATGTTGAAGAAAAAAAAAGTATAAAAGAAAAATGAGTAGCGGCTCGATGAATAAGAAAAAGGAGAAGGAGGTTACAGTTTGAAAAAACATTAAGCGGTTTTTCTGCAAACAAGAGCTTGAAGGTGCAGGAAAATCACTTGACGTTATTTGGTATTCCGTGAGCATTGCAGACATCTATAGGGTCTGCAAGTATTTATTCTGCCCCACTTCTCCTTTTTCCCCTTTTTTACCCTGCCATTTCCCCATCCGTGTTTCCCTAGAGCCCTTCAATTCTTTCCTATCAATTCGCCCCCATTTGCAGGGTTGCCGTTAGGATTTGCTGGGGGAGTTTGGTAATCCGCTCGTATACGTCGCCAAAAAAAAAAAAAAATCCCCGCCAAAGTAGAGGAAAGAGACTAGTTTATAGACAATCGACAAATATATGTCAAAATATTTTATCTGAAACATAGAGCTAGAAGAGTAAGATAATCTAAAAAGCTCTCTAGTATATTTGATTATACTTGTAACCACTACTAACATAAAACACATGTTCTAAAAGTATTTTCAGTTTTAAAAATTTAAAAAAAAAATAGTTTAAAATATATTCAATAGTTATTTTAAAAATGTAAATATTTAATAGTGGTAATAAAATAAATAAAATAAAATAAAATAAAATAGTTAAATAATTTCTTAGAAGTTATACAGACGGATTTAGGCGGATAAAATAGAAATTTACTGAAAATAAAAATAAATAAATGAAACTATTTTTGACACGACAGTGATATTGGTAACTAATATTAGCGATATTCTAAAGATAGTTTCTATGGAAAGGAAATCTTATGACTTTAAGATACACGTAATAAATGAATCCAGATTTAATTAAAATATATAATAAAATATATAAAATGTGACTTTTATACTAGAAAATATATATCTGAATATGTTTTATAAATGCTATATTTATGAGAGTTAAATTTCTCTTCATTAAAAATTGATTTGCTCTCTAATAAATAACAAATTTATATTTTCATAAGTGTTTTTAATTCCGTTGTTTCGTTTAACTTTTGATTGCGATCATAAGCTGTAATTAGAAAATTATTTTAATATGTTTACCTAACTTAATAATTTACATTGTTATTCAAAACAACAAAATGGCTTAGTTTTAAATAGTACATTCAAAACTGAATTACAACTGAAAAGCTATTCGAAATCAAAATACTAAGTACACGCACTTTTATTTTAAGAGTGTAATACGTGCACTTTTGAAAATTTAAATGCGGATTTCATGTTTTAAGACTACATTCGCCCGAATATTTCATCAATACTTCAATCCATGTCATCCACTCAGTTAACAACCTTTTTAACCCTTTGAGATTCTCTCAACAATCTCCTCGCACAGAAAGCATTTCATCAAGTTTATTAATGCCAGACGTAATGAGTTTCTTTCCAGTTAAGAAGTATTTATCTAAAAGCTTACAGAGATAGAGAGCTATTTAAGTCGCTGCTTGCTGGAGCTCTGTTTCTCTCGTAATGCCATCAAATGACTCGATGAATGATTTAATAAAGATACTTCTATCTGCGTTTATCAGTCTTCGATTGAGCAAAATATGGCTTCTAACATGAAATTACGTAATCAGCCCACTAAGATGATTCGTACGTGTGTGACAGATCATTTTCAGTAATATCAAATGAGTTATCAACAGTGGGAAATATTTTCCTTTGGTATCGACCATTCGATTAAAGAACAGTTGACGTAAAACATGACTGTGTCAAATATTTTTCATTAAAAGACGAGTATTACTCTTAATTCCATTAAACGCTTTTGATGGTCTGTAAAAAATTATTTCCTTATTTTAAATTATATTATTTCTAAAGAAGGAAAAGAAAAAGAATAAAACATACTCTTTTGAAATTTAATACAGTTGTACGTCACATTTCTCATTTAAGTACTTGTCTGATTTTTCAAGTACCATACATATATATGTGTATATATTTTAATTTACTAATATTAAAACTTTATACAGTGCTATATATTCCTATTTTGTCCAAGAAAAATTATTGTTTGTTTAAAAAAAAAAGTGACACTTCTTGATTGATCAGACTTTATGTTAAGACGTGCCGATCTGAATTCAACTTAATGAAGATTGAATAAAAACCACAACATCATCAAAAATAGTAATAATAATGCATTTTTTTTCTTAAATTAGCTTTAATTCATACACAAAATTTTAAAAACTCAATTTTTCTATATATGCCTATTGAATTCAGAAAAAATATGCGATTTTTAAAGCACTTTTTTCTTTTAATAGTAAAGTTCAATTTTGCATGATTGAATCGGACATTAAGATATAGATACGAAAAACTGCAATCCTCATCTTTTCACGATTTTTATGAAAATGTATTTCGACGTTATTTAATTTCCTTTTATATGTGTATTGTTATATTCTAGAATAGTGAAAATGTGGGATTTCTTATACCTATCGAATTTACATTCAAATCATGCACTGTTAAAAACCTCAACAGAAAACTCTGTGTAATCTATTATCTTAAGTCTTATGTAAAATTACAGTGAAAAATAAACGGAGATGTTAAAAAACTTATTTTATATATTCACTTTAATAACTAATATTAATTTAATTAATTATTGGTGAGAATATATTTTGGACTTAGAATGCTTTCTCTAAAGTAGAAACATAGTCATTTTTAATTTTAATTAAAAAATTAAATAATAAAATTAGGTAAAAAATACAGAATAAAGATTGAGAATCTCGATTATTCACTTTTAACTAAGAATTACTGTATATTTACAGAGACTCTGGATAAATATTTACATTAAATTCACAGAAATTTGTAACAGTGTGGGAATAAGAAAGCTGCTTGCACAAATTATTTCTCGATTTCATATAACATACCAGAAGATTTTAATAGTCTAAAATCCCACAAATTTATACTTTCTCGTACTTTTTACTTTTCCCTCCATATATATGTTACAGAAAGTTTTGTTTTTGTGTCAAATTTTCGAAATTCATGTCTTTTGTTATATTTACACGTTTTGTTATTTACACGTTTTGCAAAAAACTTGCCTGTATTTAATATTTTTTTCCGACAGGATATTTTCTTATAATTAAGATATTTTTAGTGGTTTTGATTTACACATTAAAAAGAGGGAAAGAGATTTCATCGACAGGATTTCTCCGGATGCAAAATTTGTGACTCACAACATAAGCCTTCCCTCTATCATAAACAGAAGTAGATTTATTAAAGAACTTCTTTTTCATGATTCAAAATGTGTAATTTCTTTTATCATGATAACTTAATATTATCTGTAAATATTAACGATAAGTCTTTGTACTTCAAATCTTTCAATTGATGCACAACGAACTTTTACATGGGTCGGTTGATGTCTTTAACATATCAAGTAAGATTAAGTCAACATATCGTGTAATTAATTGGAATAAAAATTAAATTTGATATCTTTTTTTTTTTTTTAATAAGGCTTAAGTAATTTAAATTTTCGAATAAGCAAAACAAGCATTCAATGAGGCTTTTTTTTTTTTTTTTTTAGCAAAACTATAAATAAATTTTCTTTTCATCTTACTTTATAAGATTAAATAAGTTACCAAAATAAATAAAGTTGTTATTTAGGGGGGAAATCCCCATTTAAAATAATGCGTTTGATAAATGATTGCATTTAATAAATGATAGTTTTCAACTGATTTAAAAGAAAAAAAAACTGACAATTATTAAAGGCATGTTTACGTATAATTAGTAAAGAATGTAGTATGGTAAATTCACTATGCAAGGGCACTATACGTAAATTAATAATAATAATAATAATAAAATTATAATAAAAATTAAAAAACCGCTACGTCCTGTTTACCTAGGTTAAAATCCAAATTTCTAAAATTATTCATATTGATATGTTTTTAAATTTTTAAATGATGCTTCAATTATAAATTACGCACACATACATAAAAAAAGAAGTTTTTTTTTTTTTTTTTCTTTTATTAAAAATTGTAACACCCGTGTAACAATCTTACTATACTAATTTTCAGTTCTACTTATTTTATATCGTCACGTACCATGATTTTTTGTATTGCCACGTTGTTTTCTGCTACTTTTTTCTCCTGACGAAGGGTCAAGCTGTTATATAGACCAAAAACAATTGTTGTGAATGTTTGCAATTTATGATTTTCTTACGAATTTTTTTACGTATTAGGTATGCCGTTTGTTTAGAAAAAATAAATTATTTTCTGTTGTTTCAACAAAACATTTTTTCTCTGTGTGTAGGTGTATATTTTTTTCTGTCAGTTTTTTTTTTTTTTTTTTTTTTTTTTTTTTTTTTTGGGGGGGGGGGCTGCTTTTCTTTTTACGTTTATTGTCTGCATTCATCTTGAATTTTTACTCATAAATATTTAATTTTGATAAGTATATATTGTTTTTCTGTAATTAATACGTATTGTTTAGGCATTCCATTTTTTTTATGAATTTTTACACATTTCACGCGAAATGTTTAATTACGTAAATTTACTACACTGCATCAAACAAAGTGAAGGTGTATATCTAAGGTACAAATATTGAGCTCAAAATTAACTTTAACGCAATGAAATACATATTCCTTTAATTGCACAATAAAAAGAAATTAAATCTGAAAATCTAAATTAATACTTTTATTTAATAAAACACAGAAAGTTGTTTTATGAATTTTAGTCTAAATTGACATTTTAAACGCTATTATTTACCTCACTGCTGAATTTATGAACTTATGTTTGCAATTAGATATTAACAATTCCTTGAAAGTAACATTGAGTTGTTGCTGCGTGCCCATGTAAGACGAATCAATTAGCATTACTTTGAATATTATTCTTTCATCTGATGCGAGGGTAGTAAAAGCTTTCTCGTTGAATGGAAAGCCATACAATCTCTTTTCATTACTTTTATTTGTTGTTTACAGAAGTACTAACTCGGAGGCAATTAAGATTATAAATACAGCATCACATTATGACAGAATAATCTCAGGACTTGGGATTAAGTTTGGTTTGTCGCAGTTATTGTTCTGCACGCGATGGTTTGTTATTTCATTAATGGGTTTCGAAAACTTTTTTTTTTTTACTATGTAATTTATTCATAATAATCATTTCTTTTTTGCAGCTTTTAAAATACTTTTGACACTTCTAAAAATTAATGATGATTAAATTTAATGAACATGAAACTTTTCTCTTTTTAAAAATTAGCAACTAATGAACCAATTTAAACTATAAAACAAACCAACATCATCATCAGTATAACTCTAAAGGATAAAATACTATTTTAGTTCAACTTACTTCAAAATTACTTACACATTCATACAGTCGAACCTCGTTAACATGAATCTGAAGGGGTATAATTTTTTTTTTCATGTTATCATTAGTTCATGCTATGAGTAACTAATCTTCATATAACTAAACTAATCTTTATTTTGACGGAGATTGTGGAAACAAGTCATGTTAAAAGTAATTCGCGTTAACGAGGTTCGACTGTATATATATATATACGAGTATTATACGAGTAAATATTTCTAATTTTCCGTTTCTAGAAAATTCCCATATATATATTTATCTAACACGCATATGCATTACACACATACGCATAGAACTTTAATGTAACTTGGAAAATAGACCAGTAGATCTATAATGAAGAAAGAAAGAAAGAAAGAAAAGGTTAAACTATTACAATCGAAAAATTTAGAGACGAAAAATTGATGCATTACTTTAAATTGCACTTTTCATAATTCATAAAATGTAGGTTTTAGACATATACCTTGTTGAATCAATTATAAAGTCTACATTTTTAAAAAAGTATTCATTAGTATTTAAAAAAGGCCTTACTGTGCTTATCATATATTTCAGAACTCGTTCGTCATTCTAAAAAAATTATATTGAAAAAAAATTAATTTAAAAAATGGAATAAAAACAATTTTTAAAGTCACAGAAGATTTGTATAAAACACGACCTGTGTATACTTAATAGAAAGAATATGATATAAACTAAAAATATATATTTTTCCGACTGAGTGAAAATAATGCCTGGACCGTCGAACCCCGGATCTTTGACTTACAAGGTCAAGGCTCTACCAATTGAGCTATCCAGGCCGACACCCCGGTCAGCATTACTCACTCAGACAACCTTTAGGCAGAAACTTCTCTGGTCTATCATGTAGATAGCTCAACAGAAAATAAGTCGTAGGAAATGGAAAACACCATTAGATAATGGGAGAAAGAAATACAATTTTTTATTAAAATCACACAATCAACTGTGGAAGAAAATCATATTTATTGAAATTTTATTTTTCCGACTGAGTGAAAATAATGCCTGGACCGGGACTTTAATTAAAAAATTGTAAAAATATATAATTTTTTTTCAATGCTATTTCACTAATCACGATATAGAATTGAAGAGTATGATAAACAGATTTATGAATTTTGAAAACAGCCATACGTACCCAGTAATTATTACTATAGAAAGACGTAGATAAGATGTAGGAAAAATAATTCAAAAATGAATACAGGGAGACTATCCAGAAATGTTTTGCCCAATATTTATTCTTGATGGGATTATATAATCAATCAAAAATGTAGATTTTTATATGATATTTGACATTGTAATTTTTAACAGACAATTTACAATGTCATGTTAATCCTTGATATAATTATCCAAGTCTGATGACTATATCGAAAAATATATTCTATGTTCCTTTTTTGAAATGGTGACAATTAAAACAGGAATTAGATTTAACTTTCCATAAAATCAAATTAGTAGGTTTAATATGGAGTTTGCAAATAAAAGTTTAAACTTAAATTTTAAGCTTTATATCTTATTAAATTAATGAAAGCTAAATAGATTATTAATAGTTGAATTATATACTTAACCAAAATAACCGCATTTGTAAAATTTTTCATGTATTCTAATTCGATATTTTTGATATGTAGATTTGCATTTTAGTAGTAAAACTTTAAATACTTATCTTTAAAATTCAAATTTTTTGCATGGTACTTTTCAAATAATTGTTGGTTAATAAATTTCTTTAACACACCTACATAAAAAAAAAAAAAAAAAAAAAATATTTTCAATTATTTTAATGGAATTGCTATGAAACCGTTGATAACAGTCCATTCCATTATTATTATTATTCTAATCACATACGACATGCTATTGAGAAAATATAACACAACAAAAATGTATTTTACCATATTCCAGTATTTACAAAATAAACATTGAGATGTTCGTTTATATGCTTGTATTTTATTTAATGTTAAAAGAAAATTTTGTACCTAACACTGTAGGAAGATTTAAACAATTAATGGAATGCATTGTATATGCCATATATAGAGAGAATATAACAGTTAATAAAAGTTACTATTTTGGAATCATCTTATTAAGTATAAAAATTACTTTTTTCAGTTAAAAGATAGAACTGTTTGATAATTATTTTAATTTAATAGATTATTGGATGTTTTCAGTTTCTTTTTCTCAAACTAAAGCATACTTCAAAATAATTAATATTTCTTGTATTTTCAAGATTAATTAATTTACTTTCTATGAAAATGTTAAGACATTTTACAGTTAAATTATTTTATTCTAAAGTTAATATTTACTAAATAAGACTGTTTTTTTTTCTTTTTTTAAGAAACCATACTTTTTTAAAAAACATTTCGGATTATCTAACCGATATCTTAATTGAAGAAAATGTGATATTTTCATCAAATGTTAATGGTGAAAATGTGCTATTTGCTTTACATTGATATATGCATGATTAAAATGAGGTTCTAAAATAAAGTCATTAAAGATAATATTTTTTGAATACGTCTCAATGGGAGAAAAAAAAAAAAAAAAAACGAGTGATTGAAAAGAAAAACACAATGTTATGTCGTCTATATCAGAATCTAATTGAATTTCTCGATTATTTGAATGATATGAAAGAGATTATAAATGATAATGCACGTTCAAGTTTTTTGTAATGTTTCTACAAGGAAAAGTAAACATGTGTGCTAGGAAACATGCATCTTGAGTCGGGTCGGGTAACCGTGGTGGGTAACCGGCTTTGCGGGGTCGGGTGCGTGTCGATTTTGCATTTATTTTCGACCCGCGGTTCTAACCCAAAATAGTTTTTCTTCGAAGAATTTTTTATGCTTTTTTTTATGAATATAAGCTTTTGAATGCAATGATTAGACGACATTGTTTTCATTCATAGCAATTTAATTAAGCACGACTCAAGACATGTGTTTGATTTCAAAAACGTAAATATTATTTTTTTAGCATTGAAAATTTTATAGGTGAAAATTATTTCTGTTCCAATGTACATTTGCTACCTTATTTTCTTTCTTTTATACACTGTCAATATATTTTGAACAGCGTATTTTTTAAAACTAAGTTTTAATACCTTTGAAATTTTGATGTACATTATACACTGAAGTTTTGTTCAGAATTAAGCTAGTAAGTTTTAATATAATTATGATTAAGAACTAGTTTCTTGTAATATGTTCCTTTTCTTTCTTTCTTATTTATTTATTTATTGTGGAAAGAGGGAGGGGAGGAGAATTAGATTAAAATTTTGCACATCCAAATTTTGGACATTTTTTAAAAATACGTTTAACTCTGCATTCCTTCCACTTACTTACACAACATAAAATGAAATTTATTTATAAAGAGGATTGATATTTTCCATTTTTCAATTTGGAAAGTAAAAAAAAGATAAATTAATAACATAAGTATTGATATTTCTTTGAATTTTTGTTACAGAGTGGCCCATCTGGTGGCGAAATGATTAAAGCCCTGACTTTAATTTCTCAGGCACCGTGCTCGGATTCTGGTTCATGCATTATTCGTAGTGTTTCTTTTCTTAATCTACATTAAATAGTAGGTCCCGGTCTTATTATCCCAAGTTTACAAAAAAAAAAAAAAAAAGTCTGTAGAGCGCCAAACCATACCAACCTCATAAAAACGTGTTTTACATCTTTTCTTTTATATGTATTATTATTATTTTTTTCTTTTTTAAAACTATACTTTTTTTCTAAACAGCTTCGAAATATTAAAGCCCTTCTATGCATTGCAAATTTATCAATTCAATTCTTCACTTTAAATGAAATTTTTTGAAAAATATGCTGTTAAGAACAAATTAAGGAAAGTCGTTCTAAAAGAATCGAGATAGCAACTGATGAACGTCCAACTAATAAAAGAAAAGAAAAAAGACACTGTTTTTTAAAAAAAACTTCTTTTAATTACTTTATTACAGTGCAACAACTTCCATCAAAAACGAAAAAGAATATATTTTTCTTTTATGTATAAAACAAAACTGATTGACATTATCTTAAAAGAGTTTGAAAATAAAACATTTTGATGAGGGTAAAAAAGTATTCAAAAATTCGTCTTCGTTTACTGAAATAAAAGAAGCATGAATGATTTTGAGATTTCTTTTTTTGAGTGCTCTAACTTTTCCTGTTTAAGATAACTAAAATTAGTTCTTTTTTTTTTTTTTTTTAAGCAATGATCTTTTTAATTCCCTGAATTCTGTTAAAAGATATAAGAATGTATGTTTTAAATCGTTAAAGATAATTTTCTGTCACATAAACATTTAATACGAATTAATTATTCTTTGATGATATTCCTTGTTTATTGCATTATATTTTAAATTTTAATCTACTGATGTTCATCTTACCTTTTAAATCGGACAATGACATTCTTGTTATAATACGGAATTACATAGTCTTATTGTTTATAGTTTTTTATTTTATTTTTTAATCCTCTAAATTTAAAACCAATTCTAAAAATACGATACATTATTTCTAAATGTAAATTAGTAAATATTTTTTAAAATTTATTTCGAATTCAATTTCAACTTTTCAATTAAATTTTCGTTTATTTTCTGATAGTTAAGTCCTAAATATGCTTAGAATGGCTAATTAAGCAAAATAAGATCCATCATTATTATGTTTGGATAAGTTTTAATCTGGATATCTTTCTCATTCAGATATTTTAATTTACAAAATATAACGGTAATTAATGTGTTAAAAAAATGAAAAATGAAAAAATACACACTTGGTAGGCATAGCATGTGTGAGCCATTGAAAAAAAAAAAAAAAAAAAAAAAAAAAAAGGAGGACCGGGGGGGGGGGGAAGGGGGCGGGGGTGATAACACATTAGTTTCAAGGAAATCAACGGGAAATTTTTAAAACTGTTTAGAAGTGTTAGACTGCATATTTGTAACAGGATAAAATCAGCAAATGAAAGTAATTAATGACTAATAGATTGATAATTTATTTAGATAATGCACATCAATACTAATTAAAAGAAATTTAAATATAGTTTTAAAAAATGCATTATAATCTGAACATTTATAAAGCAAAGAACTTGAAAATTGTAATTACATTATGTTAGGTTGAAAACTTTGAATAAAACAATAAAAATTTAGAAATTAATTATTGATAAAATAGTAAATAAAAACAAAAGTTTTACATGAGAGTGCATATGTATATAATTATTTATCTGTCTGTAAACTAACTTTTAAGAAAACTGCGCAAAAAAAATTTTTAAATTTCAATTTTAGATATATTTTTAGCATACATTTTATTTAATATATTTAAAATATTTTTTGAAGGAAAGACATAAAAAAGCTTACAATCAAAAATCTTCTGGTTACAAGATTATGTATACAGAATCTGTTATTATTTTGGAACTGTTTTAAAAGAAATGTAACTTTATATGTACAATTCTTATCATGATTTAAGTTCTTCTCCACTCAGCCAAAACTTTTCCTGTTAAATTGTAGTAAGCGTAAGCGGAATGTCTTCATCACCGAACAGAAATATTCAACATTTATTTTTATTATGTTCAAACTGATTCTCCATAATACGTATTTAAGTAATAGTGAGTTAAGTAATAGTGAGTTAACACAGAGTACCATTTGGAGGTCCAGGCCATTGTTTGTTTGGCGAAGTTTAGACGCTCCATTTTGTGTCGGCTTAGAAGCGGTGGTTTTTCTTCAATTTTCTATATTTCACATAGGAAGCATTATGCAACACCCTGCGAATGGTTCTCCTTGAACAATTCAGTTTCAAAGCATTTTTAATGCCTGTAGTGGTCATCTTATTCTGTGTAGCGAGCGAAAGCACATGGCGTCTGTCTCTCGAGGACAAGCAAGGAGTACGTCCAGACCTTTTAATCATCGATCCATTAATTCATCTTTTCAAAACATTTCTAATTGCACAAGAGCGTTTAATCACTTCTGAAATATTAATTATTGAAGCACCAGTTCCATTTAATCTTCAAATTTCGCGAATTTCTCTTTCTTTCAATTCTGTACCTCGTGGCATGTTTGCAAATGCGTTAAGTCGGTTATCGTCTGCTTTAGTTAAATGCTGACGTCATAACAGCTTGCAGAAAATTTGCATATTGCACATTATTTTCGGAAAAAAGCAGGTGTTTTAATTAAAATGTTAGGGTGTCTTATAATTTTGTCCATGGTATTTTTAATTTTTTTTTATTAAACTCTATAAAAAATATCATTTCTGTAAAACAATTACGTGTGATAACAGAATAAATTTATGTTTTTGACGTATTTGATAAAACATTTTTAAGCTCTGAATCTTTTCTTTCACTATTTGTCAAATTAGATAGGTGTCTTGTAATTATGTCCACCACTGTACGATTACAGTTGAAATCCAGCTTCACTGTGACAAAATCTATCTATCAAATTACATTAAACATAAACGGAATTCCAGCATCACTGAACAGAAATCTACAGAGAATTTATTTCTCTTTCCTTCAAACTGATAGTGTTCATACTTCCTCATTGATGATTTCTAGCAAAGGCGAATATCTACAAATTTCTCGCAGTCTTGGTAACCGCGGCAATCAATTTTCTGTTTGGAAGTGAACTCTCAGCCTTTCCTCCATCATTAGGATATCCCTTCACCTGTCCACGTACTCCTCCACAACTTCTTCCAGTTCCCCCTCCTCCAAATCTAGGGATTGCGATCTGCAAATAGATTCTCATCCCTTCTCATTTGACATACCGACGTTTAATATGTTCACCAAACATCTCTATGGCTCATCGAAACAAGTCTGCAGTGCTGACCACCCGACGTTCAAGTAGGTTGATTTTCTATGAGAAAATTTACTTCTAAGTGGCACAGACTACTTCTTTAATGGCGTGAGGAATTCAATGTTGAAAATCTAAAGTTTTGATAGTTTTTATTCCACTAGTAACAGATGAGGCATGTAATAATGATAGAATTTTAAAGAATGATTTCTGTGTGTCAGCTCTAATGACTGGTTAATGTTGTAAATAATTTAGAACAAATAAAGAATAAATAAATGAATAAATACCAACATCTATTAGTTTATTATTAATGACTTTTAAGTAACAAAGTTGTTCCTTCTATCTAATTTTTTCAAAAATAAAGCATCACTTTTTGGAAATCGATCAAGAAATTTTACTTATTGTATAAAGTTCATTTTTCTTTTTTTTTTAATTAAGAGTCAACCCAAGAAATAACATAATTTTTTCTTAGATACTAAACACGTGATAAAATCTAATGACAGATTCATGTGACTAATCGTAATATTAGAATAACATAATCAAAGGCTAATATTTTTAAGCGGGTATTCTGGTCTAGAGGCATAAATTTTGGGCATTTTGTTGAGCTCGATAAAAATAAATAAAATAAATAAATAAATACTGTTCATTCTTATTCTTCTACAAGATATTATTTATTTATTTATTTATTTTATGTATGGAAAAGAAAAAAAAATATCCAAAAAGTGTTAGAATTAAGAAAGTTATAGGCTGATAAATTGGGTAAATAAAAAAAAATATATATATCTTGGACATCATTGCAGACCTTTTTAAAATTCGTATTTCTATTTCTATTTCTATTTACTTATTTATTTATTTACTTATTTATTTATTTATTTTTAAATAATATACGAAATAATTTTGATTCAAAAGTAGCAGAGACGATAGAAGGATTAAAGGTAGGAACAAAATTTGAAGTAAACTGATTAAATAGAAATTGAGCTATCATTTCAGCCACTTAAAAAAAAAAAAATAAATAAATAAATAAACAGTTTTCAGAAAAACGTATAGTTTAAATCCAATGTTTAAGTCATAGAATGGTGCGTTATATTTACATTTTGTTAGTCAGCCATTCCAAAAGATCTAAACTACAACAAATAAATAAATAAATATTCTAAACCAGTCCACCCCCTCCACTCCCTCTAAATAATTGCAGTTACCTTACTTATTACTGAATGATCGATGAAAGATTGCACTCAAATATTTTGATTTGAAACAATTGTTACGTGTTTTTACTAAGTGTTTTTTTTTTTTTTTTTTTTTTAAGTCGCTTTAGAGCTATGTAATACACAATTGGTGGTCATCAACATTTTAATGCAAAATACTGCTTAAATACTCCGATACTGCTTAACCCTTGAATATTTATAAATTTAATTATTATGATCCCTCTAATACAAGTAATTCTGTATTTCAGCAGTTTAGATTTTTAGAGATTTTTCTGTTGAATAATATATACTAGAAATATAGATATTATAATGTACATGTGATGTAAGTAAATGTATGTGAATATACTTATATTGTAATAAATGTAATGTGAATTAAATTAAATTAAATGTAATAGGTTTTAAAATATATCAAGTTTCTCAAAAAGAAAAGAATAAGAATAACATTTAATTATTTATATGCTTTGTCTTTTTTTTTTTTTTTTTTTTTTTTTTTTTTCTTTTACAAACGCTGTTAAAATATAAATCAAATAATTATATATTAAAAAAAAAAAAAAAAAAAGGAATTCCGAAACATGATTTTCTGACATACCAAAAACAATATAAGTTAATAAAGACATTCCTGTATAAAAAACGGTTAAATATTGCAAAAGATGTAGTAGTATGAAATGCACATTATTATATATACACTGTGTAAATATTTGTCAGCATTATTAAGTTACTGTATCATAGGTAATATTACAATAACATAAATTATGTTAGACTAAAGAGATATAAGCTTCATAAATGCATCGATTTTCAGAAATAAATTAAAGCCATTATCATTTTATTATTATTATTAGTAGCAAAAGCAATTTTCTATAAAGTTACAAACTACAAATCAAGTTAATAAATTTAACAACATAGCACATTTATGAATCTTGACTTTTTTACATGCGGAAAGTTTATGAAAATATATATTAATAAAGAAAATCAAAACATAAATATCAGCACTTAAACATTTTAAATTTACTTACTGTTCCTTCATAATTTCTTTACAAAATACATGCGTTTCAAAACAGATCATTACAGCTTTTATTTTACCATAAATTTGTCTATTTGTATGATTTCCTACTAAAACATATTCTATTTGTATAACACTGATGTCGAAAATTAGAAGATAACGTCCATATATTCTCCTTGTAATTCATTTTATTTTAAACAACAGCTATAAAATATAAACAAAATAAAACTAAAATGTTTTTTTTTTTTTTTTTTTTCAAAGCTTCTAAAATATGAATACACATATTTCAATTGCGTTATTTTTAACATATACTTTATTTATTAATAGGGCGAATATTTTTATGTACCCCATTTTCTTCAATTTATTTTTAACAATGTATGTTTTTATAGAAAAACTTCAGAAAAACAAGTTTTACACTACTTAACCGTAAAAATAGGCGAAATTTCTAATGTTGTTTTCACAGCATATTTTACATTACAATATACTATAATGATGATTACCTTTCCTTGAAATTAAAAATATAACTACACGTTTAATGATAAAGTTTATGACTATTATATAGGACCTTCACACTTAGAAACAAACAAAAAACTCATAATTATGTATTTCTAAATTATAAGTGCATTACGGAGAAAACAACAGCTCAGTTAACGAATACATTCGACAGCAGGGGTCAGTGGGTCGAAAATCAAGTTCCTGTAATTTTCCAAGTCTGTTTACTAGTATTTGTACAGATATCTTAATATTTACACAGGAAGCTAATTCCTTCAAGAACTTTGGTTTTCTATATCCAATGAAGAAAAGTAAACTCCACTTAAAACAACTTCTTACGTATATTATAACAATTAATCCTATCTTGTCTTTATTATTTGCCCAACATCTGGAAGAGATAAAAAGTAAATAAATAAATATATTATTAAAGGTTTTTGCTTTCTGTAAAACTGATTAATTAAAAAATATATGTATATATATATATATATGCATATAGATAGATAGATAGATAGTATATCCATGATATTTCAAAAGAACAATCTCATTTTGCATGCCTAAAACCTTATGAAACATCGAAATGATTTCTTGATCCGTCATTAAATAATGTATATATATTTTATAAACATATGTGTGTGTCTTTAAAGGAGCATCTAAAAAATCAAGACATAAAAATCAAGCCATGTTCGTTTCCAATCTGTATAAATATTAAATTAATATAAATTTAAAAATAATGTATGTTTCTCAAAGAGAATCCAAGAAATCATGGCATAAAAGTCAAGCCATGTACATTCTAAATCTGTCTGTGAGCATTCAGTCCGCCCGCATACAAAAAAATAAATAACGTAAATAAATAAAAGAAACCTTCGCTTTAATTATCCATGCATCTGTGCACAAAATTATTTCCATTTTTGAAATTAAAAAGTATATACTATATCTTCTTAAAAGCCATCTTCTATTTTAAAATGTTTCATTTCCCATCGTCAAACCACCTAAAAAACGTTTGAAACCTATGACTTTTTTTTTTTTTTTTTTTTTTTTATCTGTTACCAACTTATAAGTAATGTATGTTTATCAAAGAGATTCCGAGAAATCAAGATATAAAAACCAAGCCATGTTCATTCTAAATCTGTCTGTAAGCATTCAGCCCACACACACACGCAGACAGAAAATAAATAAATAAAAATAAAATAAAATAAAATAAACCTTCGTTTTCATTATCCATCCATCCGTGTACAAAATTATTTACATTTTTGAAGTTAAAAAGTATATGAAATATTTTCTGAAAAAACATCTTCTATTTTGAAAGGTTTCAATTTCTATCGCCAAACCACCTAAAAGACGTTTGAAACCTAATTATGACTTTTTTTTATCTCTTACCAATTTATAAGTAATGTATGTTTATAAAAGAGAATACGAGAAATCAATCCATACAAATCAAGCCATACATCTATATCTGTCTGTGAGCATACTGTCCACACACACACACAAGGAATTAAGTAAATAAATAAATAAAATAAAATAAAATAAAATAAACCTTCATTTTAATTATCTATGCATCTGCGTAAAAAATTATTTACATTTTTTTAATTAAAAAATGTATAATATATCTTCTTAAAAACAATCTTCTATTTTAAAAGATTTCATTTCCCATCGTCAAATCACCTAAAAAACATTTGAAACCTAACTATGATTTTTTTTATCTGTTACCAATTTATAAGTTATGTATGTCTCTCGAAGAGAATCCAAGAAATCAAGGCATAAAAATCAAGCCATGTTCATTCTAAATCTGTTTATGGGGATTCCTCCCACACACCAAAAAAAGAAACCTTCACCTAACTATCTATCAATCTGTGTACAAAAGCGATCTTCAGTCGAAGCACCTCTTTTTGTGCTATATTGCTGTCATAACTGGGCCGACAACGACCCATATCTTGGCACTATAAATCGCCCATCTCGAAATAACGGCTCTAGGGTATGAAAGAGAAGGAAGAGCAAAGAAGATGAGTGAGGGCGAGTCGGGAGGGATAAATGCTCCCTGCATTCCCAGTGGGAATCCCGTCGGAGAATATTCAACGGGATTCTTCTTTCCCGCCGAAGGGACGGTTGTGAGCTAAGAGAACCGATGCTCCCGCAGCGATGCCAGGAATTGGGTAGCCGGCGGTTGGCAAAATTTGGCCGAAATTGGCGGGGAAATCGGAAAGACTAAGTGTTGAACGAGAATTCCATATGTTTAAGGATAAAAGAGGATGGAAAGGAAATGACGCTTAGTTTTCTATGGAGTTTATTGTAAGGGGCATTTTAGAGCAATCTTGTTGTAGTGGGTTTTTAGAGGAGGTCATTTAATATTACGTGATGTTGAAAATAACGCAATGAATAGAGGTGGGAGCAAGAAATATTCGACAACTTTTATATTATAATAAAGGTTTTTCATTTTTAGTTTTTATTATGAACAAAAATAAAACATATCAACAAACAAGAAGAAAAAGTAAATGAAAGAATAAGTACTGAATTTATTTATGTCATGAGAACTCCGTTTAAATTCCTATCTTCAGTAAGAGTTTTTTTTTTTTTTTTTTTTTTTTTAAGTTTTTATAAACAAATTGGTGAGAAATCATGAGATAACTAAAAAACAAATTCTAATTTTTTTTTAAAGTAGTCTTTTTAATTTTGACACATTTGTTGAAACAATGAATGTTTAAAATCTATCATATTTTATGATATTTTAATGTTACTTTCTACCTTTTTAGTAATATTTTCTTTTTAATCTTTTTTTTTTTTTTTTTTCAGAATATGACAGTTTTTGAAGCGATATTGCTTATATAGGACTAAAATTCAAATTAGTTCTTTACCTTAGACAATCCACCCCCCACCCCCCTCAAAAAAAAAAAAAAAAAAAAAAAAAAAAATTACTTAAATGAAAAATTACATAAGTAAAAAAATATAACCTTTCGAACGTAAAATATTTAATATTTAACGATATTTCTTAATAATTATAATAATAATAATAATAATAATAATAATAATAATAATAATAATAATAATGAATTATTTATTTCAAATGGGAAATTTTTAAAATAATTTTGTTATAAGTTTTCTCAAGCAATTCGCTACCTCGTTTTTTTCTTTTTTCTTTTTTCCAATAAAATCAATTGCATGAAGAATTTTTTTTAATATTATGCATATAATAAATTTTAAAGTACATATTTTCAAATTACAAATGTTGAAGAAGAAAGTGATGAATACAAGTAGTATATTACATTGTGATATTACATATAGAAAATGAGTGTGATAGTCTAAAAGAAACATTTTTTCTTATTGCTACGAACATGTCAGATTTTAGGTGTATTTAATGTTTCCCAAGAATATAAATTACATTCATTATAATTCAATAACATAAACATTGAGATTAAAACACATTATAGATACTTTTCACTGAACACACTAAAATAGTATAAATAGTGAAATGATCAATATAACAAATCTTAATATAATAAGTTGTCTATATAATATTATTCCTTCATTTACATTTTTTTACTGAAAAAAAAAAAAAATATATATATGTATTAATATTATATTGAAATTATGCACATTGAATCTTTGAAGTGAAGGTTTGAACTAGGAAGGAAATTACTATACTATATATTTTTTAATTTATTAATAATAAATGTTAATAATAATATATATATATATATATATATATATATATTTAATAAGTTACCTTCAAACATATACTTTCAATTTAAGAGTATGTGAATAATTTTCTTAGAACGTTTTGATGCATTTTCCCCCGTACTGTAATTGAATAATTTTCATAAATTTAGTTGCAGATAAATTAGATTTTAAAGTCAAATTAATTCGAATGTGACGCAAATTTTAATTTTTTGAAATCTTTGTAATTGTAATTTGTTTTAAAAATCTGCAAAAAAAAAAAAAAAAAAAAAAAACATCATTAAGTTTGTTTTCAATAGAATATAATTACCTTATATATTAATTCAAATCATATTTTTCTTACAAACTAACAGAATGTTATGAAAAGCTGCTGAAACAATAATTAAATCCAACTACCTTATCAAAAATATGAACTTTATTTATTTTTTTTTCTTTTTAATGCAAAAAATATAATATTTTTTTTTTTTTTTTTTTTTTTTTTTTTTAAATAAGTAAAAGAATGTGTGAACTATCTAAACCAGTATAGCTATCAATTAATAAGAATTTATTAAAACAGTTACGCAAAGTTACTATAAATAAATAAATAAATCTGTATTAAAAAACTTCCCTGTGAAATGGAAGAAAATATTTGTCTTAAAAAAGAAAACTAAAAAAAGAAAAGAAAAGAGAAAGCTAACCGCTTGCTAGTGATTAGCTTATTTTAATATTTCTAAATATATTTGCGATAATAATTATCTATATCCGGATTTATTTGTCAATAAATTAAATCAAATTATTAAATAAATGAAAATTTTTATGTTAACGGGCATGTGATATCATTTATATATATATATATATATATATATATATATATATATATATATATATAGTAATATAATATTATCAGTGCAAAAATTTGAAATTTAAAGATGATTTAATTTCAGTATTCAAACAATTATTCTGATCAAAAACGAAGACCACCCAAATCAAACCAAAAAAGAAATAAAGTAAAATTTAAATGAATTATAGCAAACTGGAATGCGAAAAAAGCATTATTTGCATTCTAACGTTTTCAAAGGCCTGGTAGAATGCAAATATGCTAAAAAAATGGATGTTTTTCTGTCACAAAGAAAGCAAAAGCTAAGAATTTCTTTGTTCACAGGCCCGAAACACCCATAGTAAAACCAGAAAAAACGAAGATCAAAATAAAAAACCTCACTAAAAATGATAATCCAATAACCATTTAAAATCGTAGATCAAAATAAACTCACCAGTACAAATAATAATCTAAAATTACTTAAAAAATTATTATTGAAAAAGAGGCAACTCAAAGTTATGAAAAACGAGGCACATGTAAAAATTTAACAAACAGATATAGTTAAAAGCACAGTTAGTCAGTTCAAAATAGCAGTGAACATGGAGTAAAATAAAGAATTCACAAAGCTATTCAGGTCATTCAGGTTGAATCCTAACGTAAATTAGGATTAAGATTATTATAGTAAATTAGGATTCATATATATACTTGTATATATGTATTACCTTGAAATTTCAAGCTTTTTTTTTTTTTTTTTTTTGAGTGTGTGTGTGTTGTAAAGTAAATAACGAGTTTATTCTTTAAAAAAAAAAGTCATATTTAATTAGCAATTTAACAAAATTTAAATTCTTAAAATGTATTTCAGTTTTTTTTTTCCTGGTTGCTACTACTTAATCTATTTAAATATTTTGAATCTTCTCTTTTTTTTAACTAGACATTATTCGAATAATAGTAAACAAAACTGTGAATGATTTTTTAAGCATGCTCATAGTAATTTTAACTTTTATAAACTCTATTTGTTTGAACAGAGTTAAGCAAAAAAAAAAAAAAAAAAAAAAAAAAAAAGAGAGACTTGAGATTATTTATTTAAATAATTATAGAACTTAGATGTGAATCTATGAATAATTTTGCTTCACAACCACCTGAAAATGATTACAAAAAGTTTAAATGCTCTTTTTTTTTTTTTTTTTTTTTTTTTTGCACTTTTCAAAAGCGTACATGTATGACTTTGTTTTGTGTCTTTGTTCGCGCTCTAATTACGATAAATATTTGTGTAATGCTTTAAAACGAATACATATTAATTAGGTTTACCATTTCATGTTTTTCATTGAAAAGAGTATAAATAACACAATTGATTTGTGCACAGAAACTCATATGAGTATTCTAAAGCATTACGATATGTGATAAGTGTTTCTTTAAATTCTGTTTTAATACTTTTATACTGCGCAAAATATAACGAAATTAACATACACGTACACATAAGTATGATTTCTGTCAAATTGGGTATGATTATCATTAATGATTGTTTCACACAACCACTCGAAATATTAAGATATAGTCTCAGATTTAAAAAAAAAATAGTTAAAGGGGTTTTTAGTTATGTTATAAATAAACTTTTTTAAAACAAATTTTTTAAAGTTATTATTTTTTTATCTTTAAACTAATATATCTTATTCAAGTTCACATTGACATGCTCTCTATTGAAAATTGTATCAAGAGTACAATAGATTTGTGTACAAAATTTTGCAATACATCACTATCTGTGTGCTATTTTAAAGCATATTTTATTATATCTATACTGCATGCAACGTCGCGTAACTAATATAATTTATTAAGATACGCAAAATTTTCCCTGTAAAATAAACCATTATTAGTGTAACTGATTGGTTTACAAAGACCCACAAGTTTTATTTGTGCTTATGGCATATAAAGGAAAATTGATCAATGTAATTTTTTAGAATTATGAGGATTTTTTAATAGAATGTGCAGAGCGTGTGCAAAATTAGGCCGATATACAGACATAGAAAAAGACAATCTTTGTATTAGGACGATATTGATTAGTTTACATCACCCCCCTCCCCCCATATTTTTTTGTGATATAAGAAGAAAATGATCACTGTAAATTTTTTAGTATTATGAGTATTTTTTAACCCATATTAATAAAATCAGACTTTTGTCAGTAAATTTCTGAGAATCAACAATTTTATTACATATTTATTTGAGCATTAGCTTCTGTACTTGTTTTATGGGGCATAAGTGGCAACAGAAATTATGTTTTTGGGGTAGTGAGAGAATTTATGTTCAAATCAGTGTTCAAACAATTATTCAAATCAAAAGATATACGTATATATATTTACATATAAATATGAGTGAAAATTTACAATTTGTATTTATTAACTATAATATTTCAATCTCTATCTTCATGAGTATAGTAAGTTTCAAGTAAGATAAGTAATTTTTTTTTATAATATACTGCGAATAATAATTAAATTCCTGTGTGAAGAGAATTTATGTTCAAATCAGTGTTCAAACAATTATGCAAATTAAAAGATATACGTATATATATTTATATATAAATATGAGTGAAAATTTACAATTTGTATTTATTAACTATAATATTTCAATCTCTATCTTCATCAGCATAGTAAGTTTCAAGTAAGATAAGTAATTTTTTTATAATATACTGCGAATAATAATTAAATTCCTGTGTGAAGAGAATTTATGTTCAAATCAGTGTTCAAACAATTATGCAAATTAAAAGATATACGTATATATATATTTATATATAAATATGAGTGAAAATTTACAATTTGTATTTATTAACTATAATATTTCAATCTCTATCTTCATCAGCATAGTAAGTTTCAAGTAAGGTAAGTAATTTTTTTTATAATATACTGCGAATAATAATTAAATTCCTGTGTGAAGAGAATTTATGTTCAAATCAGTGTTCAAACAATTATGCAAATGAAAAGATATTCGCATATATATATACATATAAATATGAGTAAAAAAATTAAATTTGTGCTTATTAACTATAATATTCCATTGATAGTTTTTTTTAACTAGGCTTACATTTAAATTTAATAGTTATTTTTAAAAAAAAGTATGGCAACATGAATTTTTAGCCATATATTTTAACATTAGGAATAAATGTCTGCTATTTAAGAAGACCGATTTTTTAAGCGTTTTTAATTTCTAGCATAAAATAAAATTATATAAAAAAAAAAAAAAAATAGTTTTTTGATTAAAGAGTACTATTTTAAAAAATATTTAAATAAATCATTAATAAGTAGAAGTTAAGCTGTTTGGAGGAAATTTGTACAACGAATTTTAGTTTTATGAAATTTATTCCAACATGTTCTGAAATATTTTTTTTTTTTTTTTCTTACATTTTAACCCAATAACTTGTTTGATTAAAGAAGCTGATTCTCATAATGAATGATTCAGATGTACCCTTGTTTTAAATATATTCAAGAATTTTCTTTCTTTCTTTTTTTTCCCCAACGTTTACGATATCTGTCATAATCTGTTTTTTCTACTATTTAATAAAAATTCTTCCTAAACACATTCTAGATATCGCTATCTTTTCGCTATAAATGTCTCCTTCAAAAAGCAGTCCTTTCCTAAAAAAAAAAATTACATTTATAATAGATATTCCACGATAGAACATTTAAGAATGATATCTAGAATCCTATTATTTATACTTCTATATTTATACTTCTTATTCATACTTATTATTATGTATACTTATTTATACATACTTACATTCATGTCTTCACTCCAAACGTGTGTTATCGAGTTAGCTGTAGTTTTCAAGAGATTTTTTATGATATTAGGAGCGTGCATTAGCTTTTCTCGCCAACAGTCAAGGTCCTTATTATTCCACAGAAAAATTTGTTTCCACAATTACTCATTACATAACGTATTATTTTATTATTATTATTATTATTCTATTTTCCCATTCAAAAAATTCCCAATCATTAAGTTAGTACTCGTTTTTAAAAAATATTTAATTTAATTTATTTAATTATTTATTTATTTTAATATTTTAAAAGTGTAAAACACCAATTTAAAAAAAAAACGAGTAATAATTTAACGATTGTGAATTTTTTGAATGTGTTTAATTTCTGTGGTAATGCGTATCCATTAGGTAATCAGTAATTGTGGAAACAAATTTCCCATAGGAATACATTTGGTTTGATTATCGAATAGATTTGATATTGTAATCCCTTAATAGTTGTTTTATTACTACATATACTATATATATATATACATTGAAAACCTTTTCAAACACTGAATAGATGAAAACAAGAAATATATATATCGTATTTGTTATTGTTCCTGATGTTTCTTGTTTGTTATTTTAGATATTTCTAACTTTCGGGCTTTTTTAAGTGCTTTATTTACCAAACAGACTAAGTGAGCATTGCTTGCATGCAATAGATACACATATGCATACTGATATATATTTTATTTTATGTCCTTTTTTTTCTTTAGTTTGATAATTTCAAATAAAAAATGATAATAATAATATAATTTTTCAATCATTTTGTACCACTCGAATAAATAACATGAAATGATAACAAATTATTTATTTCCTGAATATTTGGAAAAAGTACAACCATAATATTGATTAGGAAATGTACAAACTGCTCCACCCAAAAAAGAATCGAAAACAATCTTCAGCAATCTGTCTCCTGAAGCACTCTTGAATCAAAAAGCGTTGAACGCCTACGAACTTAAGACGTTGTTAGAAACAAAAACTATCTTCAAGACAGGAAGCTAGCTCTAGAAACGCTAGGGGGTCATAGTTTGAAAGATTCCTCCTAGGGTGGTCTAAAACAAAAAGAATCCAGAAATTGGTTAGCCTCAAAGTTCTGAACCTATTTGCAAGGCTTTTAAGCTCTATTAATGTCTGACAACGAAAGCATTAGATCTAGTAATTACGGAAATGGGTTACTAAATATTTCAAGTATTTAAAATTTGCTCACATTTTTCTTTCAAACAGGAAATTGAATTGGTCTTGAACAGAAAAAATTTCATCATTATTTTTTATTTATAATAATTTCATTATTATTATTATTATTATTATTATTATTATTATTATTTCTACTTTATTTCAGGTGCAAAAAGTAATTTTCTATGCACCCCAGACGCATACATCAAAGAATTAAAAAGTTTATTCACTTACTTACTTACAAGGGGGAAAATGAACAAGTAGCGAAACCTACAACCAAATTATATATAAACATAATGAAAAGTTCCAATATATTTTACTAATGTAAAGGAAATATATGTCCAGGAGATGTATTGTCTCTTTAGTTCTAAAATAACAATTTCTTTCTGCGAACTGAAGCCTTTGCGTAGAAGTAGCAGTTGTTCAAGGCATACTTAGTCATGGCCACCTCCACAAAAATTTTATTCAAAGCAAAAATTGCTTTTATACAAAACAAAGATTAAGTTTATTTAAAAAATCTGTATAGTTACATGTCCAATTATAAACGGTGTAAATATATAAATCAGTTTTCAGGGGGAACAACGTTTTCCTAAAGAGTATTTGTCAGTAAAAATTGCTTTCTATAGCTCCTCTTTTCAGGCTTTTTAAAAATGCAGATTTTTCCAGTAAGAAAAATTATTTTAAAATATAGTATAAAAACTCAGACATGTCGCATAGCTGGCTAAAACGTTTGCGCTCTCATTTCCCCGAATCTCAGTATGTCTTCATGCACGAGTATGATCCATAATGTATATTGTCGATTGATATTGAGGATAATACTTTGTATTTCACCCAATTTTCTTTTTTATTTATTTATTTATTTGGTCTTTAAATAATGAGCCTAAATATTTTGACATAGATTCATTCCAATGAGTGGTTCAAAAAAAGTCATTGAGTAAAATGGAGCACAATTTATACAGTTCCAAAAGCAATATGTTAAATAAAGCATAACCAATCTTTAACTATAAGGTATTACACGTAATTAGGTAGTTTTTTTTTTTTTTTTTTTTTTTTAACCCTCTAATAAAAACCTTAGTAAAAGCTTTTAAAAGTCTAATATGTAAGACTAAAATAAAAATCTCTAGATTAAATATTTTTCAAATCTATAATAACGATATTAAGCAACTCATTACATGCAATAATTGAAAGCATACTAGAATTAGAACATAATTTGTTACTTTACATTTGAATTTGAATTTGATTACTTTTTAGCGAACGTATATACGCATAGCTGCCAAGTTTTTTAATTTATTCCGGAATGTTGTTATCCCTGACTTTTTTTCACACCGTAATCTTTTTAGAGTAATTTTCTTCATATTTAATCCTAGTTATATACTGAAGAAAATTTTTCTACAAATATTATGGTGTGAAAAAAGAGCGGGGCTAACAACATTCCGGAATAAATTAAAAAACTTGGCAGCTATGTATATGCGAACATTTATTAATTTAACTCGATTATCGGTTCAATGAGATTAAAAATTAGCAATCTTTCACCATGTTGCCAAATGCTTCTGAGCAATACTAGTGTGACTTTTTTTACTCGTTCTACTTCTTATTTATTTAATGAAAGAAAACTTTAATGTTATTTAAAGAAATTACTTGTTTTGAAAATTATTTATTTTATAAAAAATAAAAATATAAAATGTACGTCAGTTTATTATTTTTTTTCCTGTAAATAAATACCTTTGTGAAATGTTAAATGATTAAATAGATATTTGTATATATAAATCGAGATCTATCACTCAATAATCGATATTTTCTCAAAATAAGTTTTCCTGATAATTGGTTACATACTTTCGATTCAAACAAAAACTGAATCGTAGATTATTCTATTTCATCAAGCACATTTCACTTAATAATATTTTTGTACCGCATTCAGTTGTTAAATATTAATTTGATTATAAAACATCGTTATGCATCTCCTAAATTTCTACCGAAAATCTTCAAGATGTAAGTTTTAAAATTTCAATTTAATCAATAGTTGAAATGGGTTCGAGGAAAGTTAATATTCAGCATGTACTGTTTATTCCTAATAATTAGAACTATTCTGTATTTAGATTCGGGAAAAATTCCATTCCGAATTAGAATCTGAGCTGCTACTAAATCCACTCCCACTCGGTGAAATTTAGATTGGACACTTCCCACTTCCCCTCATTTCCTCAGCACTCCATCTTCAATTCCCAGTCAAAGTCTACCAGCAACTGAATCCCTCTCCTCTGGTCAAGCTTCCGAATTGGAACTCAACGGTCATCTAATGATCAATATTCCTTCGCTTTTCCCCTAAATCCCTCAATAGCCCCTCCACTTAAACGCCCCTTTGGCGTTCAGGGAACGGGGCACTAAACGATCTATTCCAATGGCTCGTTAAGTCACGTGACTTCGGCCCTAATTAATGGCCGGAGGGGGCCAGGAATGCAAATAATTCCGGACGGAGGAGTTGATAAACGAGGAATTAAGCCCTCCTCAGTTCGCTTTGTCGGGACTGTCATCTTTTATCTTTGAGTTCTCTCTCGTTGGTCGATTGATCTTTTCTAATCGGCGTCGCCAGTGTTTTGCTGGCTTCCTTATGTCTGTAGACCATTTGTCTTCATGGAAGGTTTTCGATGGTTTAACGCATTGTATCGTCAATGACGGAAGAAATCGAGAAAATATTGCATTAGATTAAGGTATTTCAGATTAGTGTAGCCATAATGCCATTCATCGAACTGGTATGGAATAGAAAGACTATCTAACATATAATTACGGCTTTTGTGCATTTATATAACTTTCTATATAAAAATAATAATATATAACATATATAACGTGTTAGAGCTAAAAAAATAATCTATTAAAACTGTTCATTTTTTGGTTGAAAACAATTGAATTTTAATATATATATGTTCATAATAGACATTCAATTAGAATATTTTCAATGCTTTAAATAGTAAAGTAAAATTTGGATATTTACGTTATTCCGTTTACTTTTTTAAGCAAGAAAAAGAAATAGTATTCAAAATAAATGTCGCTTCATTTTTTTTTTCTTCAGTATTCAATAAAAAGAAGTATTAATTTCGTAAAAAAAAAAAAAAAAAAAAAATTTAACGAATTTGAACGTTTTGAGAGGTTTAGAACAAAAAATGACTATTTTTAGAAAATGTCTGTCTGTCTGTGTGTGGGACAGTAACTGTATTTCAGAAACTGCAACACAGAATTTTCTAGAAATTCATATGCCATTTCGCCATTTAAAAAGTATATATATTTATAATAGTGATAGTCAACTAGGAAAATTTTTTCTTATGTACGAACATTGCTTTCTCCATTGTTGATGAAAATTTCCAATATCAATATTAAAAAAAAAAAAAAAAAAAAAAAAAAAAAAAAAATCGTCATCATCTTTAAAACAAATTGTTGAACCATAGATCTGAGATAATTTAAATTCATAAAAATTTTCTTCATAATTTTAATGAATTATTTGTACTGGGCGAATCTGTGTAGGACAATGTAGAAGAAGGTTTTGTAATGGCCATAACATACTAGTTTTAAACGTTTAGCGATGTTTAAAATTTCTAATACTTCCAAAAGTAAATTAGGAAAATTACAGATTCTAAAATAAGTTTTGCTTTCATTTTGTGAATTTAAATTTCAGAAGAATAACCAGCAGTTTTTATAAACATTTTATGTACTAATTCATGTTTTATAACCAATGCTCCCAAAGAAGCACTTCCCTTCTTCACGCTGAAGAAAAATAAATTTTTACGAAGAACAAAATTGCTCATCATGATAACTGTATTATTAGTGGACATTTTCCGGCTACATTTTTTTTTTTTTTTTTTTTTTTTTTTTTTTTAGTATTTTTAATTTTAGAAACCTAATTTTAGAACTATAACCAGCATTCAACAACAATACACTGTTCCTGTACGTAAATGTACTACGAAATATGCTGAATGACGTATTTTTATATCCAAGAAATTATATTTTCGAAGAGCTTAAAATGCGCCAGTATTGGACTCCTTTTTCTTCTAATAGTGGGTGTCTTTGAATTTTTGCAGAAAAAGCTAAAATAAATTACGAACATATTGAAACTATGCATTGTAGGGGAAAAAAAGTGGGGGGATTTTTAGTTGCATTGATTTAAAAGTGTGGAAGAATCTATAAACTTGCAACATAAATTGAAAATTTATTATTTCTAAAATATTTAACGGTCTCAATGACACATTCCAATTGCAATGCTTCTGTCAAATTGTTTTGTTTCGGGTCTTCATTTGTAAATAACATTTTAATCAGTCCTATAAATACTGTTGCAATGAATGAAATCTCTTCACTGCCTCATTTGGGCTTTTGCAGTGGAAGTAGATTTACAGCCAAATTGGAAATAAAGTGGCAGGCCATTCGCTTCCAGTGAGGTCGGTCTTGGCGACAAATATGGTAAAATGGTGACCAAATTTGATTCAGAAAATGGTTGTTTAGGGTTCCTGGAATTTTTAATGTCTCTACTTTGAATAGAAACCTAGTTATTTAACTTTTCATTGGATTATAGCGCAGAAATATATATAAAATAATAAAATACAAATACATATAAGAGTATATTAATATCATATTAAGAAAAAAAATAAAATATATTTTAAAAAAATCATAAATGAACTATAATTAATTTAGTCATATGAAAATAGAGCATATAAAACTGAGTTCAAAACGAGCACATTGAAAGATAAGTGACTACTACTGGTACACCTCACCTACAAATTCGCATTTTATAACCAAGAATTTCACAACAAATTTTACGTCGTATTGTGTTAACCAATTTATATTCATTAATATTAAACATTTATAAGACAATCACAAATTTAATAGCTAAATAGAAATATTTAAATGAAATTTTCGCCTTTAAAGCAATACTTGAAATGAATGAAAATATGCAGCTTCAGACAGCTCTCTTTTAAAACTTTTACACAAGCTGCAATAGGGCATCATTTCAGTATATTTACAATACAGCATATTTACTTTTATGTGATATTTCAAAAAATTCCTAAGAAATTTCGCATTTTTTTTTTTATTTTATAAATTGTACATTAGACATTTATACTTTATTTTTTAATACTTTCAGTTGGCTGATATTTATTTCATGTTATATTAGTAATTTTGTAAAAGATAACGCTTGGGTAATTCAAAACGCCTTTGTGGGTTAGTGTGTGAACCCATACGTCAATATAGTTCGTCACCATTGTTCTATGGTCTAATTTTAATGAGTTAAATAAAAAATAATATAATTTATAAAAAATATTGTATTTACACATATGAGTTATTTGTGAATTGAATGAAGAATTTTTTTTTATTAGATTCCCTGTCAAATTATGTAAATGTAGAGGAATAAATTTGTTCAGATTTTCATTATAATGAAGAGTAATTCAACATGATAAAATTATTATTGAATGATATATAAAGAAAATTTAAAAAGTAATCGAAGTTATAAGAACAACTTTAAGATGTGGATCCCTTTTATTTAAAAACATTTTGTTCTTGGACGCATAAGAATCAATTTTAATGTAAACACGTAAAGTTTTCTATAAATGCTTCTTATTTTGAAACATTTTAAAATTATTTTATTTTAAGTAAATTGGAGTGTAAAGGCTGATAATTTTTTATTTACCAACTATGTGAAAAATACCAGATCCAGGAATCGAACCCGGGCACCTCCGCTTAACGCACGGATGCTCTACCACTAAGCTACCCTGGCTGACAACCAGCAAGGAATTCAAAGCGGAGGTGCCCGGGTTCGATTCCCGGCTCTGGTATTTTTCACATAGTTGGTAAATAAAAATTTATCAAGATGTCTTGCTGGTTGTCAGCCAGGATAGCTCTGTGGTAGAGCATCCGTGTGTTAAGCGGAGGTGCCCGGGGGCGATTCCCGGCTCTGGTATTTTTCACATAGTTGGTAAATAAAAATTTATCAACCTTTACACCCAAATTTACTTAAAATGAAAATTCACGGTTGATTAATTCATGAATAAAAGATTTCTAAATTTTTAAATTAGCTTAATTTTTTTACATATAGATGCTTTTTAAACATTAATAATACAATATATCATAATACAATTACATGATAGGTGGTATTTTTAATTAATTAGTAGAGAATGCATATTTTTTTTTTCTTTTGGTGATTAAATATTGTTCTTGTTTGAAAAAAAAATCTAGTTTAATAATTTAACGGGTCAGTAATAAATAATTTAAATTGAATGAAAATAAGCAAAATATTTACTAGAAAAAAAAAAAAAAAAGTTTTGTCGAAAGAAAAAAATCAGCAGAATTAAACTAAATAATGAAAATATTTTTTGATCTCCTTTTTTTTTTTTGTGTGTGTGTGTGTGATTTTGTTTCGTAAGCATTAAAAAAATATAAAACAAAGAAAATTTTCATTGTTTAAAGGAATGGTGAAATGCCGTATTTACCAATTACTCCTTAATATCTTTATGTTCCAATTTTTATTTCATGTTGTTATTGGAAACAACAACAAAAAAAAATACAATTTTTATATTTTATGTAGATCTATTTTAAAGATACATTTACGCCTCAAATTAATATAATCGGAAGTGAAAGTTTGTGGTGCAAATTATTTGCTAAGCAGTCTCTTTTTATCTTTTGCACATCAAACATCAAATCTACGTTTATTATTATTTTTTTGTTTGTTTGTTTGTTTGATTCTATCTCTTTCATTTTTTTTTTCTGAAATATCTCTTGTATTTAACATTTGATTGAGTTTCTGTGCTATTCATTAAAAAATCAAAGAAAGAGAAAAGAACTGCCGTTTGATAGAAATAAAAATTAAATTAAGCTTCTGAAACGATACAATTTTTTAAATTACAGCTGTCGATTTTTAGGCAATTGAAGTTTGAAAATTGGTTATGTTATTTTAATTGGATAATACCAACACTCATTACTGGAAATAAGAATCAAATGCTAACATTTAAGGGAAATAAAAACTGCATTAAGCTTTTAAACGATAAAACTACTTATTATCAAACATGACCATTCTACTTTAAGCTAATGGAAAAAAAATTAACGACAAAAATTATTTTAACAAAGAAAGCCTTCTTAATCAACTTGTAAATACTCCAGTCTTTTCGTTTAATCATAATGTACTTAAACAAAAGAAATAAACTCTTGCACAAAACATCATTTTGTGTTTTGTGTGCCGTAATTTTGGAGTTAACTGAATAGCGGAGGGTTTTATATGTAGTTTTTCTTTTCTTCTTCTTTTTTTTTTAATTCTTCTTCTTTTTCTTCCCTTAAATAGTTGAGAAGAGAGAATTTGTTTACGTTCCTCTAATTAAAATAAAATGTCAGCATAATAAAATTTCTTTCATACTAAAAATTTAAAAGGGCGAAAGAGGAAGTTGCAAAAAACAAAAACATGGTAATTCTGTTCGCATAATAGAGAAAAAAAAACAGCAGTTGTATTTGAAATTTGAAGATTGTGACTGAAAAGGTAAAACAATGTTCTTTTCAGAAGTCGGTACATTCTTACTTCTGCAAAAATTCTTCTCTCTTCTTTAACTTCGCTTCCATTTTCTGTGACAATCAAAAGAGCCAAGCTTAATTGACTAGGCTTTAAAATTTGAATAAAAGATTCCTCAGAGGCGTTTTTTTTTTTTTTTTTCCGGTTTTGTTTTGTTTCGAGGTTTTAATTGTGAAATACTGATTGATTTCTTAACTCTTAACAAATGATACCATTTAAAAAATAGATATCAAAGTTATTTTAATGAACTGTTATTTAATATACAGACTTTTTTTTTTTTTTTTTTTTTTTTTACTACCGGTATCTTATTTTTTAAAAAACAACTAATTCCTGAGGAAACGGAAGAATTAAGTATTTAAGTTTTCTTTTACATATTTAGGTGGCATCTTGTCTTAAGTAATAAAATGGTCAAATATTTTTTAACTAGTAAAATTTATCTGAAAACCTTTCGAACGTACTTTTTTTCTTTTTTTTTATTGAAGGGTTTTTTCGTGATATTTCATTTATTTATTTATTTAAGGAACGATTATTTAACAAAATATTTTAGTTAAGATTGTTGCTGTTTATCTTTATGTGAAAATATTTTATATTTTCACATACATAGCGATAACTCTAAAAGAAAATTAACATCATTTTATGATGAAAATTGTTTTATTACTATTATTATTATTATTATTATTATTATTTTCTGGTAAATAATGTTTCAGATAAAAAAATCTCTAAAACTGATTGAATGTGATGATTATTATATTATGAAAACTTATTAATATTAATTAAATTATAGTTTAGATTTGGCATTATATTTATACTTTAAGTTTATATAGTTCATAAATTTTAATTTTGAACATCTGTTTTGTCTTTTGGTTGGTTTCTTCCATTTCTTCCGGTTTCTTCCATTTCTTCCAGTTTCTTCCGGTTTTTTCCAGTTTCTTCAACTGTCCTGGAAGAAACTAGTTTCTTCCGGAAGAAACCCAACCCTGCTAATAACACAGTGTATACGGTTCTTTATTTTTCCCTACCACTAACTTTTAACAACCATTTTTGCCATAAATTAAAGCCTATAAATTTAAAAGGAAAAGTTAAGAATAGTGGTGGAAGAATCCATAAAAAATGGCGAGTTTAGCAGCAATGCATGGGACAAAATTCCTTTGGCTAAAAAAGGTGAGCACGCATTTTAAGGTTCGCATTTATAGTAATACTAATAGAAAATTAAATTCATATATACATTACATAACGAAGTTCGAAATACTTATGATAAAGAAAATAATAAGCACGTGAAATAACGAATTTTGGTTTAGGTGACATTATGTAAAACTTAGAAAAACTTTCCTCATTACTTCCTTTCATCTTAAAAACTATTCTGACATAATAAATTAGGCTTAATTTATATATCTCTAGTAAAATCCATTCAGACATCCTAACTTCGCAAACATTATTATTGCTTTTAATTCCTGAATGAGAATACCTGAAATTTTCATGTAAAAAGAATGGAAACTGTATTAAGAAATGCATCAGGAAATTTTTCTTTGATAAAAATTTTTGAAGAAACAATTAAAGCTATCAGACCCTCTTATAGTAATATTTGATAAAAATATGAAGTTGTCATAAAGATTATATAATGAACTTCAGAACACTTATGGGAAGGGAATGGTAAGAACGTTGAAAAGACCAAACTTGGCTTTTAAATATTGATTTAGGCGACATCGTGTAAAACTTAATAGGAATTTCGTCATTATTTCCTTAAATATGATGCCACCTCTCATCGTAAAAGCCATAACGGCATATAAATGAAGCCTAATTTATATCTCTCCTGTAAAATCCATCCAGCATCCTATCTTCGCAATCGACATCATCATATATCAGACATTCGCGCCACGCTGACATATTATGTTGTTTTTAACTGACGATTAAATCTATGCACAAGCCTGGCGAACAGCCATATCAGGTCTCTCTCTCTTTTTTTCCCCATAAACTTTTTTTTATTATTTTCCCGCTAATAACCTAGTAATTACAAACTCATTAATCTAACTTTATACAAAGACGAAGGTTTAAAGGGGGAAAAAATCTATGGAGTTTTCAGTTAGTAGAGAGACAGAAAAAAAAAAAGTATGGTGTCCTGGCTTAATGATCAGTTTACAGAACTATGTCCAAACTTCATTTCGCTTAAAATAAAAGAAGCATAATAAAAGGGTTTTTTAGTCGTATTAAAACGGCCTTTCGGCAGCGAAAAGTTGCAGTCATGAGTAATTGCTTGCTTCGGGAAGAGAAAATGCTCGACGCTCATGGAAAAATTGTTTTTATTTCGGTAATTTTTCTCGTTTTTGCTTGTGAAATACGATTCTCTTTAAAGCACCTCTAGTCTCTTAATCTTGGCATTTTCAGATTTTATTTTTTCCTCGAGACTTGATAAAACTAATTTATGTTTTGCAACTGGGAATTTTTTGTTTCTAATTTTAAATAATATTTTTATGGAGTAAATTGGAAGGTTTTTTTTATTTCAGAGAAAAATGTGCTTTCAGTGCTTAAATTCTATTCTTTTTAAAGGTAGAAAACATAAAAAGGGTGTGTGAAGTTTTGAATTTCTGTCGTGAAGATTTAATATAAATGCTGCGTGGATTATAAAAAAAAAAAGGTAACTATGAAAAATGCTCAAGTATGTCTTCTGCATTTTTTTCTCTCTTTCTAATTTAAGTGAATAAATCAGATAGTAATTGTTATAATTCCCAGCTTCATAAACTCGCTGTTTAATTTTAAAAAGGTATTTTTAAATTATACTGCCTTATTCTTTTTTTTTTTTTTTTTTTTTTTTTTTTTTGTAATTTTAACTAACATTAAACTTTTTAATATTCTCTAAAATGTTTCAGAAATATAATTAATGGTAAAAGAACTGTGTCTTTGTTAATATCTCATGCTAAAATCATATGAACAAATTGATAAAAGAAAATGAAACAGGGAGTAAAAGTAAATGTTTGAATCTTATTTAAAGAAAATTAAAAAACAGATATGATGTCTCATATCTTTTTTTCTTTATTTTCTTAATTTTTTCCAAGAGCAAATGATTAAAATGCAATGAACAATTTTTATTCATATTATGCAGAAAGTTTTCTTTAGCGATAATGTTTTTTCGCACAAATTTTAGAGCGAATATATAAATATAACTATTGAATAAAATATAATTTCACATTCTTGATACTATGCTTTATATGCAGAAGTCTTTCTTCATATAGTAATTTTTTATAATATTTTTCTGCATCTAAATAAAGAAAAAAACTATTATCGGTAAACAATGGTGTCAAATCAGCTCCGGAATGCAAGCCTTGTAAATATTCTTTATCATTTATTCGTATTTTATTTCTGGTTGTTTAAATAATAATAATAAATAAATCTTTTAGATTTTATTACCTTTTGATATAAGTTAAGTAATGATAATTGAATTAAGTGGAACAGCCATAATTACGTCGAAGTTTTTCAAATACGTTACAAAATATCAAATTACGTATAAAGACTCTTAATAATTAAAACCCATAAAATTAGTAAAAGAAGATACAAACCTAAAATATAATTTGATGCCCAGCTGTTTTGAATTAAGCGTAGCTTTAGATTCGATGAAAGTACTCTGCAAAGAAACCCAAAAATACTTTTTTGTTTCCCATAACATATTCATTCCTAAAGATTTATACCACAGGTGAGTGGTGAATGCATGTGGCTCAAAATTTCTACAGTTAAATCAAATTTCCACAGCATTTGACAGTTTTAAACTTCTGTCGTCAAACTAATGGAAATTTCACAGCTCATCCCTGATAGGATCAAAAATGAAAAGGGAAACTGGGCAAGTTGTACATCCTGTATTCCATATGAACGATCCGAAGAAAAAGTTAAACCTGAAATATATAGATACGGGAATCTTAGGCAAAGTACTGAGGAAGAAGACAAAGCGGGGGAACATTGTTGGCGAGTCAAACCCAAAAGGGAATTCATCTGAAAAACACTCGCACTCCGCCCCCCTCTTCCTGAATTCTGATCAGGTCTCGATACCCTCCGTAACCACTTATTTTACATCTCGCAGGATATTCAAAAAGAGAGAGAGATAGGCGCTTGGAGAGAGGATTGATTTACAACCATCTCTGCATCAGCATTTTCCGCAGTCACAAAGAGTAGACGAATGGTTTTTCGTATTCAAAACCTCCTGAAAATGTTTCAAAACTGCGGATTACGGGAGAAGCAAGGATCATTGACGGGTCCCCAGGAAATGTATTCAACAACTTTTTCCGACTGATATGAGGACGAAGTGTCAAACGCAAAGAGCAAAATTTCTTTCTCCGATTTTTTTTTAATATTTTCTTCTTCCATTCTGAAGGTGAGTAGAGAAGATTTCGAAAATTTCTCTCTTGAATATATATCTTCGGAAGGAATCGAATCCAATGGATCGAAAGGTTCACTGCTACGTTGCACTTTTTCTCTTTGTAAAAAAATAGTACTCCAAAGGATGAATATGTTATCGAGTGGAAAAGACTAAAAAAATCTCAATATAACTTTCCTTGTGCTTCTTGTAAGAATATATAATAGAAATAACATCTCGCCTGAGGCTTTTAAAAGAAATTCATTCTTTAACGGACAAGGATAAATGTTAAAATTAGGAATTTTAGTAAGGTGAATGTTTCCTTTAAAGAAGGACCTGGTTAGAAGAAATTTTAAAGATTGAAATTACTTTTAAAGAAATATATTTAAGATTTCTATAGAGTTCCATAAAGCATAGTTGTCACCTGAATGCAGAATAATTGGGGCTATGTCTTATATTCAGTGAATAACACATTAAGGGACAAATGTCCACTGGTTGTCATTCTTTGAATTACGCCGTAGATCATGTGTTCACGGGTGAGCTTTCCTTGGATGATTTGCTTGGATTAACATTTTTTAAATTTATTTTTATTGAAAAACTCTTTGCTTTCAACGTTTTACAAAGCTTAGGTCCAGTACATGGTTCATAACATGATTAGGTTCATAACATGATTTAAAAGTTAAAGTGATAAAAGAACATTGACATGTAAAATAAGCAATTGTAAGTAACATGCCAATATCACTTTATATATTTAATTTTAAAACGAATTATGAAAACGGTCTTAATAATAAATTTTTCGTACAGCTTAGTTTTTCATGTATCTGTAGGAAGATTTAAAGTTGTTCCAGATTAGTTTTCTTTAGATGTGCTTGTTTTCATTTAAAAAAACATAAGTGTTTGTTTTTAAGGCTCTTCAAAGCCTAATCATATATTTAAGTTAGTTTTTCAATCCTAAGATGAAGTTTTCTTTCCTAAACAATATTCAGTATTCTGTAGGTGCTGGCAAACCAAACTACCGAGCCAATTCCAAGTAAAATAAGTTTACATCCTGGGACCGAACTGAGGCTTTCTCAATGCTAAATATTCGTAAAACGTTAAGAATTGTGAGCAAGTTGTCTCATACACGAGATTCAATAATGACCACCGGTGGTCACTTGGTCCTCAGTTGGAAAATTAAAATGTCCACCGGTGAGCACGTGGTGCTCAAAGTGTTAAATAATTCAATGATATTGTTAAAAAAGGGAGATCCTGCATAATCACAGAGATTAGGTTTATTGTATCACTGTGTGTCCAATTTTAATTTTGGTTCGACATTTCTTCTATCTTGATGCTTTTTGTAAAAAAAGATTAATCGTTTTCATCTTTTATAAATCAATTGCTTAGATTGTCTTATAAATCAAATCTGCAAATGTTTTGTAAAGTGTAAAAATAACTTTTCTTTGTCGTAGGTGATTCAACAGTATGCAAAATAACATAGATTGTTAATAAAAGTTTTAAAATATACTGTATAGCGTTGTTTCTAGAGTTCAAAATTTCCTGCGCATATTCATTACCTGCATTTGGACAAGTGTAGTAATCATAGTATCAGATTGAGGATTACAACATTTCTGAAATTTTAGATTAAAGGTAGTACATTACGTCATCTATTTTTTTCTTTTTTCTTTTTCTTTTTTTTTCTTTTTTTTTTTTTTTTTTTTTTATAATAATAATAAACAATTTAAATATAAACAAGGATTTTTCTTTTAAACTCTTTTCATTCTCTAATGTGATCTAAATAAGAATTAGAGAAATCCAGAAGAAATATTTAAACTATCGACTTAAAATAAATATTTTTTATAGACTGAGTAATAAAACAGATGTGTTTTTATTTATTAATGCAACTAAATGCACTTTAGTGATAAGACTACATTCTCACTTTTTTTATGTTTCTCATCTAAAATTTCAGGAATAAAATTTTAAATAAGACACGTTGCATAAAATTTAAAAATAAAAATTAGGAAGAAATTTTATGTTAATATTTAAATATACAGATAACACATTTTAAATATAGACGTTAAATTACTACTTTAAAAACATATATATATAATAATACTACATTAAATTAATGCAATAGTTTTATGCATAATATTTCACATTTATAGTCGCACCACTAAACAAATACATTGAAAAAAAAATCACAGCTCATAAAAATGCATTTTTTTTTTTTTTTAATGTTATTTTGCGCTTTATTTATTCTTACCCCGATAACAAAAACAATTTATGAGACCTCTAAATTTTTTTAATCGAATGATAATAAAATGTCAATTATTTAATCACTATTTCATGAGTCATTAAAGTAGGAGTTATTTTTTTCCCCACATTCTTTGGATCAATAATGATATAGCTAAAACTCTCATTGTTTTCAAAGCTAAGTTGGGATGCTTTCGTAGCAAGAAGTCAATAACAGGAAAACAATTAGTGCTCCGGGCAGAATTTTTTTTATGGGATTTGCTTTCACTAAATTATTTATGTTTTTAGTCAAACTTTTTCCGAGTTTTTGTATATAGTGTTGATATTTTGTTTTTTAAACAATCGGTTATTCAATAAAAATCTGAACTGTGAAAAATAATACTCTTAATCTCTTATTTTATTTATTTATTGAAAAGTTATTTATCTGATGGAAATACGGAAAAGAAATATGTTTAAAAATCTTTTATGATTTATAATATAAGGAAGAAATAAATCTAAGTAAAATTTCAACCATATAGATAAAACGTCTGAAATTTACTTTGCAAACATTTATTTCCGAATACTTTGTTATTACCTTCTCATCCATTGTGTAAGTCCAAATAGTCATAACAAATAATCTTTACACTTAAATTAATCATGCATTTAACATTTATCACATTCAAAACAGTATTTAGTTTTTGTATTCCAAAATTTTATTTAAAATTGTAATACTTAAAATAAGTAGGAATTTGGGTAGATGTACCACTGACTAACTAATTTAGGTGTGCTGCATATTATACCAATGTAAAACAGTTAATTTGGAAAAATTAAAATAAACATGTGTTGGCTGTTTACACAATTCAATCAAGTAACAATCTTACCTGCAAGATTTAAAAGAGTTATTATATGTTGAGTCGATACTTTAAATATATATAGAGAGAGATCGCAGATTTATAAGATTTACCGATTATTATTATGAACATATTTCGGGAAAAATTCAGCTAACAATTGTAGGATATAAACAATACACAAGTACTAGTTCAATATCACGCCAATAATGTATTCTTTAGGAATAATTGGAATACACGACTATTGATCAAAATATTGCTTTGCACAGAAAATACTTGCAATACATTTTTAACTATTTTTAACTATTTTAACATTTTTAGCTATTTTAACCTTTTTTTTTAAATTGGAAATATTTGTAATGAAAATCTTATTAATTTTTAATGTTATATCTGAAAATATAATTTTTCATTTTCTTTACTGTATTGTGAAATATGAATAACCTGAATTTTGGTGAATTAATTAACATAAATATCAGAGCAATATTGTTTAGGGACGTTTATTGATATTCGCTGTATGTAAACTGTTGGCTATTGATATTTGTCATATGTAAAAACATTTCATTCTTGAATAATAGTTGATGACATCATTGGAGCAATGTTATTCAAAATTATCGGAGCAATATTAATTTTTATAATAACTCTAATGTGTGAGCTGTATTTCTCATTAATGTCTGTTTAAAACATAGCAAAAATTAGCACGCTGTTAATTTTAGTTTAAAAACAATTAATTAATTAATTATAAAATCTCTGTATTTTTAAAATTAGTTTCGACATTTTGAAAATCAGAACATTGTGCAAAAGCTGACTTTGTTGATGTTGAACAATTTCTAACGCTGCAAAGAACAGAATTGCTTTTTTTTTTTTTTTTTTTTTTTACAACATTAACAATAAAGTAAATGTTGCAGTGATATTTTCTAGTAAGAATTTCATTTCATGAAGTGTTATAACACCGTCAGATATATTGAACATACATCAATATTTGGCGAGTGATGTTGTATCTATTATTATCAGCAGATTCTGAAACATGAACCGTCTAATTCAGCAATTATTTGTCGATGAATAGTGTCTACTTATAGATTTTCTCAGGATAGTACATTATTTTACACTAAGCCAAGAACGTTTGTTAAAATAATATTACATTACCCTCCTTATTATTGAAACAATACAATTATAAACAATATTCTAAGTTTAGCTTTGAATGAAGTGCACTATATTTATAACTAAATATGTGGATTGAGATTTTAGCATCTTATTTTATTTTTTAAAAAATAGTTTTTGGCAACGTGTTTTATCACCACCTAAAGTTCGTTTTATCCACTAAGGAACATATTCTAGAAGTAAGAATATTTGTTGATGTTATTATTGTTATTCCTTTGGTTTTATTTATATAACTTTTTCTTTATAATTTAGATTTAATGAAGAAACATATTTATAAATTCTTGAAACATTTTTAGATGAAATTTTCACAAGTTTTATTTGTTTTCTTAAAATTATTTCGACGTGTCAAGAAATAATAATAATAACAGACTTTTTCTTTTTTTTTAACTGATTTTTCTCATTTACCCATTAACTTTATGAAACATAATTGTTCATCTCTGAAGTATTTCAGAGCGAAAATGATTAATATATTACATTAAGAGAAAAAAAAGAAAAATGTGTGCCTGAGGCATCTGAAAATTTTAACAAAATCTGATTTGATTCTTTCTTTGTCCCCCTCTCTTAAGCCGGACGTATTAGAGGTACTTAACGTACATCTCTGTACTAGAATAGAAAGCAGAATCATAAGTAAGGTGAAAGTAGTGATGAAAGAAAGAAAAAAAATCTTTAAGACTCAAACACTAATTAATTAATAAGGATTCATTTCATTAATGACAGATGTTTCTTATCTAAAAAAGATATTTTTATGAAGAATACAAATGCCGTTGAATACCATTTATACACTTCCCATTTATGGGATTTCCAGTTCATTCCTATGGGTTTAATGATAAAACATTTCATACGACATAAGTAAATTTATTTATTACTTTTCAGGCGTATATTACTTTTCAGGTGTTTTATTTCTAAATTTACCATGCCAAAGATACATTTTTGTTACAGTCTTTATGTCCTTTTATTATCATTGTTTCCTATACATATATCCCAGGAAGGTGATATTAGTTGGTGTATTTACAGAAGGATGAAATGCTTTGAAAATGTATTTATATTTTTAAATGTTTTATATTTTTAAACTTATACTTCTTTATTTTTTATTTTAACTTTACAGACATTAGCGTTTATGATACACAGAAAACATAGAGATATGTTTTCTGTGTATTATCAAGACCCCACATCTATGTATATAAAGCTGTTTGTTTGACTGTCCGAATATTTAGTTCGCTATACAAATCTACACCGTTCAACCCACTGCTACAAAAAGTGGTATACTTATTAATCAGGACAAAATGTAGCTAACGTTGTGTTTTTTAACGCCGGGTGATTGGATCAAAAGATATTAAATAAAAACCTCATTTTAACTTTAAAATAATTAAAAAGAAAGAAATATTTGATGCCAAAATAAACAAATAAAATACAGGTTTATTTATTTATTTGTTTGTTTGTTTTTCTTTTTTCTTTTTTTTTTTTTTTTTTTTGCGTTAATAATAATAAAAATAAGAGAAAAAAAAATAGTTACGCTTTGAAAATTGGTACACTTTTTTTTATCGGGAACTCGCGTGTAAATAAATATTTTTATCTAGATATTTGCAGTTAGTTTAAAATTTTCATTTAACTTAGTAGTACTTTTCTTTTCTACAGTGAAATAATACTTTTCGTTTTTATTGATATTTTATGTATAAATTATGAGGTTCTTCTATGTTGTCAACTTAACTGTATTTATTTATTTTTATTTATTTTAATTTTGTATGGAATGGTTTTAGTATTGGACCCCTTTGACAAAATTTGAAATAATTTGGCACCGAAGTATATCGGACGTTACGCAATTGCGATAGCCATTTCAGTTCATCCCAGAAGTGGCCAAAAATATTTAAAGTCGCCAAGGGACCTTTTGTATTTATTTATGTACTTACAATATTTTCTGTTAAAGACTTCGGGAAATGTTTCCTGCATTTCTATTTCCATTTTACATCTTTGTTTAGTTCTTTCATTTATTTCAAAATTCTATAAAGACTAATTCAACCTGGGCAACGCCGGGTAGACCTGCTAGTAGATATGTATAAGTCAAAATAAATGGTTTTCTTTTAGTTTTTTTTTTTTTTTTTTTTTTTTTTTCCTTCGGTTAAACGGCTTTTTAAGTATTCAAAAAATTATACTAAAATATTTTTAATAAGTAGAATGTCTGTTTAGATTTCATTGTCATACTTGCATGAAGAAAAATCTTTAAATAGTTTGAATACCCAATTAAGAATTTCTTTTTCCCAATATTTTATTTATGTGTTGGATACCATTATTAAGCTAAAATAAAAATAAAAAAATTATAGAACTATTTTATTTTATTTTATTATCATATTGTTACACACACATTGTTACATTTATTTTATCCAATTATATTTTATACATAATTATGCAGAGTGAAAAAAAATATATTGACTAAAATATAATTCCCATCGTAGTTAAATTTAATAACATTCAAAACACGGATGAACGTGTCGGGAAAAAAAATGAAATTTTAATTTTGTAAAATGTTTTTCAATTCGATTATTTAATTTTGGCCATATTTTCATTATACTGTAACTCTGTCACAGTAAAATTTATAATACACATTGGATGGACCACGACTTTATTTCCTTTTTACTTTTTCCTGTTTAGTAAATGCTTTAATACAATTCCAAGAAAACTAATAGTCGTGTTCACAACAAAACTGTATAAAATATTTTTTGATTTCTCATCTCATTAACGAATAAAAGCTAGAACCTTTATTGCATCCAGCACCAATTATTAGTTTCAGAAATGTTTCTTCTAACAGTCTTTGGAATGATAAAACTTTTCCTCATACTTTCGAGACAAGACGAACTACCATCCCCCTTATTTTTATTTTTATTTTTTATGTTTCTCTGTAATAAGGCAAAAGACACCGCCAGAAACGAAATTACAGTTTCACCCTCAAATCAGTTTTATTAGTTCTCCCAAACACCCTCGAAAGCAATAATCTTCCACTTTGCTCTTCAGAAAAACTTCTTAACGCCCTCGCCATAATATATATCTTCATACAGGCACACATGGAAGAGGAGGGAGCACTTGATCCCGACTGCGGGCAGATAATCGTAGCCGAATCCTAAACGTTGCTATAGTAACGGATTGCTATAGAAGCAGAAGCTTGATTGCTCAACTTGATGTGGTGACTTGTCAATCGCTGCTGTTGTTAATCACTGTTTTTATACCACATCAGTTGGGGATCCTGAAATGGGAAACTTCAAAATAGCCGGAAAGCATTCACGTGAAAAGTGACATTTTTCGTTTGAAGTGAGATTTCTGTGATTCAACTAAAAGTTTATATCCATCACTTTTACTTTAGAATCGATAATTCTTTTTAATGCGTAATGTGTTACTAAATTAATAAATTTGTATTATCGTGCTGATTTAAAGGGGATATAAATTGTGTTAGGAATAGATTAACGTGATTTACGATAACTGGATATTATTAAAGGAAAATACAGTTTTTCGTTTTTCTTGTTAGATATTAGATTTTTTTTTTTTTTTCCCTCGCTAACGTTAACCTAAATTTTGAACAGTTCAATTATAATAAATACATTTCACATTCACAATCACGGAATTTGACTTTTTTAGTCATTCATTGTTGATATCCCTGTGTCTTTCGTTCTCGCTCTCTCTTCCTTTTTTCTTTTCTTTTCTTTGTCTCTCTCTCTCTCTCTTTAATTATTATGGGACTTCTGACTTCATCTAAATAGTTTTTTCTTTATTAAAAATTTATATCATACACTTTGCTGAAATATTTTAATTTAAATGAAGCTTAAAAGAAACATTTTAACTATACAGTACACAGTACTTACTTTTTTATTTTTATTTCTTTTTTCTTCACAAAAGCACAAATGGTCAAAACTATGTTTCATAAACTTAGAATTTATTAGATTAATAAGAATATAAATAATGCAGAAACTAGTTCAAATAAAACACAGATTGTAATTTTTTCCTCCTTGCATTTAAAGCATTTCTCTTCAAAACATATATATGTATTTATACACACAGTATGTAGACCATTGTAAGACACTACTCCAAAATAATGTCTATCATATTCATTGCAGACGAAGAGCAGAATTCGCGTTTTACACTTTCATTACAGATTGATCCAAACTTTTTATTAGATGTTTGAGTCTGAAATAGTATGGCATCGGCATAGTTATTTTATCACTATAAATAGTGACATAAATAAACTTTAAAAGTGATGATTTAAAAAACATGATACTGCTCAGAGTTTAACACCACACTTGCATGACCTTAAATCCCTATTATTAATTTAGTGGTATAACACGCAAGAAGTGTCTAATAAATTGTTGACTGCAGCCTATTAAGCTGACGTCATGCATTACACAAGTTTGTTAATTTCCAAAATCACAAAATACAAAAAGAATAATGGAATTTTTCTATATCTTTTAATTCATATTGTTAGGATTCAAATGTCGAACCTATTACTTCAATGTGATAGGCAGTGAAATATCAAAATATCATATTTCATCCTAATGACCAGCAACTAGATCAGAATTCATTAATGTAAAATATATGTTAAATCATGTATGTTATCATCATCGTCTATTATTCAACTTCGAAAGAAAGTTTCCCATTTTTACTTTCTTTTTAGGCTCGAAATTTTTAGTTGGTTACATTATCTTTAACCTTAACTATTGAAATTTTTACTTTCTCTCACTCATATATAGTAGAGAAAGTAATGTACTTTTCGGGTCAAATTTTTCAACATTGACTTTTTGATATGTTGATGCATTTTGTGGTCACCAGAATCTGAAAAACAGGTTCTAAACTATTGTCTGAGTACCTTTTATCAGCATATGTCAATAACAAATAGTAGCAGGATATCCAAACTCGGTATTGTAAATATGTATCTTTTAGAGATTCTACACTAAAGTTTTCGTTCAGATCAAGCAAATGGTTCGTGTATGAACCAAGGGCTCTATTCTCGTCTAGTCGTTACGCGGAAACTGGTTGTTGTGAAGCGAGACAACGACGATTTGCTATTCTCGTCGAAAGTTGCGTCGAAATCTTGACAGTCGTTCGAGCTTGTTTACAGTCGTTAAGTTACCGGCAGCTAGGAGGCAGTTGTTCAGCTGAAAGATTGTTGTTTATCACAATCAAAATGGGCGCGTCTGTATAATGTTTTAGTTTGCTCAGTTAAAGGGACATTTCACATTTTCCACCATTGAAAACTGGTTGTCAACATCGCTATTCACAACTTTCCCCTCCCAAAACGGATTACGAATGATCCCTTGCAACTGATTGGATTAAAATGTCACCCTCGATAGCAGAGGGTTTCTTCTTCCACTCAAGATAACAACGGGAGACCAGAATAACACTTAGCCGGAAGATGGTTATTACGGTGGGTAGAACAGTAGCTACAGACTGTCGTTAACGATTACAAGTGGTGGTTAATAAGCAACTAGACGAGAATAGAGCCCCTGGATATGCAAGAAAATTCAAATACATAACAGGGGAGAAACTTCCAGTAGGTACAGTTTAACATCTGCAGGCTGCACTAAACAAAGAAAAATTAACATGCATTTTTATATGTATAAAAGCATGATTCTTGTAGAATAAAAAATATAATTCATTATTCGTTTACAAGGTTACTCAAAAGAATTGAAATATATTTTACTATACTTGGAATTTGTTGGAAGTGCATTTCAGTTTATGCTATGTGTTTTTAAGGTAGAATTATATTTAAGTAAATAATGTGTTGTGTACATACCTTACAGAGGACATACAGGCTACCAATAATTAAGCAAAAACATTATTTTCTATTGAATGTAACTTGTAACTGATAAGAAGGCTTTACAACATATTACCATGTCAAGAAAAACTGCTCACGATAGGAATGAAAATTAATTTCTGATATCCATACGGCAGCTAAAGTATTCTTTGGAGTTAGATTTTAAGCCCTTGCTTTTTGTATAATTACGCATTTTGAAGACCTCTGAATATTCATCACGGTTCATCAAGTTAACCCCTTAACGCGCGCTGTCCTCGCTGCGATGACGCAAAATTCATCCCGGAAATTTTTTAGCAAAACTTTACGTTTATAACATAGCAGAAAAGGCCGGTTTTTTTTAAGTTTAAAATTTAAAATTTCTTTTAGTTTAATTTAGTTTACGAATTCCGGTGGCAGTAAAATTTCAATGATCCGAAATTTCTTGCGCCGCAAAGGGTTAATAACGGTTCGTAAACAATTACAGGCAATTCAAATTTTATATTTTGAAGTTCATATGCGGTTATAACTTGAAAGTTTAATCAGTATTGCTATGTTTGAAGGAATGGGGCGGTTTAAAATTGTTTAAATAATTTGGGACAATTTATTTAATTTAATAACAGCGTTGATTTTTTTTATAAATGCAGGTACCATATTGAAACGGGGGAGGAGGGGGGATCACACAGAATTATACGTCAAATAAAACTGTTTTTAATCCTGTTTCGAATTGTTTTTAATGTAGATTCGAGTACAGTACTTGTTCTTTAATCTGTAATCTGTTTTTGTAGTACTAAAACGTGGGATAGGAGAAAGTCGTGTGAATATCATACGATGTTATTTAATGCATTTTTCCTTTTTGTTTTCTTTTTAAAACAGCGTATATAGATCCTACTTTTAGTAAGTCTTAAGTTAAATGAATATACTTTTTAATATTAATTGAAAAATGACTACATTTTTTAGTTGTACTTTTAAGAGTATAACGTAACTAAAATTCTTAATACATAAAGACATTTCATTATTCCTTGTAAGAGTAAATGAAGTTGTAATTTCGTTTCATCAAACTTTAATATTTTCCCCTCTTTCTTTGTTCTTCCATATTTTTTAATTTTATGTTTAATTCCTAATCAATATTTTTTTTTTCATTCTTTATATTTCATGATCACTCATTCTGAAGAGCACATAGTTTTTAATGCACCAAACAACTGTGTTATATGTAGACTTACATTTTGGCGAGAAATTCAAACGCCAAATCTAAAATCGGATTATTCAGCAAATATATCGTAAGCTTAAAGAGTTATTTGCTTTATATTAATCATGCGAAAAGAATGGATTTAATGACATAGGCCATTTATTTCCAGAACTGAGTGTTTTTAATGTTCATCCTGCTAGAAACTGATGGATTAAAAGCCTTAAGTGGTGTTCTAGAAAGCAAAATGATTGGTTAAACGGTTAAAAGGCTTCATTAGAGTGCTTATTAGATGGGAGAATTTCAAAGTAAAGAGTCGTGAGGATATGATTTATTACATCAAACTTTTTTTTTTTTTGTATTAATTTGAAGGGAAGAAAGAAGAGAGAAGTTTAGCTTTCAATCAGTTTTGGTGCAGAAAAAAAAAATGCCCCTAAACAGATTTTATTATATAAAATTATTACTGTCGGCTATTAAATTTTAATTTAGTTTATTACACACGCTAGTTTAGCCCACACTGAAAATATCGCACATTGAAAATACGTTCTAGTCTATTTATATTATACAAACCCAAACATTTAAACGTGAATATCAAACTTTTAATATAATAGAGACATGCACAATTTCTACATTTTACAAAATATCATGTTACAAAATATTTATTTTTATTTTCTTTCAGTGATTATTTATTGCTTATAAAGTTAAAAGGATAAATTCATTGAAAGATGAAGTATATTTATGACATAACACTGTAGCTTTGCTGCAGAGAATGACCGCGGTAAAGCTAATCCCAAATTGAATACGTGGTTGCCAATTTATAAATCTTTATTTTAGTTCATTCGCGACTTTAGTTTAATGTATAGAACTACGAATACACAAATATTACGTTAAATCACACACATTAATATTAAAAAATTCCAGCTTGAACCGTAGAAAACTGAAAGCGTATTTATATCATCACCGTTTCGAGATGTACTGCAGTTAACTCTTTGATGCCCAGCGTCCTCATTCGAAGGCAGTTAATATTATAGCAGGTATAATCTCCGTGGTTACACAAAACAATATTTTCTTTATAGCCATAGTCGAAAGCAACCCGACAATATTTACATACCTGCTATAACTAATAATTTCACGATTTAGATTGCCATTTTTGGATATTTTATTTTAATATTTACGTACCTGCTATAATTAATAATTTCACGATTTGTATCGCCATTTTTGGATATTTTAACCCTTTATCTACTGCATTATGAAACAGGCAAAAATTGTGTTTCTGACATATATTTTTAGTTACAAAAGAGCATTATTTAAAGATATATATGTTAAAAATTATGCATATCACCTCAACTTAGTAATTAATGAGGATTTTGTGAGGTCGTACTTTAGCGCACCACTGGTACATAGAGGTCGAAAAAAGTATTCCGACATGAAAAAAGTTTAGAGAAATATTTACTTTATATGTTCGATGTATTTTTTCTAAGATTAGTGGGATATTCTTGGAATAATATTGGAATTAATTGTAACACACATGAAGATTGTGAAAAATATCAAGCAAAAACAACAAGTGCACTCCATAAAATCCTTTATGGAACAAAAATGGCTGTATGTACCGTTTAATGCTTTGTTGTGTGATTAAAGTGAGGTGCATATGTTCCTTTTGTATAAATATTTTTCATATTTTTTTTATAAATTCAATTTTATACTCATTTTAATGTAATGGTACTTTAAAGTACCGTCAGTAGATAAAGGGTTTCTTTGTGCGTGCATTTGCTTTTAACTTAGGTACGCTAACGGCAGTCACGGTGAGTAATAATATCTATCATAACATTTTACCCTTGAGGTCTGTGTTTATGTATGATAGAAAATTTAAATATTAGCTCAAAGTTTCCTTTCCCAAGGTTTTATTTACAGAACGCACCATCGTCTTCAATAGGCTATAATGTACAAATTCCATTGGAAATAAAATTGTGAAAAATTGCAATGTAACTAATATAAAAGTTTTTAATACTATTATTATTTTTTATTCTTTAATATTACTAGCCTATATTATCATATATTTAAGATGTTCAAGAAAATATATTTAGTAGAATTAATTCTGGTGATAATGAACTGATTTCACATGTGGTTCCAAATTACTACGGCATTATAAAACTAACAGAAAAAAAATCATAAAAAATTCTTATTTATAGATTTTATTTACTTATTTAAAATACTAATATATGATATTTAATGATCTTTTTAATATTCTAAATCATTCTTCATCTACTCATCATCATTATTTTTTATGTTAGAACAAATTTCTATATATATATATATATATACTAGCTGACCCGTCCGGCTTCGCACTGATGAACAAATTTAGTTAAAGATGGATTGATATGTAAAAAATCAAGAAATATATCAGTTTATATGTTATAGTCAGGCAATATTATTAACTGGAAAGTCAAAATATAATTTTACAATTATTTTTTTTAATTAGTTGTTAAATGTTGGCAATTTTTACTTAATGCTATTTATTTATTTATTTATTTATTTATTTCATAAAAAGAAACATTTCTTTACTCATGAATAAAAAATATTGAAAAATAAACCTACGACATGAAAATGTTTTTGATAAAATTGACGTCATAATAGCTTTAATTATTATTTATTTGTTCATCTCGCAAATATATTTAATTATTTCCATAATTGATTATTATTTTAATAATGTATATTAAAGGAGAAATCAATAATATGAAACAATATTCGTACAATATATACTATTACAGAATCTGGTGTGAAACAACCACACGACTTCCATTACCCACTATTACACGTAATATATACAATTTTTTGGAGATATTACTTGCATCTTTTGAGATTTTCGAGTAAGAGAAACTTGATACACGTATAAAGACACATACAACAGAGTTTGCATAGCGAGTTAAAAAATAAGGGGAAAAAAAATAGATAGTTATTTTTTTAAACACGAATTTCCGAGATCTAAAACTGAACTACCTAATCAGGATGACCGTTAATATTCCTGTAATAAGCACGTAATACTTGAGAAAGGTTATCTAAATTGGATTAAAGAAAAAATTTTCAAGAATACGTTAGAGCCGTTTTTGAGATACCAACTTTTACCAAAACTTAGCATACTCAATTATTGACCTAAAAACAATAATTACATACAAAAGGATATTTAATAGGAAGTTAACATGGCGAGTTTGAAAAAAATCCGTACAGGCGTTTTTAAAGGAACGCACTTGCGAAGTCTGAAATTGAGCTGTTTATAGAGGACGCCTATCAATTTTCCTGAACTAAGCAACTTTTCAATCGAAAGGGCATCTAATATATTATTTATACAGCAACTTTGAAGAAAATCATTAGAGGTGTTTTTGAATATGGGCTTACGGTCCCATTTCTGGTTTTCGATGACCCAATTCCGGTTTTTCAATTTTCACGAAAATTTGGAAAATTTATCTGTACACCAGACCTGAATCACTTGTGAAGTTTAGTAGTTCTATTTTTATTAGTTTTGGAGATATGACAGCCAGAAGATTACACACACACGTGCACATATACACACACACTGACCAATTGCCAAAACCTATACAATACTTCCACTACCTACGGTAGTAGGGTAATTGAAGTAAACACATACATCTCGTATTTACTACGATAATATACAGATTTTCGTATTACGTTTTCGATCGCCAAATGCAAAAATCGCCAATGACGATAGATATCAAATCTATGCTTTGTTTTCAATTAAAATATTGAAACTTTTAATTAAAAATTTATTTTACCAAAATTTATTATAGCTTCTAGCACTTAGAGAGAGACAGTGTAACTTTTGATTATTGAAAGAAAAAAAAAAAAAAGCAATCGGCTTTTTAGTTCTAGCGATCGTTCTCTACATATGCATATAAACCTTTCTTCTTTTTATATTAGTATAGCTATAGAGCATAGGTATATTAAATAGGTTTCCAATCAACATAATGTAACTCAAATAATTAAATGCTATTTACATTTCAGTAATGGCTGTATGCGCTATGTATATTGAGCTACTTGCCATAACTGTTAGTCGCCAAATAAATTTAAACATCTCAATACGCAAGCGAAGTGTGACATCACTGACCGCCCATGGATGCAAAAAAAAGATTTTCCATGTTAATCGCTCATTGGATTTTTTTTTTTTTTTTTAATTAAAATTCTAGAAGAATTATTTCCCGATTTTAATCCTCCTCTTTGGGTATAGATATGTATTAGTTATTGTATGCATGCGTTAGATTGAGTTATTTTGCTGTCAAATTGACAAAATTTTAATTTTAAATTTCAAAACTGTCACCCTTGGCGTTTTTTGTATTTGGCGATCAAAAAGTAATACGAAAATATACATGCCAGATGTATATTTTCGTAATATGTATTGTACGAAATATTGTTTCATATTATTCGTTACACTCTTAATGTAAGTTTTTAAAATAACCATGATTTTTGAAAGGAATTAAATTATATTCGCCAGATAATTTGGCGATATTTTTTTTTCTGCCAAGGATGACGGATATCAAATCTATTCCGCTGCAACATATTAGTATATTATATCAGATACTTTATTTAGACATTTGAAAACAAATTTGACTTCAAATTATGATAGAATATTTATCCTTTCCCTTTTAATTAGTTTATTAGTTGGATGTTTATTGTGTAAATATCATCCTTTGAAATGAAATGTTTATGTTTTCAATCGAATATGGAAATTTGCCATTTTTTTTTTCTAGAGTTTTGAAATTTAAAATTCCAATTTTATCAATTTTACAACAAAAACAATTTAATCTAACGGATGCACATGATAACTAATACATATCTATATCCAAATATGGGGATTAAAATGGGGAAATAATTTTCCTCGATCTTTATTATTTTTTTACAAAAAATCCAGTTCACTTTTTATATGGACCACATTCCCGCTTTGGGTTCGAGGCTACAAGAATATCAGCTGGGTAGATAAACAATTCTCAACTCTACCATAGCAAAGCATTGTGGCCTACAAATTTTTATCATGCAATATTATTTATAAGAGTTACAGATTATATGAAATTGAAGTAAGAGTGATATAGTGATACCTTTGTTTTATTTTTAATCCAGTTTTAGTAATATACTTTAATATTAATCAACATATGTAATATTAAAAGTTGCCATGTGAACTGTGGCGATGTTAACAAATTTAAATGGATGTTCCATTTAATAAATTCCTTTATTAAAGTGATTAAAATTCTAATTATTTAAGCTTTGATATCTATAGATATGTGTGTGTGTATAAAATGTTCTTATTAATCTTTAATTCATTATATATGTATATGTGTGTGTGTGTATACATAAAATGTTCTGCAATTTTACGATATGGAATAGTCTTAACTTTATCATTCGATTCAGTTGTTTACATTTCTCTTTTGTTCTTGTTTGAACATTATTATTAAGTTTCACTGCAGAAATATTTAGAAAAATGGTATGCGTAACAATAACATGGCATCTTGAATCTAATTTGTTTACAAAATATCGGCCACGTGTTCGGCGATTTTACCTACGGTGACGTCACAGGAATATTGTCCATTATTGTTCGCGTGAAAATATAATTTATTATATGTCTAAAAATAAATTAATTCGTAAATCTTTTTGGCAACAATTATAAATTAAAATAAATAATATTATAAAATAGACTTTCTTATTTTATTTTATTTTATTTATTTATTTATTTTTAAATTCCAATTTCGTTTACACACATCAGTTTAAACCCATAGAATAATAATAAAGGAAGAAGGAGCATAAGGTTTCTACATAAGCTGTTGTGTTGCCACAAAAAACAGCGATTATTAACAAGCCTTTATTAACAAACTTCAATATTGAGAGGAGCAAAAGTAGCTTTCGCTGGCATTTCACTAGAAGGGGTTTGTAAGCATTAAGACTATTGGCGTGCTCCTTCTTCCTCTATTATTATTCTATGTTTAAACCACGGAGTAATAAAGACTCCGTGGTTTAAACATTGATGCTTAGATATTATATCATATCATACCAAATTAAATTATTAGAAAAATAAACACTTTTAATTCTATAATGACGTCAGATTTAACGTGTAAGTTTAACAATTAAAAAAGCTTTATATGAATTTCAATTTAATGCACGTGCAAATATATTTCTTTTCTTTTCACGTCAAGATATTTTAAAAACGAAATGAATATGTAAATGTTTCTTTTATGTTGGCAGCAGCTAATTTTTTTAATATTTCATTATTTCCATTTCTATTACGACTTCTATGGGGATTTTAATTAAAATGCTCAGATTTAAATATAGCCTATAACAATATGGCATACTGTAGCTTTCGGTCAGTGAAAGAAGTTTTTAAATCGGTTCAGTAGTTTCAGAGATTACCCTCCACAAACAAACAATTTTTTGCGCTTTATATAATGATATAGATTACAAGATTCACTATATGTATGAAGTTTAATGAGATTCTTTTAAACTTTAATGGGCATGATTTCAATATCTAGTACATAAACAAGTAAAAAAGCCAAATTTTAAAACATGTTGCGATGCTTTGCGTAATGATATATTTGTCACATACGAATTTTTTCAATTGGTGTTTCCAAAATGCAGAATAGATGTATAATTTTTCCGGAAATTATTTTAAATTCTTTGTAAAAGCTTTTAATTATATACGTTTACAAGTTATAGTTAACCAACTACTTTTTAATTATTTGTTAATTTAGTATAAAAAATATTTTTCAATATATATATATATATACTCTTTTATGGTGCGGCACTTGCAACTTTACGGCCTTGGCCGGGGGGGGGGGGTCACCGAATTGATAACCATTTGTGAAAGGGCACCCAGTGGGCGGTCATCGCTACCCCTAACAGGGACAACGGATCCATGCCTTCTCCGAGATTCGAACCCAAGCCCAACCGTGTAGGAGTCAGGGACGCTAACCCCTACACATTCTAGGCGGCGATATTTTTCAAAACAATAATTTTATATTTATAAAGCTACTAGGTTTTTTTTTTTTTTTTTTTTTTCTGAAATGGCATAATGCTTTCGTTTACTCGAATATTACCTTCAACTTTCAACATTATTATTTCTGGCTGGTTCAGAATTGGTTGTTTAGTTATGCTCTTTCATAGTTAAAGCAGAATGAAATATTATATACTTGTGTAATACTTTAGAAAAATATTATGATCTTTAAACACAACAGTTTTTTACGACTTAAGAAATAATTATCTCACTCATTTGGATGGTGTATCTGGATGGCCAGCACAAGTTACACCTAAATAAGGAAAATTCTGGAGGGAATCCACATGACTTTCCGAACATTAAGAAATTAACGGTTGTATAAGTAAAGTAAGACAAGTCGTTAAATAATTAAAAGTGAAAATTATAATAAGGTGTTTGAGTATTTTTCTCAATTGTTTAATTTTACGCTGTTTCATTTCAAATAATTTGAGCCCATATAGATAATAATTATAAAGAATTTTTCATTGTGTCCCTGTAAAAATAAGGGCTAGTTTCACGAAAATCTATACAACTTGCTGACCTATAACGTGTGCATAAATTTTCAGCGCAATCTAATAAGGCCTTTAGACGCTATCGCACTTTAAAAAATTTGAGCCCATAAGCCATAATGATAAAGAATTTTTCTTTGTTCCCCGTAAAAACAAACATAAATGCTAGATTGACCAAAATCTATACAGTTCGTGCGATTGTAACCCATAATATGTGTATCAATTTTCAAATCAGATGAATAAGGCGTTTAGACGCTATTACATTTTAAAAAATTTGGGCCCATAGGCCATAATGATAAAGAGTTTTTCTTTGTGTCCCTGTAAAAATAACTGTAAGTGATAGATTCACCGAAATCAAGAAGGTTCGTGCAATGGGGAACTATGATATACATACGAACTTTCAGCACATTAGAACAAAGCGTTTAGGTAGTATTGTGTTCACTCACAAACATGCACACACACACTCACACATCATCGTAAAAATAGTAAAAAATAAACTTAAGAGGCTTCAAAACACGCGGAAACACCAAAATCTCAAAGCTGGATTTTTGATATGTTTACAGTACTTTCCTTACATATGTATGTTCTGAAAGTTAAAAAAAAAATATTTCAAAATTGTTATGATTTCGAAAACTTAACTTGTCTATTCTAATTTTTAAAATATTATAATACATATATATGGGCGACGTGTAAAGTAATAATGGAATATAAATTAAAATCAGCTCTAAAATTAGTTATATTGCACTGAGAATTTTACTTTAATTTTGACAAATTGTTTGAAATTTTCGCATAAAGTAATGGCTTGGAAGATTGATTGGAGTCATATTAGTATCAGCACGTATATTAGATGATGCTGATAGTTGCCAATAATAACGTAATGAAAAACAAATACCGTAATTTCTGATAAATAACCCACAGGTAAGATGTGTCATTTCTCCACCAGAAATTTTATATAATAGAGAAATCTATACTTTTTCGAAAGAAGAGCTCGTACAAATATAAATTTATTTATCAACTGAAATTTCTGGTGCAAAACTGGATTATATAACCTGCGGGGTATCTACCAGAAATTACGGTACTCTCCCAAATAATCTGGATAAGTTGGAAATAAATCCTTTGCTGTATGAGTTAGATTTGTATGAGCATAATTTTATTTTAGGTTTTATAATGATAGTTAATTTATCATAGAATATGAAGAGGTACTCGAGTAAAAACTTATACCAAAATCAGGGAGTATTTAGGATTAACTTTACATTTCCCAATCAAATAATGTTCTTTTTTATAACTTTTGTAAAATAATTTTTGCATTGTAAAAAAATTTTCATTGAGGCCTGCTTGAATCCCATAAAAAACATGTTAAAGATACTCTATAAAATGCATTTTTATTTTTGGTAAACAAAACAATTACAGAAAGTAATTTAGATTAAATTAGATAAACTAAACGCAAAATTTTTATGAAAACAAACTGTGGAAAACCATGTGAAAGGAAAATTTAAAACGATTCTTTAAAATGTTGCTTTTTAAATACACCTTACTTTTCGAAAAGTTACAATTTTTTTTCTCAGATTTATATATAAAGAAAAATTAAATAAATTACTACTCTAAGAACTAGTATTTTGGGGAAATAAACTTTTCATATATAAAACCACAAATATAGCAGTTTATATAAATAAAATCCGTTTAACAGAAAACCAAACAATAACTTCAAGTTAAATTTTAAAATAATCCATTCGAAAATGAAATATTTTAACAATTAACCAAATTCTGAATGTGAATTCAAAATCTAAAAAGAATAAAGACATTGTAAATATTCCTTTAAAAAAAATCGGTTTTAAGATTTTTTTTTTCCCCGTTTCTTTTCTCTTTTCTCTCTCTCTCTATCGCTCTACCTTTTTTTTTTTTTTTTTTGACATTTAAACCTATTACGCGGAACTTTTCTCTGTGGTTCCCCTAAACACGATATAATTATCTTCAAACTAAGCACTTCAAACATTAAAACTATTTTCATCCCGCTCAAAGTGCTTTTTCCCCGACGGTTTCCTGCTAGTGAATGGCTATGCCTGTTGATCGTTGACATGCTGAAAAGCATAAATGTTTTTAAAAAGCATCTCCGGCAAGAGAGCATCGCATTTAAACAATTTTTTTCTTCATGAACGCGTCCACACCATTTGTCTTGGTGTTGATTTATATGTCCCCTGCACTCATCTTTTTTCTGTGCCATTTCTGCTAGATTTTGAGTTGTCAAGCCGGAATCGGACTAGACAACAAATCTACCACTTGCTTAATGAATCACTTTCCGAGTATTAATCATGCAAGGAGAATGGATTTTGCAGATGACTTATGTCATTTACACCCGGAACTCGATGTTTTTGATGCGTTATTCCGCTAGAAACCGATAGAGTTAAAAGCTTTAAGAGGCATTCGCGAAACTAAAACGAGTCGCTAAACGGTTAAAAGAGTTCATTAACGGGCTTATTACATCGGGAAATTTTAGAGGAAAGCTTCGTGAATTTATTATATACAGCATGCTGGATTTTTAAAGCTGATAATAAGATAGTGACATAGGGAAGTGAGTAACAATTGAAATAATAATTTTGTTGAAGGACTAGTTTTGTTGCACATCGTACAGTTTTGAAATTTGAAAATAAAACGAGGAAAAATAATTCAACAAATGTTTGAAATAAAACTGCTGATTAAATTTGTTTTTAGAATTTATTACTCAAATTTACCTAGCTTTATTTTAGATCGTATGATAATTTAATTAAATGAGTTTAGAGGAGTAAATGAATGTTTTTCTCGTACAATAATTTTTTAATCAAAGAAAAAGAAATAAAATCACGGTTAATTTTTTAACAAAAAGTTGTATCAGTGAACACAGAAAGATAAAACTTCCTAGCACTATTACCATGCAGAAATCTTTATCGTACATTTACAGCACGTTTTATATGATTAAATAAGAAAGGGTTTACTATTAGGAAGTATTGGTTGAAGTAGAATGATCTGTTTGGTTCTCTGACACTACATTTACATTACACTGACACTACATTTATATTACATTATACTCAACAGTTTTATAAACAAGCATAATTAAAAAAAAATAAAATAAATAAAAATAAAAGCTAATAAATATGCTTATTAATAATAATAATAATATACTACGTAAAACCTTGTACATTTTTAAGAATGATATAAGTTACGATTGGATATTTGCTTTAATAACAAAATTTGTAAACTCAGAAGGCAATATATTTCATATTTTCATTTGTTTTCACAGAAATTGAATTGAAATAAGTATTTATTTATATTTATATGCGCTATTATATTATTCCTGAATAAAATTTTATCATTGTATCATTTGTTGGATAGAAAAATTGTGGTATAATTAATACTGCGCTATTTAACTAATATTGATTAAAATGCTCTACAAGACAAGGCAAGCGACAATTAAAGATACATTTATGGGAATTAATTTATGAGAATGGGTTTAATATTCATATTTTTATAAACAATTTATTGTTGATGTTTTAATTAATTGCAAAAGTTTTACTTTGTGATTCATACTGCTATCATACGTTCCAATAAATGATTATTATTATTATTGTTGTTGTTTTCTAAAAGTGCAAAAAATTCTATGAATAAATAAATAAATAAATAAGGGAGGCATACTATTGTAACAATCGCAGCTATTGTAGATCACAAGTCGGATCGTACACTCGGCAGCAAAAGTATCCGAGCACTAGCAATAATCCCTGTCTTAAAAAAGTACACTTAATACTGCTTTGTTAAATAAATCCTTGTCAAATCATGTTCTTAGTCAGTCTAAGAACACGATTCGACAAGGATTTATTTAACAAAGCAGAATTAAGTGTACTATTTTTTTGACTGGGATAATTGGTAGTGCTCAGATACTTTTGCAGCCGACTGTACGATCCGACTTGTGATCCACGATAGCTGCGATTGTTACATAGTATGCCTCTCTAAACCTCACAAGTAGGAATTAACAATTTTTCATTTGCTTAAAGAATATTGTTTTTTCCCCGAAGATTATTATTTGAGAACTCATAAAGTTATTATTTGAGAACTCATAAAGTGCTTTGCATAAAGTTTTAGAACTTTTATAAATAAAATCGTGGGTATTAATATGTATATATATATATATATATATATATATATATATATATATATATAAAGGGAATAACTGTTAATAACTAACACCATAATAGTAAACTGTAATAAAGTAAAATATAATAAGTGACCTCATCATGTGTAAACCACGCAAGGTTCCATCTTTCTTTTTTTTCTTTTTCTTTTTTTTTTCACAATCACTATCTTCTTTCTCTTAACGCTATCATATTTTAATCAAATACTTTTAAAATAAGATAAAGATATATTATGTAAGAAAATGGTGGAAGAAAAAATTTTAAACTTTCATCTCTGAATTTAAAATGCGTTTTATATTTCTTTACAAGCGTACAGTCGGTAACAAAAGTGTCCAAACACTAGCAAAAATTCCTATGTAAAAAAAGTACACTTCATACGGTAAATAAATCCTTGTCGAATTCTGTTCTTAGTCAATTTAAGAACAGGATTCGAAAAGGATTTATTGAACATAACCATATGAAGTGTACTTTTTTTACATAGGAATTTTTGCTAGTGTTCGGACACTTTTGTTACCGACTGTAGTTAGTCTTTTATTATTATTATTATTATTAGTGGTAAAAGATCCTAAAAGTAGTTCAAATATTAGTTAATTCTTTTTTTAATTTGGATATTATCATAAAAACTAGATGATAGGCAGAGATTTTTTATTGACGTGGTATTATTCGTAAAACATAGCTTTACAAATAATGCAATAGAGCAGTGCAAAATAAAAGAAAATTTCTTTCGAAGTCGTAAATATTAGTTCAGGAATTTTTTAAATGGGTTTTCAGATCACAAGAAAAAAAAAAAAAAAAAGAAAGAAGGAAAGAAAGAAAAGAAAAGAAACAAAGAAACCTCAAATTAAAAGAAAAAGCAATAATTATAAAATAATTGTTCTCTTTTAACATGATTTCAACAATTTTCCCTCCGAAAGTGAATAACACATTTTAAATATGGATCCTACCCCATTTCAGTAAGCCATAACGTGTATAAGTGGGCTAGGTTAGGGTGATTAATATCGTACTAAAGCTACCTAGTACGCTATTGACGACGGTCTGGTCACTTCTAGGAGTGATATGCCATCACAGAATTTATCCTCCGCACAGTGGAATGTACCCCTGTTTGTTTCAGTAACCCCATAAGTATTAACTTTACGGAATATGGAGGAAATTGCAACAGATTTTACGTGCATCAGCCGCTGCTAATATACACAATAGTCTGTGACTGGCTTGGAAATCGGACCCGTAAACCTCCGATTACGAGTTCGACACACTGCCAACTGAACTATATAATTTTTTGAAATACTGTTATGAAATATGCATTTAATATTATAATTACAAAAAAAAAAAAAAAAAAAAAAAAAAACATCAAAGCAATTTTAATACCGTCATTCTAAAAATTAGGGATAATTATCGATAACAACAATAGCTCATTTTTACAGTAAAACAGTTTCTCTCACATACTCTAAAAATATTTCTCTATCATACCCTAAAATGTATGCAAATAAATTTGTGAAGATTTATTTAAAAAAAAAAAATATGTATATATATATATATATATATATATATATATACTTAATTGATGTCATTTTGTACTCAAACATTTTGTTTTAAAAAAGGCTCTTTTTTTCAAATGTTTGAATTGTAGATACAAAAAATGTTTTTTTTATGTGTGTCCCTATGCGATGAGATGTTAAGCAAAAGTTTTCACAGTAATTTAAACTGTTAATGTGAGGAAACAAAATATCATAGTTCTAGTACAAGAAAAAGAATACTATATTAAATACCGTACTATTGTAATTTAAGTAAATTTGAATGTTGAAAACTTTTAGTAAAAATGAAATAACAAAGCTTTGAATTTTTAACTTCTTCCCTTTGGAAGTTACCTTTTTAATAGCTAAATGTTTTGTAACAGAACCACATATTATAAAGTAAATTTTTTAAACTTCTTTAAAATATAATCAAGAAAAAATTCACAGTAATTTCGTTGCTTTATCCTATTGAGAATTCTTTTAAATACTTGTATGAAAATATACAAATAGTAATTATACGCAATTTTGTATTCTTTAACATCAATAATTCACAATTACCTGATTTTGTATTTTTAAAAAATCACTAAATATACATACAAAAATGTAATACTAATTTTAAGACTTTATTCCAGTGATTCTGATAAATTTTTGTTTACATCTGAGATTTTAGTTTCTCATACTAGCATTTCGATTCAAAATTTGAAAAAAAAAAAAAAAAAAAAAAAAAAAGAAAAAGAAAAAGAAAGAAAGAAATCCTTGGCAATATAACTAAAAACGAAAAGTAACAAACAAATAAACACGATTTGAATTTTTTTGTTATATACATTTAGCAATTTTCTTTTAACAAAAATATCATATAGCAAGTTACGCCTCTCAAATGACTATTCTTATTACATTACTGTCAAATTAAATAATTCCAGTTAATTCTGTTTTCATATGTATGTATTTCCATTTGCATATTTTTATACATCTTACACAATTTAACATATAAGTTATTTAATCTGCGCATAGTTTCTAGTGCAAATGAATGCATCGTAAATGCATCGTGAATTTGTATTTTCTAAAGTTATATGCATGTTTCATTATATTAAAATTATATAATGACGCAAAACATACAATCGCAACTACCAACAAAACATACGATCGCAACTACCAACAAAACATAGCTCTAAAACAACAGTCCTAACCAAACGATGAATTAGATGTACCTTTTTGAATACCCATTTACTATTTTTGCCCAACTTTATTGCAAAACGACAAAAGTATCACTCGAAATTATACACTTCTGTAACGACTATTCTTATCACGTTATTCTCAAATCAAAGCAGCGAGATAAACTTCGTTTTAATATGCATGCTTTTCCAATTTCGTACTTTTGTACATCTTACACAATTTACTATATTATAATACTAAAGTCTGTACAAATTACCTGGAGCAAATTGTGTAAAAGGCATCATGAAATAGAATTTTCCGTTGTTACACATATATTTATAGCAGCTTAACTTTATAATAATGATGCAAACATCAACCAACAGAAATACAGTTCTCAAACGACGGTTCTCATCTCATCATCCCATAACAAGGCAAGCGAATGATACACCAAACACGCCCGAGCGATTTAAGCATTGCCTAGGTTTTTTTTTCCCCTCCCGTTTTCAAGTAATAACATCGAAAAAATATGTCCTTATTGTCATGTGCATTCGCAAATAATTTCACGATAGATTAAGCAAAGATACGAAATAATATCCGAAGCTTCTCGCGACAAAACGTTTAAAAAAGATAAAAGAATAAAGAAAAAAAAAAAAAAAAACACCGAAAAACACATTAACAAAAAACTGAAAAAATCTCTCTCCAACAAAGGGAAAAAAAAAAAAGTTCTTAAAAAAATAGCGACGAATTGAAGAAAGGAAAAAAATTACTTTAAGGATTTGTACATTTAACCTGCTGGGTTATCAATTCCGTTTCCTTGAAGGCGCAAGGTAAGTTGTTCACGCGATCCCTTTAAGCAAGAGCCAATTTTTTCCCACATTTTTTCCGTCCTTTTTATTTCTTTTGTGTAACCAATGAAGGATAAGAGAATCAAGGAGTGGGAGAGGGAGTGGACAAAGAGTGGGAGAGGAAAGGATTTGAAGTAAATCATTTTGCTCAAGTTTTTCTCCCTTTTCTAGGCGACTGCTTTTCTAACTGCCTCTGATTGGTCTCTAGCTTAAATAGCCCCATCCTTGGATTTTGTTTAATGCTAGGCCAATTGGATGTTAATGTTTTTTTCACCACCTTTTTTTTTTTTATAGTATTATCTTCGAATAAAACATTTTTTATCAAGGATGTTTTTTTATATCTCAAATGTTTACATTTTAAAGTTTTTTTTTTCTTTCTATTTTTGCTAAGTCATTTGTTTCACTGTCGTTTTTCGTTTAAATGTTTTTCATTCCCCTTCCTTTCCCCCACTCTACTTTTTTTTTTTTTTTTTTTCAATTCAGAGGCGGAAGAAATATAAGCTTTAAAAGAATGATGTATTTAAAGAGTCGTCATGAAGTATAAATTTAAAACATATTTTGCCATGCATCATTAAGTCTGGATACTCCATGAAAATATCATTAGGATATAAAAAGGTCATCGAGACGCAAATAAAACGTTATTGCTTTGTAAGAGAGATTATGGTTCAAGTAAAATTAGGACTTTTTTTTTCCCCTGTAAAAGAAACTTTCACGCATTGCATTGCTATCATTTCTCCTTCTTCTTTCTTTTTTCATATATTAGTAACATTAAATATTAAAAAGAAAATATTAAGCCCAAATGAATATTTATTTATTTATTTCATATTGAAAACAAATTAAATATTCATAAATAGAATTAAATGATTAAGAAACGTTGGTGGCACATAAAAATTAATTTATATATATATAAACTTTATTATCTTAAATCAATTAAACAAAACAAAAATAATGCTCCTTAAATTAATGAGCTATTGCTATATTTTATCATTTCTTTGTATTTAAATGTTTGTTTTTTGCTAGTTATTAAATAAATGGGAAATTTCTTAACGAAATAAATAAAATATATCTTTTATCTGTCAAATCGAATATGATAAGTACAGGGTGATTATCTTTAAAGTTACGATTTCAAATCACTATAAGTTTAAAATTACCCATCAGAGTGATTTGATATTTTACCAAAGCAATTGTGAGGCAATGAAATTTTGTTTGGCAAAAGAAAAAGAAAGAAAAAAAAAAAATTGTTCCAAAATGTGACGTTAATTATCGGTAAAGTATTTGTTTCATGAAACTCCTCTTTTTCTCTTTTCACTATGACTGTTTCCGATGTAAAGACGTATTTTTGTCTTTTTGCTAAAAAAAAGAAGTGTAGTAAATCCTTGAAGTCTATTGTTTCCTACTATTCCATTCTGCTGCTAATAGCATTCCTGTGTTTAAGGATTCCATTTAGGCGTTTCCACTGACATTACCCTGACAGCGCCATCTATAGGAACATGTTGGAACTACTTTTTTCCTCCCCCAAACAAAATTTTGTTGCCTCATGATTTCTCTGGTAAAATATCAAATCGCTCTGATGGGTAGTTTTAAAATTATAGCGTTTCGAAATAACTTTAATTATAATCACTCTGTATAAACTGGTGTTTTGTAACCATAAACATATATGCATAGATTACAAAATGTGCTTTTATACATTCTATTTACATTGACAGATGTTTAAAGCTATACACTGATAGTTAAAAACTGATTTAATTTGCGGACAATACGCTGATACCTTTGGTATAACGTACTTTCTTAAATGCACTTGTTAATAAACTTCAATTAAAGTTGATCTAAGAAATTTTTAATTATAATTAATTATATCAGTTAGACTATCCTAATTTTCATGAATTAAAATACTTTTTTAAAAAAGGAATGGTTATTACTATTATTACCAATTTGACATTTTAAACTCTTTATAATTTTTTCAACTTGCGATACGAGTTCATTGTGTACTCTTTCTGCTACACATATTTCATAAATATTCCCCAAATCAATTAACCTTATTAGAATGAAAATTTCATCTTACAAAATTACTTTCAGATACCAAAAATCATTCGCTGAATTTATTCATATAAATCATACAGTAGTTCTGACTGACTGAAAAAAGTTTTGCCTTATGTAGTTTAATGTGGTGGTGGTTCTTTAATTAATACAAATTGACCATGTGAAGGTCCTGAAGGGAATTATCTAAAATTCTTTAGTCCGTATTTATACGAGTATCAAAGAAAACCCAGGAAAACTTCGACAGGATAAGACGACGTCAACGTCAACGTGAGTGCTTCGGAGTACCTGCATTTGGTCGCAACCAATGCTTACCTCCAACGAAAAATGAGAAAAACATAAAAATAATTTTCTATAAAATAAATAAAAGCCAAAAAGATGAATTTAGAATTTTGATCTCTGAATAAATCTCCGCGTGAGCAGAGACCAATCAGAGTGAAGCACCAGGAGTTAAATAAATAAATAAATAAATAACTCCTTGAAAAACCTAAGTGTAACAGTGAAACTGTTACGTGCGTTGACGAAGACAGTCTGGACGGCAAAAAGGAACTAAGAGGTGAGCAGGGCGCCCCAAGGGACACAGGAAATTGCTCGGAGTCCCGCAACTAAAAAAAAAAAAAAGGGGAGGGGCATACAAATGAGCGCGATCTGTCTTCGAATCCGGTATTTCTCTTTTAGCAGCTTCAAGACCTATGTAGTTTAAACATAAAAAGTTAAACAGGAATCAAATATATTATTTTATTGAGTTATTGCTTTTACGTAATACACTTGCATACTTCAGAATTACATTAAAATTTTTAGCTTGTTTTTTAAGTGATAATATCTTATGTAAAAATTATAAACGTAAATGTTCAAGTGCGATATCATATTTTATCTCGTGTCGAAATAATCTTTATTTTAATGTGTTGTAAAATCGCAGAATAAAAAGTAACATTACAATTCTGCGTATTCGAAGGCCGTCAGAGGTAAAGCAGCTTTTGCTGAGTGAAAATCTTTCAAAAACTTTTAGGTGCTATTCCGTTTGCCTTCGCGTTCTCTTGACTCATTTCTTCAAAGCTAATAAAAATAAAAAATAAAAATCATTTTGTTTAGCTTCTTAAAGAGACTTTTTTAATTAACATATTCGTTTTAATTAACATACTTGTTTTAATTATTTAATATTTTTCAAGCAAGACCATTTTTATAAATATAATTTTCATATAATAAAGAAAAATATGAAGTGGTTCTATTCGACTTTCCGAATATTGAGCAGTTATTAGATGTTTAAACAAATTTGAATCTTTGACTAATTCAGTAAATAAGCAAAACTGAAAAGTACAATATGATGTTTGAACTTTTTTTTTTTTTTTTTCAAGTTTAAATATTTGTACACTGGACGGTAATGTATCCAATTTTCTTTTTCTTTTGTGCGTCCCTGTAAAAGAGTAAAAACTTTTAGTAAGGAATTTCTAGTAACGACCATTCTGCAGCAAAATTCTAAAGAATATATCAATTTTAGTCTCTTTATAATAAATTAATAATTAATTAACTAATAAAATAATTTAATGAACTACATGTATTTAAACATAAAAATCATAATGATAAAGATTTTTCATTTGTGTCCTTGCAAAAGAATATTCATCAAATTCTGCACTGGTCGAGCTACTGTGACATACAACATAACTTAACTTTTAGCTCTAGTAAATAAGGAATTTAGACGCTATTCCATTTCAAAGCATTTGAGTGAGAAAATAAAGTTAATAAAATGCTACAATTTCCAACTTGTGCTAAATATTACATAAATTAAAAATTTATTGGATAACAACGAATCAAATATTATAGAAATTAATTATCGAAACATTTTGTGGAAATAAAAAGAAAAGGAAAAGAGAAAGAGAAAGAGAAAGACATTTTAAGAGATCTCCTTTCATCTATCCTATTAAATAATTTTATTAGGGGAATTTCAAATAAGAATACATTATTTTATTTTATTTTTTACAAATATTACTCTCGTATTTGAAAAATTTGTTGTTCTGGTATTTTTACACTTCCACTTTCCTCCCGTTTTCCCGCTTTCTTATTTTTCGTCATTATTATTATTATATAAATTTATTTTTTTACATTTAACTTTTTTTTTAATGTTTTCACTTTTCTTCAGTATTTTTATTTTTTATTTGTGTTATTTTCTTTTCACACATCTCGTAAATTTCCTATTTGTTACCCTTTCTCTCTTTGATTGATTTCCCTTACATACTTACCTACCATTAAATATGCCTGCTCAACCTTTTGTAAAACTTTCCACTTTTTACTTTCTTCTATATTCAATAGAAGAAAGTATTGGATTCATAAAAATTTTCGACCTCGGGTTTTTAATGGATTTACACGTTTTGAGAGCTGTCGAATACGGTTTGACCATTTTTAGAAAATGTCTCCCTGCCTGTCTGTCTGTCTCTCAGTCTGTGTGTGTGACAAAATTTTGTGGCAACTGTATCTCAGGAACTACTGCACAGAATTTTAAACAAATTTGTATGTAGTTGCACCTTGACATAAATTAGTGCCTATCAACTTTTGGTAAAAATTGTCTTACAGGTTGTGTTGACATTCCGCTTTTTCTAAATTTTTAACATGGTGATATAGGACAAAATTTTGTATAAATGTGCATAAAGAGAATTATTTTTTAGTAATCATTGTGAAATTTACAAGAATTATTTATTATAGAGATAGTCAACTGGGAAAAAATTTTTGTATTTGTAGGAGCCTCGCCATACCCCACTGGGGGGAGAAGTCCCCCCCCCCTTAAGAGGAATAAATTTTCAAGATGGGTATCTTTCGAAAGGTCTCGTAAATACCTTTACAACGAATGGTTGAACTATAAATATGTGATAATTTAAAACAAAGTTATCGATTTTTTTACTTTTAACGAAAAAAAAAAAAAAAAACTTGAGGAAAAAAATCGTATATATATATATTTTTTTTTTAATATTGTTACTGAGTGAATTTGTATAGGAAAATATAGAAGAAAGTCTTGTGGTTACCACAACATACTATTTTTAGTTAGCTATTTGCTTTTGCAGCGACAGTACAGTCTATATTATGCACCTGATGAATAAAGATATACTCTTTCGAAACGTGTGATGAATAAAAGAAAAAGAAAATACGATATTTATCAAGAAGATTTTAATGATCTTTTTTATATAATTAAACTTATGAGAATTTAAAAAAAAAGTATTACTTAAAGGTTTTCTGAACATCCGCTAATTTTCCCAATTCCTCCAAAATATTTTTGCAGATATAAACAACCTTTTTACGAAATTACTGTCAGTCTGAAAGAAACACTCTCGTATAAATTAGCTGTTTACAAACCAAAATATTCAGCTTTACGAACTTTGGCAAAATGAATAACTTTAAAGATTTGCTAAAGACATATGAAAGTAAAATGTTGCTAAATGCTAAATACTTGTGGGGCTGGCTCTACTACTTTATCCCCCCCCCCCTTTTTTTTTTTTTTTTTTTTTTTTTTTGTTTACGCATCTTTATGTTTAAGACAAGGTTGTTTATTTTCTTTCGTTTACATTAACTTAAGAAATAAAAACCTTTTTTTTCTGTGTGTGCGTAAAACAAACAATGTTTTTTTTTTTTTTTTTTTTTTTTTTTTTTTTACTGTGTTGTATTCAAATATTTTGTTTTTAACATTTATGCTTCCCACGTACTTTTTAAAATTTATTATTATTATTATTATTATCATCATCATCATCATCATCATCATCATCATCATTACAGTTCTCTTTTCAAGTACTGGATTGGTTAAACAATCAATTTATTATTATTATTATTATTATTTTATTAATAATCTGATTAATTTTAGTTATTTAGTTATAAAAAAGTATCAGATGGCGAACTATTTCTAACAGATAGTAAAATGATGAAATGTGTATCACTGTTTATGTTTTTTAGTAATAAAAACTGTTAAATTTGTGAAGTTACTTAAACGACTTAAAAAAAAAATCTTCATAACTAATGGGAACAAAATGACTGGAATTAAACTTCAAAAGCATAATCAAAATTTAAGCAAATACAGTGCGTTTCGAAATACTATGCCTTTCTTTATTAAGTACAAAAACACGTGATGTCTCTATGTATACTTGCGTCATTTTAAGCTTCTGTAGAATTGCTTGATAATATATATACACATATAATTTTTCGTAATTCTTAAAGAAGCTGAATTCCTAATGAATTATTTTCATTAAAATGCTCTAGAAAATATTAACAATCAGCTCATAAGAAATAATTTCTGTAAAAATTCATGTGTAAATAAATTCTGAATTAAGTAAGGGCGAGAAAAAAACTAATCACAGTAAAATACATCAAGAAAAATGGTGTTGAATCATCTTGAATAAAACCAAACACCATAAGCTATCGCCTTTGTAAGCAAAACCCATAAATTTTAAAAACAACAGCAATTGTTTTTAGAATGGCGGAGTAATTAAGGACGACCCTTATCAGACGAAGAGAAAGAAAAAAAAGAGAGAGAGAGAGACGTGTGTAGCGCATTGCTGGAGTTGTGTTTACTTCCCAGCAAGGTCCCCCCCCCCCTCCACTAGCACTGTATAAAATATCCTATTATATCACAAACAATTTCTGGTAGCAAAGTTACCAGAAAGAAACCTATGCCATTAAAAAAAATAATAATAATAATTAAAAAAAGACAGAATTTTTTTTAAACAGAACCATACAAAAAATATTCGTACGCAATAGATTTTTTTCTTTTTTCAGTGGAGCACTCAGTAAAAAAGATCTTATTAAATATAATTCTCCAGCTCGGCGAGCCAGGATCGAACCACAGACCACTCCATAATAGACGACGTTGTTACTTCTTAGACACAGAACCACATTTCGTGCTATTACTTAACACTTCTTAATCAGGGCCCAACTAAGATACTTTCGTTCCCAAGGCACAATCCAATTTTTGTGCCCTCTCCCCCGCAACCCTTATGAAATTTTACAATAAAGACCAAATTGAATAATTATAGTCATATAAAAATTATTACATTGTGTATTACAAAATGGATTTTAAATATGAATATATTAAAATTAATAACTGTTTAAAAATTAAATTTTTATGTCTCAAAAAGATGTCATATTTATTATACGCAAATATAAGAGCCTTGTCGAATAATAATTATGTCAGGTGATTTTTGAATTCATACAAAAAAGGAGAATGGATAAAAATCCATTTTTTAACACGCTTTTTTTCGCTTCACCTGTATGTATGTTTGTAACCGCTCTGGGAGCAAACAAAAAATCTATATTGTAAAAAAAGACTTTTCTTACGTGAACTCCGTGGCTGTGAGGTACAGCTCCGCGCTACGAACCTAAAGGTCAAACGTTCGAGCCCAGTCAGGGGAGATTTTTTAAAAATGGTTTTTGTTTAATTCTAAATTATTTTAATTAACGATTTAAATGTATGTAAATATTATGGTGTGTCACTCACACGATTCTCTTACCCTGCATTTTAATACTAAGATAGATATTTTGTGCTTTTTAGTTCTCATTTCTATAAAAGCGTGTTCTTTAATTTTTTAAACTATAATATTATTCTTTTGAATATCAAGTACAGTATATTCAAAATATTAGAATAATTACATTTTTTTTTTTACAAATTAAAAATATCGCTCTGGTAATTTAATGTCTTTTAATGCAAATATGCAAACGATATTTTTATTAAGAACTTATTGCTGATTAAACTTATTTATCATCTTAAAATTAATATCATTTTTGAAATTAATAGAAAAAAAAAAAAAAATCAAAGCAGTCTTTGGGGACTGCCGATAGAAGTGAAAACTAAGTAACTTGTGAATTGTATCGTCCAGCTATTAAAAATGACGTGAATTTTCGTGAGATGCATAATTTATTTTTATTTTATTTATTTTTTATTGTTCACGTTTAGATAAATGTATTTAATTTCCTGTTAGAAAAAAAAATAAATAAAACTCGTATTTTTTTTTTTGGCAACAATTAAATTACAAATAAAATTTAAATGGCTAATTTCTTGCTATTATTAGCTTACAAAATTGCTATTTTATGCATAAAAATAACAAAAACAAAGATTTTTTCGGAATAAAAGGCAGCCAACTTTGTAAGTTAGGGTATAAGCTATCTCCATTACAAATTTCATCGAAATCCGTCGAGCAGTTTTGGCGTGAAACTCAGTTAAATAAATTCACGGACATTCACATTTATAATATATATAAGATTATTTGTATCATACAAGGATGGAAAGCGTCAGCTGACGATGACGGAAAATCAAGAATTTTTCTTCACCCAAAAGTGCTCAACGCGCCTAAAGAAGTTTTCACTTCAAAAATTATTTTGAAAAGTCAAAATCTTAGAATATTTATTCAAGTAATACAAAATATTAGAATATTTCACTTTAATTCTCCTTTAATTATTACCAATTCATAACTGGTGGCATCATTGATTAAATTCAGATTTTATTTTAAATCAGTATTCTTTTTGCAGTTTGCTTTTTTGTCTTAAAATGGGTCGTGTGAGTGATATTCCTGAATCAGTTAAACTTCGTATGGTTGATTTGTATTTGCATGGTAAAAATCAGTGTTATATAGCGAATTATTTACATTGTTCGCAATCAAGCGTTAATAAAATACTAACACAATATTAAAAAAATAGAAAATTTCAAAATAATCGCCGAAATGGCGGCCTAAAACCCAAAACATCTGCTAGAGATGACAGGAAACTGAAGCGTAATAGTTAAAAACCGTTTTAAAAGTGTGTTATTTCAGCAAAAATGGAAATAAGAAGAATAAGTTGAAGTTTCTACGTCGACAACATTAAGACGTCTCCATAAATTTAAGTTTGAATCTCGTGTACCGAAAACAAAACCTCTCATGACTGCAAAACAAAAGCGTATAAGATTGAATTGGTGTAAATCAAGACGTTTATAGAGCGGAGAAGATTGGAAAAAAATAGCGATGAAAGTATGCTTTGTGTTTCATATAGTAATCAAGGTATTCGAGTTTGGAGAATGAAGCAAAAGTATCTGATAAAGAATGCCTTAAACGTTCGGTAAAATTTGCTGCTAGTGTCATGGTTTGGGGTTGCATGAGCGCAGAAGGACTTGGAAAGTTATGCAACGTCTACGAAAAGCTTAACTCTCAGATATATCAAGAAATTTTGGAATATTACATGATTCATCATCAGAATATTTATTTGAAGATGATTTCATCTTTCAACAAGATTTAGCGTCACCGATGTCAACCATAGATATATTAATAAGACCTAGATTGATCAGCGAGAGGGAAAAAGTGAGGCTTTTTTTTTTTCGGGAAAAGTCACTCTAATGGCTGCCTTTCCCCGAGTAAATTACACACAGGAATACACACGGATAATTTAGTAAATAAAATTTAGGAATAATTTATTTACTAAAGGTGAATGAAAAACTCCAGATACAGTTTCAAATTCATTTTTCTTTTTATTCTTTTTTTCAATACTCTCTAATGGCTGATTTTAGAACTTTGTTTCGGCATCAAAATTTTTTGCTCGATAACATGGGGATGATATATTTATATATATTACTATATCTATGGTGTCAACTAAGAATTGGTTCCGCCAATGCAACGTTAAGGTACTTCTTTGGCCACCAAGCTCACCAGACATTAATCCCATCGAAAACTCATGGGGTATAATGAAGAAAAAACTCCAAGAAAATCCTTCTTCAAGTAAAACTGATTTAGTGGCACATATAAAGTCTATTTGGGCTAATATTGATAAAAATATTTGTAAACACCTTGTATATAGTATGCAAGATCGATTGTACGCTATTATTAAAGCTAAAGAAGATGCTACAAAATATTAACTACCATTTACTTCATATTCATAAGATAATATTTTGCGTAAAATAAAAAATTTTAATATTTTGAACCAATCTAAATTTTATTCTAATATTTAGATATGTTTCAGAAAGCTATTGTATACCTAATTTATTGTATTTTATATTTTTTAAATGTTAAAATCTTATCTAAACATTCCAGATTTAATTTATAAGAAATTTAATTGCATTTACTTAGTATCAAAAATAAATAAATGGAAAATAATTTCTTTCTTATTACTTTTTCTCAATTATTCTAATATTTTGAATATGAGTTGTATAAAAAATTTTATTGCTTTAAATTAAATAACTTTATTTATTCTTAAATACTTTTTATAGATTATTTCTGATTTTAATTATCTATGCTCTACAACGCAGGTGTAATTAGTTTTCTCGTGACAACAAACAAGACATTTTATATCAATATAATAGGAATACTGTTGATTAGACTTTCTCATATTAATTAAAAACAAATTGTGTAAAATTTTGTGCTCTCTAAACTTTTTGTGCCCTGAGTGTTCGTGCGAAAATCAGGCTCTGTTCTCAATCCTGCTTTGTCTCCGAACCATTCTGAGGGGTTCGGAGGGGGTAACTGGGGACCCCAGTTCGTCCCCAATTACCCATAGCACAGTGAGACTTTAAATTCAACCAACCAACCAAACCAATCCTGTTTTGGTACTAAGTTCTCCGTATGCAAAACAGAAAAAATATCTAACCACTAAATAAAATCTGCTTCAATGATTTTTGTTTTCTTTCTTTTTTCCCCTTTTTCTTTTCTGTTCTTTTTCTTTTTCTTTAGCGTTACAGTTAAAATATATGTTTTGATAGATTGAGATCTAATTTTAAAGTAAATTTCTGTAATTTTAGAAAACAAATATTTTGTAGAAAAGATGCAGAATTTTTTTTACTGCGAAGAACCGTGCTTACCGAATCAATTCTTGCATATTTTTGCAATTTGTACTTGTTGTTTACAAACTTTTTGACAACATTATTATTGTAATTTTAACCGATTTCTCTTCGAGCTTATTTAAAGAACAGATGGTAGAAAATTTTTATTTTTTATTTTGACTTAATGTACAATTCTTTAATGAATTCTCTCGAAGTATTTTTAAGAAGTGTGAAAATTAATATCCGATAAAAGCAACTTGAGATTTAAAGTTTACTTATTTGACCCAAATCACAAAAAGCGAATAAATTTTGAATATTTTAAAATTTATGTAGTGATAAATTCTCTGATGGATAAGAAAAATCATAACGTGATTGCTCTATTTTTAAATATATTCTTTTCCTTTCTTATTTAAAAAATATGTTATTTCACGAAATCACTGTCAGAGAAAAAGAGTTGGTGATATACACTCACTAATTCGATCCAAATTAACACAAAGTGAAAGGATTTTAAAAGTTATTTTCAGGGCTTATATTAAAAAAATCTGAAATAAGTTGGAACAATAATAACGCGTTTACTCTAATTTTAACTGTTTTTTATCCATACATATTTAAAGAATTCGGGGCAGGAAAGTTTTCTTTATGCTATAATTGAACCTACATTTCTTCGACATTCTCTCTGAGTATTTTTACCAGTATAAAAATGACATTTTATGATTTCACTGTCAGCAAAAAACAGTTGGCGATATAAATTCCCTCATTTGATCCAAATTAAAACTAACTAAAAGGATTTTTAAAAATTTCTTTCAAAGTTTAATAAAAAATAAATAAATAAATAAATAAATAAATCTGTAATATGTTAGAACAATGACAATGCAATTACTCTAATTTTAACTATTTTTTTATCCGTTCTTATTTAAAGAATTCGCGGCAGGAACATATTATATTTACGCTATAATTGAACCTACATTTTTTCGACGAATTCTCTTCGACTATTTTCACCAGTATGAAAATGTCATTTCACGAAATCACTGTCAGAGAAAAACAGTTGGTGATATAAATTCACTCATTTGATCCGAATCAAAACAAGCTGAAAAGATTTAGTCCCACGTAACTCCAACATGATGTATAGCTTTCAGACTCACTGAAAACAGTCGAAGCTCGGAGAAAATCTTATCGGGTATTTTTAGGGTACCGTCTATCCAAAAATTTTTTCTTCATTCATTTCTTTGAGTAGTTTTTTTCTCCTTTCTCTTCGAATCATTTCGGGAAGATGAAGTGACTGTTGAGTATATCTAAAACTGCAGATAGCTGCACAGATTTTATGACTGTTTATTAGTGTCTCGTCAAGAGCTTTGGGGACGTAAGTAAAAATACACCTCGAGAAAGTGTTTCAAAACAAGCTTATGATAAAGCTTTTTTCTGACACGTATTTTTAAGCGGGAATTCTCAGCAAAATATGTGCACTGGATAAGATTATATAGATACGTTTCAAAATTGGTGTTTTAATGCTCCCACATATATCTGTACTGATAAGTATAAAGGATTTAAGTCCAAAAACGTCGATTTTGAGATAAGTACATAGTCAGACTCAGAAAAATATTCTCCATCGATTGGTATAAAGGATTTAAATCCATGTCATTTAGTCTTTGAGTAAATCCATTGGTAAAAAAGATTCAATTCAGAAATTTAGCGTTAATCTTTGGTATAAAATATTTAATTCAATTTTTTTCCTTTATTAAATGAAGATTGATATACCCCGGAAGGGTATAAAACGTATAAACCAACATAATCCCTTTTTCCTAATCGATTCTACTGATTAGTTTTTAGTTAGTTTAACTTTATTTTTCGTCTCCTGAAAAATCAAGAATATGGACTTAAATCCTTTATACTTATCAGTACAGATATACATTAACCCCTTCGATCCTGAATTATTAATTGGGCAGACAAAAAAATCAGTTAATGATGAGATATTCTACGTTATATGAAAGTATCTTAATTATGAAATATTATAATATTCTGCAAATGACCAAATTAATTAATAAATGTTTTAATAGTAGGGGCACTAAGTTGTAATCAACCAAAAAGTGAAAATTATTTTACGTAAATTTACAATTACAGTAAAGAACCGTTTATACGTCCTTAAAGGGACTGACATAAAAAGACGTATAAACAATAAGACTTACAATCGAAATTTTAATAATAACACTTTGATTACTACAAATTTAATGACATTTAAGTAAAATTTATTTGAAAATACTAATTAATAAAGTTTCTTAAATTAGTAATTGTTTATTATACATCTTTAAGACAATAATTAATTAAAATAAAAAAATTTATTAGAAAAAGTGAGAAAAAATCGTACTATTAATGCATGACTGGGTACTAATTACATATCTCATATATGGAGCATTATATTTTATTCCTTAAGAACAATCTGAATATATTTTGAATATTAATTATATAAATTGTGTATCTTTAAAAATAAGCATACGATTTATGTTCATACAGATAGTTATTTAATAACTTTAAAAATTTTTAATATTCGTCTTATTTGCTACTTATTTATTAGTATTAAACATTCTACTGTGAATTCAATTGATTCTTTGATCAGTATTCTTCGATCTTTTGTGTGTTCCTCCTTTTAAGATGCTTTCTAGGAAAAATCCGTCTTATTTAGAATGGAAAATAATGACAGTTCCAGAAATTTTGTGAATTTTAGTAAACTGGAAAAGATGTATAACCGATATTAGTGGCGTATAAACGAAGAATTTTTGCATTAAAATGAATAGGAATGAATCGGGACTTCACTAAAAGGACGTATAAATATAAAAGGACGTATAAATATAAAAGACGTATAAACGGTGCTTTTCTGTATTTTGTATGAAACATTTTGAAACAGTTTCTTTCTGCGTGAAAACATAAAAATAATGCACATTTCTCACAAAAGGAAGTAATTTTAGTAGAAATTATGCATTTGTAGCGTGTAATAGAAAAGATGCAGTTACCTTTTGGCTGGAAATGACTAAACGCTTCTGTTATCATCTCTGCTGGAGACATCCTAACATCTACTGACTGAAAATGGTAACATACTACTATTTTTGTACGCATTATTACTAGGACACTAGATTTTGAGGTGAAAATTCTTGAAAATAACGAATTTAGAGCAATGTAAAGATATGTTCTCTTTTTAATACTAGGACGTCAGGGTCGAAAGGGTTAACATCATCTTTGATATTTTCTATCCATTTTTTAAGTGTTGTTAATATGTTGTTGTACAATATGAAAATGATACACCATGTCAGACTAATTTTACAAAATTAATTTGTGTGATATCTTACAGTAATTAAGAAATAAAAACTTTTAAATGACTGAACTATACTATATTTAAGCACTAATATTAGTTTTAGATTATTAGTCAATAGTATATTTAACCTTTTTATCAAGAATATTCTTTTTCTTTTGATCATTTAACAAAAAATTGCATAACGTATCTTAGTTCCCCGTAAATACATCAATGTATTATTTTTTTGGTTTTGATGATTGATACAATCCATTTCTGAGGGTAAGAAGGAATTTTATCATTATCACTCGTAACACTTTAACAATTGGTTCTAAAAAAAAAAAAAAAAAAAAAAAAAAAAAAAATTGTTTCTTAAAAAAAAATCCTTAATCATTCCAATAAAAATACACATAAAATCTGATACATTACAGTAATAATTACTTTTTAAAAGTGTATTTATTTGAATTTAAAATGTAACATTTTCTTTTTCTCATGTAACTTTTCATTTCTACTTCATTTTATTATGAAAATTTCTTAAATGCCATGTTCTCTCATTATCTGTATTTAGAATCGTCGACCATGACTTTTTATCTTTTATTTTCTCTCGCTGCACAATTTCAAATTACGAATTTTTAATAATGCTTTATTACTTATGACTAAACTTTTTTTCTGTGTTTATACAAAAAACACACACGCATACAAATATGTACATCAAACATGAAAATCATAAATAGCATATCAAATGAAGATTAATCTAATGTAAATTAGAAAATAGGAGAATAACTTTGAAATACTTTTCCTTTGCATCATTGTTATCAAGAGCAAACTATTGCAATAGGGGGAATGTACTAAGATGCTTCTGATAATAGCAATGGGTTAAAGAATTCAAAATATTGCTATTAATTGGCCTGACTCCACACAGCTTTTCGAACATTAAATAATTAACGGTTGTGTAAATAAATTAAAGTAAGAGAAGTCGTCAAATAAACAAAAGAGAAAATTATAATAGAGTGATTATTTTTCTGTATATAGTGTGTTGTTTAATTTAGTACTCTCTTGCTTTTCAAATAATTTGAGCCCATAGATTATAATGATAAAAGAAATTTTCGTTGTGTCCATGTAAGAATATATAAGTGCTCTATACAGTTCGTGCGACGGTGACTTATAACATGCATGTAAACTTTCAGCTCAATCGGATGAGGCCTTTAGACACTATCGCACTTTAAAGAATTTGAGCCCATAGTCCATAAAGTTAAAGAATTTTTCGTTGTGTCAAAAAGTACAAAAAGTTCATAAAATATCTTAAAAATTTCTTGCAACCTATCTCAAAAGTTATTCCTCTCCACACTGTTTGTTTGTCGCTCTGAGGTCATTTATTGACCACCACGGCTAATTAGATCGAAGATTAATGCTTAAAGGCCCTCTTCACTCACCGCCGCCGGAAGCCGAAACTAATATTATTTATTCTATGGGAAATTTTTCTTTACAAATAACTTATTAACTAATACATATTTTTAAATTTTGTTTTCACATTCTGAAAATTCCCAGCTGTTAAATTGACGGACCTTTTTCAAAAAAAATATTTTTTAAATATTTTTTATTTTATTTTGAAGCTGCAAAATACGAATTTTCAATATGTGAATTTTTTTTTCATTTTGCAATTTCAAAATAAAATATTAAAAATAAAAAAAAATACATTTTTAAAAAAGTTCCGTCAATTTAACAATTGGGAATTTTCTGAATGTGAAAACAGAATTTAAAAATATGTATTAGTTAATAAGTTATTTGTAAAGAAAATTTCCCCATAGAATAACATTGGATCGGGCTTCCGGCGACGGAAAGTGAAGAGGTCCGTTAAAGTGCATTCTGAACCACTGTGAACATGCATGATTTGAGTAGGATTCGAACCTGACACCTTTTAACTGAAAGCCAGAACGTTAATGAGTGCTCAGAAGAGTGGATAAAAAATAAATTAAATTAAATTTGTCTTATTAAAACAGGAACTTATTAATAATTGTGGCAGGCCCTATAAACATTTTCGTACAATACTCTTGTTATGAAATATCATACCTTGAGCTTGAGCGAGAGAACTAAATTAAAAAAAAAAAAAAAAAAAAAAAAAGTCAGTAAACTTTGCATTTTTTTTTTTTTTTTTTTCCGAAATTTATATTCAGAAAAATATTTTTTTAGGTTAGTGTTATTGTAATAATTAAAGATTATTTGAAAAAAAATGTAAATATTGGGCTTGTATTTTATTTTATGTAAATTTTACTTGTATTAAATATTGCATTTAATATTTTCAGTTTGCGAATGTACTTAAATTTTGAGACATTTTACCAATTTTAAGTTATTTTTGAGAAACAAAAATTACAACAATTTTTAAAAGATTTTTAACATATTCTAATATTGCACAAAACTTATTCTGAAAATATAAATTGTAGAAAAATCACAAAAATATTGCACCTATTTCAAATTTATGGCTTCATGCACAGGCTAAAGATGCTAGTCTAAAATTATGATATTGTACAAAAATGTTCATAAATCCAAGCCAAAACTATTGGCAGAAGGTACCCGTTTTTGATAGGGCGAGTTTAGTTTTTATTTTATTTTATTTTGTTTTGTTCCGATTCACCCTAATACTTACTGTATGGCATTGATAATAATAATGAAGCAATGAGGAAAAATGAAAAGAAAAAAATAAATAAATAAATTTTAACAATAATCAGTTTTAGAAAGGTTGCTTAAAGGGTTAAATATCTCGAGAAACGAAAATCAAATTATCTATTTTTAAAAAATTCGTTGAAAATCTGTCAATTTTTCTGCCTTTATTTTATTCTGTCAGATGGTTTAGTGGAAGCAAGTTTACGGTGAGAGTTGGTTCATGAAAAATACCTCATCATGTTCCAGTTGCCTTTAAATTTGATTTTACACAGTACGATCAAGTAAAATCCATTTTGTGTATGTAAATGCATTGAACTCTGTAGTTTAAAAATTTCTTTCAATGAACATGAAAAATACCTATCCTGGTTCCTGAATTAACTAATATTTATCAATTATCGTTTAAATAACGAAATGGTATTCAAAAATAATTAGGATAGTAACACTTTACTTATACATAGATTTCTTCGGTTTTTAACTGGAGATGGGGAAATCAATATTTTATAAAAACAAAAAGTGACAATGTTAAAATTTGAACCTAAGTCCTTTAGCTTAACTTGCCAATCTTCAATTTGGCAGTATACAATCTAATTTAGTGTCACTGTACAATTCTAAATAATATATCCAATTCAGTATATATCGAGATAAGTAAATAAATAAATAAAAAAATATCCATAAAATTGCATCTAATTTCTCAGAATATAAGTTAAATTCCTATTTTCATATAAGCAATTTGTGGTGGTCAAAAATTGACCAGATTAATTCAAGTGGTAAAAGTTCGATACATTAAGCCATTGGTGACCCTTATTGGAAACTTGTTTTGATCACTTTTCACGCTTGTAAAAAGAAATAATTTTACTTTTCCATCGTAATATTCAACAGTAACTTCATTGAGCTTCAGGTGGATCTAATTAATAACATTGTTTGTATCATGGCATTGCACAATAGTTTCTATGCTCAGCCAGCAGTTACGATAAACGATGAACAGTTAGTTAGGCTCATGAACTTTATACTGAAGCTTTTTCTGTTCACGGAATGGAATTTGCAGATTAGAGGACTAACTAGCTGCAAAGGGTAAACAGACGGAAAACTAAACTACAGAACTTTAATAAAAATGCATCGATAAAAATTCGAAATTTAAAACACTTCTTAAAAAAAAAAAAAAAAAAAAAAAAAAATGTCTTATCCAACCACCTAACCTGTCATTAACTTTGGTCGAATAATATACGGAAGTAAAAGGATTTTGACTCTTGGCTCAGCTTCAAGACACACGATTGCAATGTAACAAGACAATTCAAACCTTCAAAAACAGCCAAACAAGATTTATTTGAAACGTCTGTATAAAGTGAAGCATTCTGTTGGTGTTTCAGCATTTAAATAATCAAAGCTCTTCTGTTTGTCGGCCAAACTTTCTACAACCAAAACGCAAACAATTTAAGCAGCAGAAAAAGAGCCATCTCAGGGGTCCAGTACAAAGTAAAAAAGCCTTTCTTTCAAACACCGGGTTTGATAAATTGAGACAGAAGCGAGGTCGAACTAAGTGGCAAGGGATCTTTGCAGTTTATTTTTAGACAAAGAATCTTTGTTGAGACAGCTGTTAGCTTCGTTCAGAAAAATTTAAAGCTCTTGTTTTGCATGTCGAATTGGAACTCGCACTCAAAGAATGTGTGGATTATATTTGGTGATAAACCATAGAAATGCCATTGACAAACTGAAACTTTGTATTTTATATCTCGTTTAAGAGATACGGGTATTTTCAAACTTGACGTAAGTTTATTTGCTGAAATCTTTAGCCAAATGTGTTAAACTGTTTTCTTTTCTTTTCTTTTTTTTTTTTTTTTTTGGGGGGGGGGGGGGGGGATTTTACAAAAATGTTTCTAAATTTTCCCTCTCTTTACTGTCAATTAAGTACTTATAATATGAAACATTAAACAGTTACATACATATATTATGAATTTTATTCTTCTTAACCCTTTAGCGTTCACTACTTAATTTATTTTAAAAATTACTAAACTAATTTTAAAAATGGCTTTTAGACACATAGCTGATCATAAATATTTAAAAAATAAAAAATTAGCATTGTGGTTTGAAACATCTGTAAGTAAACCTTATTAAATTCAAATAATATTTAATTTAATAAATAAATCACTTTACAAGTAAACATTATCGACAACAAAAACTCGTAAAAGTTGCATAGATCAAAACATTTAAATTTATTCCGGAGTATTTTAACCCTTTGCGGCGCAAGGTAATTCGGATCATTTAAATTACACTGCCACCGGAATTTACGAACATACTTAAAATAGAAGAAATTTTAAATTTTCACGTTACAGAAAGGGCGTTTTCTGCTATATTATAAATGTAAATTTTTGCTAAAAAATTTCCGGGATGAGTTTTTGCTCTTCAGAATTAAAATTAGGTGATCCATCAGCGGGAACACTGCGACTGAAAGGGTTAAGCAGTAGATGTTCTTATTAAAATACGCATCATTTAATTAAGATTTTGCGTTTTATAAATTTTTCTCATGATTTGACATTTAATCGTATGAAAGAAATGTAATGCAATTTTAAATACAACACATATCTCACTGCGACAATAAAAACGTCACATGTCAAAAAGCGGTAATTTTGAGTATATAACATTGAAAAAGGTGTATGAAGGAACTCAAAATATACAAAAAAGTCACATCTCTATCTCTAAAATTATCCGACTGAGAAGCATTTATGTCAGTTTTATGTCATTGCTAGCCAATGTTTTAGACACTGTTAAAAATAGTTTCTTAAAAATGAGCTATATTGTCTCAAAATAACTCCGAAACAATATATACTTAAATTTGAAAACCCTTATACTCATTTCTGAGTATACTGACATGTCAAACATGGGGATGTTGGGATTCTTATTGGTCAACCCCATTTTTGAGCATGTCAATATACTCAAAAATGAGTACATGGGTTTTCAAATATAAGTATATATTGTTTCGCAGCTATTTTCAGACAATTTAGCTCATTTTTCAGAAACTCTTTTTCACAGTGTATTATCTTTATTTTTCTGAAATACCACATTTTTTTTTTTTTTTTTTTTTTTTTTTTTTTTTTAGCTGCGTCACAGTATGATGGACATTTATTTAATTGCATCACTAAAATTTTAAGCTTTAAAAGCTTAGAAATGCATTAATATATATATATATATATATATATATAAATGTGACACTGATGTTTTCTGCTAATTTATGTAATCAAATTCTTATATATCATAACATTGAATCGGATGGATGAAACTTAATGCAATTTTAAACACATATCATTATGATTAGGAAAAGATTTCAAGTAATTTCTTTTGGTTCATTAGGCATTTGCTCAATCATGCCACTTAAAATATAAAATTAAAAATCTTAAAAAAAAAAAAAAAAATTAAACTCGATAAATAGAATATTATATTAAGAAAATGATCACAATTTACATATAATTTAATTATAAATTATTAATATATTAATTTAAAAAATAATTTTACTACTAAATATCATCTTTTAATTTTTTTTTTCTTATAAAACACTTTACAGAATTATCATTATTATTATTTATTATTTAGTTATTTGAAAAACTTGTGGAGATGTAAATTTTACTATATCACGGACGCGACATATTTAAAAAGCCTTTCGATTTTCAGATTGATTTTTTAAGTAAAAAAATAAAATTAAATTAAGAATAAATAAATAAAAATAATTAATAGTAATTTTACGACGTTGAAATTAATACACATGATTAGTAGAATTTAAAAAAATATTATACTACTACTTAAAAAAAAAAAAAAAAAAAAAAGTTTCATTCACGTATTTCACGTATTTTCATTAGCTGCTGTACGTGATATTTGCTGAAATCGTGACTTAGTATTTAGGTTAATTGGAAATTGGAAACCACCCAGGAATATAGATACCTAATGCGTAGTTGAAATCATACAACAAAATGCAAATACTACATGTAATGATGCTAGATGTACAAAATACTCATAGAATTTGAATATTACTTTTAGTTAGATTTCGATAAACAAATCATATTTTGTTGCCAATTTGTAATTATATTTTACATAAAAAAAAAATTCTACATGTTTTGCAAAATCGTAACGAAAACCAGAGTAATTGCTGGAGAAGATATCATTTTGAAGATATAAATCTAATTCTCATAAGCTCTATAACTCTAATGAGCTCTATGATTGAAAAAATCTTCTATTTTCTTCACCCTATATAATTCAATCTGTTAAAACTTATAATTTATTATTTTTGTATCAATTAATTTTGCAAAGTTTGCGAAGACAAAATGCAATTCATTTAAGAGATTACGTGGTTTTTGAAAGTTTAGAAAAAAAAAAAAAAAAAACTTTTTTTTTTTTTTTTTAATATATATGTATATAAACCTTTTTATTTAAAATTTTAAGCATATAAAAGAGCAATGTTGAAATAATATTTTATAAAATTTTCATCAAAACATTTCGAAAATTTTACCAGTGTGACCTGGTTACTGGAGACCCTTCTGAAAATCGGTGGATATAATAACTCATAATACCTTATCTAAAATTGAAAAAAAAAAAAAAAATCTCTTATTAGATAAGTTTACCTAAAGGAAGGATTTAAAAAAAAAAAAAAAAAAAAAAATTCTAAAATTTAAATGTTTGGCAGAGTTTGACAGAAAAACAGTACCATTTTCGGTTCATTTTACCCACGTACAGCGTTGCCAGATGTGGGTCAATTTTATTCAATATCCACCACTAGATTTTAATCGTAACGGTGGCCTAATCACTTCCAAGATTAATATTCTATTATATATATGAAATATTTTTTCTTAATATTATTGAAGACAATTTAATAAAAAAAAGTCCCCAAGTCTGGTAACACTACCCATGCATCACATTGTAAACTAAGTTTTAATCAAAAGAAAAAAAGGAAGAAAAAGAAAATTTTTCTTTTAAGCACTAGTCCATTCTGTTTTGAAGGAGTGTGAAAGATTTCAAAAAAATTGGCGCATTAATTGAGAAATTGGGTCCACCGAATTAAAAAATAGTGCTTTCGAAAAAAAAAAAAAAAAAGGCTATTGAAGTTTTAAGTAGGAATAAAACGAAACTGTAACTCACTCCTAGGCTTTTACTTCGATTGACTGGAATCTTTATGAAAATACTGTAGACAAATTGCAATATTAGATAAAAAATAAAATAATATATATATATATATATATCATCATCATCAATTTCAGCCTTTATCAATCCACTTCAAGATGAACGCTTCTCCTAGGTGATTCCAAACTACCCTGTTTTCTGCAATTCTTCTCCATTCTGCACGTCTAGTCTTCACAATTTCATCTCTCCAACGACACAGTAGTCTCGTCCTCAGTCTTTTCTTATATCTTGGTATCCAAAACAGAACTTTGGTTGTCCATCTATCATCATTTCTTCTCGCAAGGTGCCCAGCCCAGCTCCATTTTAACTTCTTGACTCTAGAAATAACATCAGTAACCTTGGTTTGTTTCTGAATCCAGGTGTTTCGCTTTCTGTCTCTGCGGGTGAATTCTAACAGACATCTTTCCTTGCTTCTCTGGGTAGTTTGAAGTTTTTGTATGACTTTACATGTTGAGGTCCAAGCTTCTGAAGCATAAGTTAAAACAGGCAAAATGCACTGACCAAAAACTTTTCTTTTCAAACAAATTGGGTGGTCGCTTTTGAATATACCGCTATTTCTTCCGAGTGCTCTGCATGCAAGTTTAACTGGGTTGTTAATTTCTTCCACGATGTTCCCGTTCATCGTAAGGACTCGTCCCAGATAAGTATAACTGAATGCTGTTTCTAATTCATCCATATCAACAGTGATATTCAGTGGAGAAACAAAGGAATTTGGCATAGCTTTTGTCTTGCTGAGATTCATTTCCAATCCAACAAGCTTGCTTTCTTTGTTCAATTCCTGAAGCATATCTTGCAAATCCTCAAATGAGGAGACAATCAGTACAATATCATCCGCAAATCTCAAATGATTTATAAACTCTCCATTAATTTTTATGCCTTTCTGTTCCCAATTTAATTTTTTTTTAACTTCTTGAAGTTCTGCAGTGAAAAGTTTGGGTGAAATTGTGTCCCCTTGTCTTACAGCCATTCTAATATTGAATGCATTACTCGTTTTGTGGAGTTTTAATTTGGCTGTTGCTTCATTTTAAATGTTTCCAACATGGTGAATATATCCTGAATAATTATTAGCATTTCTTAATGCATCCATAACTGCTAGTGATGATACAGAGTCAAAAGCTTTTTCATAGTCCACAAAAGCCACACAAGGAGGGCATTCGCATTTATTACTTCTTTTAGTAATTTCTCTAAGACGCATTGGTTAGCGTGGTGTGTCTTGGCCAATTCCTCCCTCATATTTCAAAATGCCTGTTTGACATGCACAATGGCCCTCAGTCCATGGCGGCCGGAATGTCCCTGCTCTGAGCAGCAAGTAGGAAAGCAAGAAGGCAAAGGATGCGAAGAATCATCGGGTCAGCTGCCAAGGAATGAATATATGTGCTTTAAATTGCAGATCCTTGAGCTCCAAAGATAAATCCTTGAGCTTGAAGATGAATTACGACATATTACATGGGATATTGTAGGTCTCAGTGAAGTTAGAAGAAAATATGAAAATTTTATAGATTTAAAGAGTGGAAATATGCTTTATTATCAAGAAACTGATAATGTAAGATGCAGCAGAGTAGGATTTTTGGTTAACAAGAACTTAAAAAATAGAGTAATAAAAGCTACAAGCTTTTCTGATAGAGTTGCAACACTCACCATCAAGCTCTCTAATCGTGATAACGCTGAGATAATTCAAATCTGTGCTCCAACCAGCACATGTGAAGAACAAGTTATTGAAAAATTCTATGAGAATGTTACGAAGATCCTCAGCAAGACCAGACAGCACTATCTTCGTATAAATATGGGAGATTTCAATGTTCAAATTGGTACCAAACATTCAAATAAACGTGTAGTTGATGCATTTGGAAAGGAAACCAGAGATGAAAGAGGACACAGACTGATTGAATTTGCAGTATGTGAAAAGTTTTATGTGATGAATTCATTTTTTAAAAAGAATCCAAAGAAAAAATGGACATGGAGGAGTCCCAATGGAGGAAAAAGTGAAATAGACTACATTCTATAACTGACAAGAAATACACTTTTACGGATTGTGCCATGATAAATAAATTTAACGCTGGTAGTGATCACAGACTAGTACGTTGTGAGGCAAAGTTCCCGGTTGCATTGGAATGACATAAACTGGTGCAAATTCGTAACAAGAAAATTCAACCACAGCTTCTGAAAGCTAAAACACAAGAATTCCTGCTTGAACTAAAGAGCAAATTTCAGTTACTTGAGGATACTGAAGACATCAATGAATTCACTGTGAATTTTGTCAGTGTTGTTCTGGAATCAGCAAAAAATCTTGCTGGTTCAGAAGAAGATAAACCTGTTAAAAAAATCTCGGAAGAGACACGAAAGCTTATGGAAAAGAGAAGAAAAATGAAATATATCAAGGAAAATATTACTGCAAAGTTGAATTTTCAGAACCATGTAAAACTCTGAGAAAAAAGATTATAGAAGACACCAGGAAATTCAATTGTAATATGATACAGCAAGCCATTGAAGAAAATAATGGTTTGAAGACTGTAAAGAGAAATTTTGATGCTTGGTGGGAAAAGAATTCTAGCTTCGAAGACAAAAAGTGGAAGGAAGGGTCACGAAATATCAAGGCCTTACAAAATGTTACTTTTTTTCGTTTCTATTATATATTTTTCATTATATAGCTATTAAATATATATATTAACATTAAATAAAGTAATAAATACTTATTGTACCATATAATGTATTTTTATTTAGAAGAAAAACCAGGATAACTTGATTTTTACGAGTCTCCACATTAATTTGGCCTGTAAGTTAACGATATGCCAAGTAGAAAATATTGATATTACAACGTTACTAAATGACTTTGAAACCCCAAAATATCTTTGTTCATTCAGATTTTTTTTTTTTTCATCTCACAAATATTTCACAGAAATCTATGGATAAAGCTTCGAAACAACAATTCCTTTCATCTTTGTTGAGCTTTCTTTAACAATATGTAGTACGTGGATTCAATAAGAGATATATGCACCCATTTTTTTTTTTTTTTTTTTTTTTTTTGTTCCCCGAATAGTTCAAAAATTAAAATTTGTGGACTTCCACAACCAGAAAGTATTCAATTTTATTATTATTATTATTTTAATTCGATAAAATCGAAAAATTATTCGCTAATTAGTAAGAATTTTATTAAATTTATTTACAGTATCGTTTTAAATGCACCAACGAAAATACATCGTTAACTTCCATCAGACTTTTATCAGTCTTCACATCAGCCTTTTCATACATCATGCTCATTTTTTTCTCACCGAGATAAGTCTGGAAATCTCAGCAACTAAATACATTTAAAAACACCCAAGCGCGTGAAAAATAGCGCAGACAAGAAGTCAAATCATCCTGATGATCTTCTGTAAAGTCATTCCGAAATCTCCTACTGCCAACCTCGGTAGTCATTCCCTGCTGTTTATATTGGCTAAGGAGTGGAAATTCCACTCCCTTGCTAACGAAGTAGATTACATTTCTGACTGTTCTGCGACACTCTAAATCATTGCGAGAAATCATTTCGAAGCCCTGGCCGTGGCTTTTCGTAGACGATTCCGGAGAATGCCCGGAACGACAATTATTCAGTCCTGAACTAACAGCCGTTGAAAGCCGAATCCAAAATAGCAACGGGTGCCACTTAGAGTTTTATATATTTTCTGACTCGGGTCTCCTGCCTCATTAATCAAAGCTCTGCTCGGAGTCTCTGGCATACACACTCACTCCTTTGGTTCTCAAGGCATTTTTTTTTTCTTTCTTGTATGCCGCTCTCTGTCTTACTTACTGTCAAAGAGTCTCTCTTTTCTGGTTTGGGGGAAAACTTAAAGAGTTGTCTCTTTTCGTAAAGACTCATTGGTTCTGACCCCCTTTTTCTCTTTTAGAGTTTAAATTGTGAGCTAGATCATTTCGAAAGCAGTATTTAAACACGTGAAAAATAGGATGGTGGTGGTGGGGAGTAACGTGGAATAGAGAATTGATTGTGGTACTGATAACAAGGGGAGCATTACCTGAGCTATTTTAAATTATCAGACGGGAGCCGTGGTTGAATCGGATCATTAAAGGAGACAGGACGTAAAGCTATGAGGGCAGAAAAGAAGATAGATATGCTCCTAAGTTACTTATGGACTAGATTTGCGTATGATGGAAAAAAGAAATATGCTGACTTTGCTTACTCTTGAATTTCTTGGAAGTTATTCATTGAAGAATTAATGGAATGCTTATATTAGGCGCTCTTGTTGAAGAATTAATATAAGAGTTATGAATAGTATGTCTAAAAATATATTGTCTTATAATGTTAGTTAAGTAGACGGAACTTGCATATTGTGATAAGGCGTCTAGGATGGAGGACTTTTAATAGTAATCTGATATATAACAAGGTTATTTCCTAAGAGAATAAGTTAATTTTAACTTAATGAAAAATGATTAGCGGAAGTATCATGTTAAAAGGAATGATTTTGCTGCTTAATAAAAATTTCTAGTTAAATTTAGTTTAAACTGACTATGTGTCGTAACACACTTCACATTAATATTGTGATATTTGACAGGGATACATTAGACAAAAACATTTAAGAAAGACCCTTAAAAACGCTAAATATTTATAGAACAAATGACAAGATGGGTTCTCATAAAATAAAATTTCAAAGCATATCCATCGTAATAATGAGTGAGTTAAACGAATTTTTTCACGATGTTTATTCTTTAATTATACAACAAAAAAGGAATTACAATATTCAAGAAAATTTACAAAATTGTAAATTTTACCCAAGAATTTTAATGTTCCTTTAAAGTGAACAGAGCCTGTTACAACCAGTCTTTCGCTATTAAGCTGTAATTAAATAATACAGAGTAAAAGAGCAGAAAAGTAATTAAATATTGTACGTCTTTTACGATAAAAAAATTATTGTTATGTGAGTTTTGTAATTATACAGTAATTTCATATTGTTGTATGTGTAGCAGTAATTGTACATTATCACAGTAATATATTTTTATTACATGTAACATACCTTTTATCGACTTTAGGTCACAGAAAAAATATACTTTTATAAATTACGATTTTGAACCATGAATATTAAAATTTTATTAGATACTTTCATAAGCCTACTAGTTTCATACTAGTAATTGTCTAAATAATTTTTTTTTCTATTTTTTATCTCTTTTATTATTATTATTATTATTGTTACTTTTAATTAAGTAATAATGTTGATGAATACAAAACATTATTATTTCATTAAGATTCAAGATGTTTCATAAAAAATTTTTAATTAACTGTTTCTTTCTTTTCTTTCTTTCTTTTCTTTCTTTCTTTCTTTCTCTGTTTTTTTTTAAGTTATTATTTATAATATCAAATATATTTTTATATGTTAAATGACTAGTTCTCTACCTTTATTGTTAATGTACTTTCATGAAAACAAATTTTCTTTTCTTTTCTTTTTTTTTTTTTTTTTTTTTTCATCCAATTATTTAGTTTTAAAATTAAAATAATTTTTCACTAAATGTTCTCTTAAATATTTTTAATTACAAAAGAACTTTGATAGTTTTTATTTTATTTTTACTTCTGCTTAAACTTTATCAATAATCTATTAATAATACTCATTAATAATAAATAATAATTTTATTATTAATCTGTTTAAAATATTAAGCATAAAACTGCGCTCTATATGTAAATGTTTGTCTATAAATAGCATTTAATTATATATATCTCTTATATCTAGTTGTATTCTTACCGTGGTGGAATTTACCCTAATAACTCTCTAAAATTAATTTTAGGGATTAACTCAGTTTATTTTTTTATTTCAAATTCTTAATTGATTTTTTTTTTTTTTTTTTATGCATATAACAATTAAAAAATTATCCGAAATGTAAAACACATAAACACCCTCTTTATTGTTAACTTTTTCATGACAATTATTAAACAAATGCATAATCAGCTACATATTTTGTCTTCCTTAATATCTACCAATATATATTTAAAATATAAGACTTCATTTGGATAATAAAAAAGTTTTTATTTTCTATCATTTCTATCATTAGTTCTTTCATTTCTTTCGCAGGGTGAAACCTTATGACACTTCTAACAGATTAAAAAAAAAAAAAAAAAAAGCTTCATTTTTCAAAAGATAGATTTATTTAAATTCTCCGACCTCGCAAACCGAATTTAATTTTCGATTAAATTCAATTTTAAAACATTAATTATGCACAACAGTACGAATTAAAATTTTCATTGATCTAAATTAGAAGGTTTCTTTCTTCTTCTTCTTTTTACTAAATATTTATAGAACAGAATTATCTTGATATTATTAATATGTAAAAGATGTTTATTAATTTTATTTAAGTAACAGCTTCTTAACACATTCATCGTGGCAATGGTGCACCTTCAACCTAGTAAATAAATAAGTTACATAGTAAGTTTAGTTAATAAATGTCACTGGATATGCATCAATTATATAGAAAAACATTGTGTAGAGAAAGAAGGATCTCGTCTCTGGCGCACAATGGTTAATCTTGGAAGACGAAGTATCTGATCGGTCACGGAGAAAATGTTAATAAATTTTGAATTTATCAATTTATAGAAGTTGTGATTTATTAATTAATTTTTTTAATTTAGAAAAAAAAATAAAAACAGCAATTTTCTTTTAAGAAACCCACTTTTATTTGTTGAAGTCTTCAGAATATTTAATTAAACAATTCATAAAATATATTCACTTCTTCGAAGAAAAGTTACTAGGACCGTTATCTTGAAAATCCATAACATTAAAATGTATTCAAGAGAAAATCGACGAATGAGTATTTTTTCTTATTACTTATTCGTAAATTTTATCTTTGTGTGATAAACAATTATCTTCTGTCTTTAGTGCCTATTCACTTTTTGTTAAAAGCAATTTCATCAACTGATAATCATCTGAACCAGGAAAAAAAGATAATAATAAACTGTATTTCTAATTACCTTAAACAGTATAATTTCTTGAATACCCTGTCTTTTTCGTTTCGATGTGAAGTTAAAGAAATTATTTGTAATATTTTCCACTTATATTATTTCAAGCTATCTCAGACTACAAAGCACCTTGATGGTTTTTTTTTCTCTTAAATTTTTACTAAATATGACACAATGCTCTGAATGTACACTCCAGGATAATTTTTGTTAATATCCTCAGCTATCGATGACTTGGCACGGCTGCTAATTTCTTCCTAAATAAATATCCAACTTAATCTCTGGGCTCAGCCTCTTAATTAACTCCCCTTTATGACGTCCCGTATAAATAACAATAATGGAATTAATAACCAGAAATTAAAAACACAGAAACACCCACTTTGAATCCAACTTTTTGCCGACACTCTTATTAATCAAATGCTGTCGCTTAAAAAAAAAGAGAGAAAGAGAGAGAGAAGAGAAAGAGAAAGAGAGAGGACTGTGAAACAGAAGCTATTTTCAACCGACTTCCAGTGCTGCTGTTGCTGCGACTGTAACTTGAGATAAGGAGCCGGCGAGATTTCTACGGAACTGATAAATTTTCTTCACTTTTACGACAAAAGCAAAAAGTTCGCTATGTAAGAAACAGGATTGTATATAGTAATTATCTTCTTCGATAAACTTAATTAAGAATATTTTGACCTTTTTTTTATGAATTCGATATAATACATTTAATGTGATAAATGCTATCACATCGCTTTTAATTAAAATGAAATGCCAGTAAGCATGGAGAAAAGAAAGTTTTGTTTATTTGATGCCTTTCTTAGTACAAAGCTTTTCGTGTTCTTATGTTGCTTGTTTTAAATACATTTTGTTTTCATAAATTTTCAAGAAAACCCTAAACTAGTAGTTGATTAAATGCATCCACATTTTTCTCATTTCTTAAAACGAAGTATAATTGTTTCAAGCTATATTTTATCTGTATAGATGCTTAGCTCTTACTTTATGTTTTTTTGAATACGCAAATCAACGAAATTCCAATTATTGAAATGCTTTTATTTTTCTGCTCCGCGGAAGTGCATAATCAGGATTAATAATTAGGAAATTCTCATTAATGATTTCTTTTTTTTTTTTTAATCGAGATTATATTTTAATTTTATTCATATATGCCATTTCTCACTTTGCTATTAAATAAAAGTTAGGCTTTCCGATTGTGCAATAAGATAACTTCACACTTTTTATTTAATTTAGTTGATATATTTCAGATCAGATTACATTTCTCTTACTTTTTAAGACTGTTATTTTTTCTATTTATCTTAATAATTTATAAATTATAGTGTTACATATTTTAAGTAGCTCATCACTTATCATATTTTAATCACTTATCATATCACTCATCATATTTTAAGTAGCTCATCAATTGACTTTGATGGTATTTCTTAAGCTTTTTCCTATATAAGCTTATTCAAATATACCTCTAATAGACAAGCTATATAAATGTTTTTTTTTTTTTTAAATAAATTAGTATTTTCAGCAATTTGAAATTTTTTCTACATTTAAGTATCGTCAAGAAACATAAATTTACACAAACTTGGCCTCTAATATAAGACCATTTATAAACGCCACACTCGTCAAAAAAATTAAATAATAATAGTAATTTTAGAAAATTAAATAGTAGAATATTTTATTGCTTTAGAATATACGTAGTAAGCCAACATACCACACACTAACACAATCGCTAAACAATTCTGCTATTTAATTTTGTGATGGGTCTAATATTTTATGAAATTATCCAGTAATGAAAAACAAACTTTAATTGTATTGCTTGAATTCTAAAATTAAATGAACACTAAATAATTTACTGTTCAATACATATATTTTTATAATATTGGAATTTGATTATAAAATAAAGCACGGCTAAATCTTTAAAACAATCTTCATCTGCCAAGACGCGTGGGGTGTTTGCCTACTCCTTTCTTCAAACTGTCTTTGTTCTAAGGTGCATTAAAAAAAAAAAATAATAATAATAAAATAAACTCGCAAATATTCTCACATTGTTGAAAACGCGAAAGAAATCACTACAGAAAGATGATAATCTTGATCACTCTTTAGAGATTGTATAGAAGAAGATTAAATATTTCTGGGGTTTCGAAAGACCCCTGCCCGTCCTCACAGATTTCTTTTTGAATGTAAGGGGGTGGAGAGAATATTAACCTTGATAAAAAAAGAAAAGGCCCATTCCTTTAATATTTAAAAACATTTGTGTAAAGGATGCTCTGTTTATTATTTGCAACATTTGTCTGTAATTATTAAAAATATTTTAATCACGTGAAAAAAAAAATCATATGTCCATAAATTGGAAAAAAAAATACGCATATCCAAGTAAATTAATCGTTTCGTAAATGTTAAAATTTTGTTAGGTTACTTTTAATTTACGCTCATACTTGGTAGTATACTTATTAAGCATAACCCATATTAATAAAATATTTAAATGTTTATTGATAAATATATAGGTACATCAACTTATATAATTGATTATTATCTAAATTTAATTTTTTTTTTTTTTTTGCCATATTTGTCAAAATTTGTTCATGAATAAACAAATATTAACTAAAAATGCTTTGTTCATGAGGAAAGATTCGACACAACATTATGTTTTAAAACTAAACGGAAAAAATACAGTCTATAATTATTTCACAATTTTAACAGAAAAAATATGTTATATGCGTGTTCCAAAATATTTCTTTCTGACATTGAAAGTTATGTTTCTAGAATTTTAACAAATGATGTATTTACTATAACAACCTTTAATTGAAATATATTCAAATTTTGCTCAAATATTGTTTTAAAAAAATGCAAGAGTATCAGTGATGCTGATACGTTCAAACCCAATTCATTTTTATACAGAGTATATGGTAAACAAATAAGCGCTATGATTTCGACAACAACGAAGTGTGAATTATATAAGTTACATACAATGAAATTTCTCTTGCTCTGCTTATGATAAATATAATCATTACATATTTTGCAGTATACATAGAAATTTAATAAAAAATAGACATTTTTGCATTACTTTAGAACTTTAATTTTTAAAAGAAATAAAACTAAAACAATGCCAGTCTTAAAAATAAAAAATAAACAATTTAAGGATTACCAACGTGTATTTCTTTCTGCTTCTCTATTCGCTCAATCACTCTTTTATGATTAACTTATGATTATTATTTATTTATTTATTTACTGAAACAGTTAACTTACTGTCTATAACAAAACTTAATTTTGGATAATATATTGTTTGTTTTTACAGAGAAATAAAAATATCTTAAAAAATATTTATAAATCAACCTCTCAAAGAAATTAAATTGATAACGTGATAGCTAAAATAATCATTTGATTTATTATTATTTTCATTCGCCTGAAAAATACATTTAGATTGGTAATAATTTAAGTGTTTTAAATTCTCAAATAAAATAAAATAAAGCCCTGTTTATATGTCATATACGTGTGCACGTATATTTAGTATAGTCCCAATTCATTTCGATACATTTATACGACACAAATATTGGTTGGTATAGTTATAAGCCTTTTTTTTTTTTTTTTTTTTGTAACATTTCTAAAATTCGAAAATTTTCTACCTCAGTCCTTCTCTATTGATCGGTTATTATTATTTTTGCTCTTTTTATTTAGCTAAAAACTTTTTTTTAATGTCACAATAATAATAATAATAATAATAATAATAAAGCCCTTTAAACTTGATTCGATTCATAATGTTCTATCTAATACCATACTCGGAGTAGGTAAATTCGGGACCAAAGTAATTATATATCTTTCCTCACGATAAACCCCATAGCTAAATTCGGGACCAAACGTTGGTCCTGAATTTTGCTATGCGTTTCCCCTCTACTCTTGTAAACTGAGGAGGTTTCCAATAATATAAATTACATTGCTAATATTGCCATTTTTTAACTTAACGAGTGATTTAACAATTCAAACTGCTTAAATTTAGTATTGTATTAATAAATGCAGTTTAAAAAATTATTAATCCATATTAGTGGTTTTATGCATTTACTGTTATATATTAAAACTAATTATACTCAGCTAAAGATTAACTGAAGTAAATCTACAAAAAGAAAAAAAAAGGGGGCAGATCAACTACAGTGATTTGGCCAAATCTACTACAGTTTTTTTGCAGTTGATGCAACTACAGCATTACTCCTCCATATATGAAAACTTTTACTTAGATGACAATTATAAATAATTCATTTTAAATGTAGAAAAAAATAAAAATATTATAGATACTTTAGAAATATACGTCTGAATTAATGACTGTACAATTACTTAAAATTTACTGTAGTACTACTACGGATTCTAAGTCTCATTATTTTTTTAATTTATGATTACAAAGTAACTTCACATAAACTACAGTATTTTTGCAGATAATGGATCACACTGTTTTTTAAACAAATCACTGCAAAATCATTTCACATTTTCTGCAAAATAACTGAAGCATTTTTACAGTCCAGATCGCACCGCAGAAAATCTATAGTTGATAGCAGAAAAACTTCAAAAATACTTCAGTTCTGTAGAAAAACTGCAGTTCATTTTTACCTTTGTAATCCTTGAAAAGAACCCAAAACACATTTTTAAAGAGTAAATAATTAAAATGTATAAAATATACACATAATTTAGTTTAATATTAGTCTGAACATATTTAAAATCTTAAATAGTTTTAAAGTTTTAAAAGAAATCAAATAATAACACTTTCCTTACAAGTGTCAAGATAGATTTCTCTCTATATAAAAAAAAAAAGTTACTGTCACTAGCGTAATTTTTTTTTGTTTTCGACAGCATCTTCTAACGGAGGGCAGAGTCCTTCGATTCATGAGAGGTATCAATGGGTTCCGAATACTCCAAGGCAGACATTTCAGCCGCTTAGAAATTTCTATCATTTTAATTGAAGAAGTTAAGAACTAAGAATATAGGTACTCTATTTGCCATTTTGAAAAAGGTTTCTCATAGTGACGTTGTTCTTCTGTCATGAAGTCATTTTACACGAGAAAATTAAAATATGATCCATGGTTGTACGTAGGTAGGTAGGTTGGTTGGATTTAACGTCACACCAATACTGCGCTATGGGTAATTGGCGACGGTCTGGGACGCCCCTAGAGATGTTCCGGAAACATGTCATCAAAATTTTGAACCTTCACGGAGGGGATCCCCCTCCGCTTTGGTGATCCCCAGAGGTATAGTAGGGATGGGAACATGGAGGACTTTGCAACCACGACAGATTTTATGTGCACCATTCACCATTAGTGTACACGACGGTTTTTAGCCTGCTCAAGTATCGAATCGGCAATCTTCCAATTACGTGCTCAGCACTTTACCGACTAGGGTACCGCAGTCTGGGACGCACCCCTACGGATGTTCCGGAGACATGCCACCACATTTTGATCCTACACGAAGGGGAAAGATCCCAAGTTTCGGTGGCCCCCAGAGGTATAATTTTGATGGGAACACGGAGGATATTGCGGCCACGACATATTTTACGTGCACCAGCTACCATTAGTGCACACGATGGTCTTTGGTCGACTCGAGAACCGAGCCCACAATCTTCCAATTACGAACTCGGCGCTCTACCGACTGGGGTACAGTGGTCCGGATTTAAGGTTGTAAAAAAAGAAAAAAAAAAGGTTCATATACTAAACCTGTAATGCAAAATGGTCTAGATATTATGATTTTCTTTCTATTAATATATATATATATATATATATATATATATATATATACAAATATTATATATTTCAATTTGACATTAAATATGAGGATTTCCATAATAATTTTCTGCTTTTATCTCGTAATATGCACTATTAATATTCCTTTTCAGTGAAAGAAAGCAGCGAATAGGCGGACAGAGCTCTGCATGTGTTAATAAGTAAAGTGAGTCGGGGAGGAGGCGAAGCCTCCTTCGGGGATTGGTGAGCGGAGCGAGCAGGGGGCAGAGCCCCCTAGTATATTTTAAAAAAAAAATACTTTTATTTAATTTATTTAAATATTACCTGTTGATACACAAACAACGGTAGATAAAGTTTTGTGTTCGCGTCAAATTTTCGAAATTGAGATTTTTGCTATAATTACACGTTTCAAGGTCCCATAATTGATCAGGTTTTTGTCGGTTGGTTTGCGTGTTTGTGTGTTTTTTAAGAGTAAATAAATAAAATAATCTATACATAGTTTATTTTAATATTAGTCTGAAGATATTCAAAATTTTAAATACTTTTCAAGAAATCAAATAACGAATTATTTCATTTCAAATAAGTAATTTATTAAAAAGTAAAAAAAAAAAAGCCTTGAATTTAATTAAATATTTTCTCTCACCCATATAATGCTAGAGAAAATATTGTTTTGGAGTCAAATTTTCGAAATTGATTTTCTGCTATAACTACACGTTTCGAGGTGCCCAAAATCCGAAAATCTGAGTTTTATCGGCTGGTCTGTGCGTTTGTCTGTATATCTGTTATCAGCATAATCCAAGATTAAATAGTAGCAGAACGTCCAAACTCGGTATTCAAAATCTGTATCATATAGGGATGCTACACTAAACTTTTCTTTGAGATCGAGCAAATGATTTATGTACAGTAACATCCAAGAGAATTTGAAAAGATTAAGCCTATAGGCGAAATTTCTAGTAGACAAAGTTTAACACCTTTAGACTGCATAATTTTTATAGGAATTAAAGCTTATTTAGTAATGGATATGATACGAAAATCATTTACCATTCACTACAAGGTCACACAAAAGAATTCGGATACATCTATATTATATTTGAAATTGCTTGAAGTGCATTTCAAGTTGTTTTATGCGTTTTTCATACTTTCCTTCTTTGCTAAATTTAAGTACAGTGTGCGTGGTGTGTGTATGTGTGCATGTTTTTAATGGTTGATCGATGTACATTTCTGTTATCAGCATAACTCAAAAGCAAATAATTTCAGGAAATTCAAATAGAGTATTTTGGAGTTTGCATAAGGTTACTATATAAAATTTTTGATCAAGGTTGGTATGTTTCAAAGAGTGCTATGTGGAAAAATTGACTTAGTAATTTGTAAAATTATAAATTTTATAACAGATTTAAATTTTTATTAATGCATATACTATGGCAAATCGGGGGATTAAGAATGGTGGCAATGCCCTTCCCCTCACACAGAAATATATATCTAATAAAACTCTTTCAAACTTTTTTAAAGTATGATTTTATACACTATACCTACTTGTTATCTTACCCCTTAATCTAAACTCTGTCTTTATAGTATTGAAAGTTGTGTGAGTGACACACCAGATTACTTTTCTTTTAAATCTCTAATGTTCTGCCGAGTTTAACAATTTTAGAACTGTGATCTCATAATAACTATTTATAGTAAATTTTTAACTTTTGTGAAAAAAGTTTAAAATTCGCTTTTTCAAAAAGTTTTTGATGATGATGATGATGATGATGATAATAATAATAATAAAAACACGTAGACCAAACTAAATTTACTCTATGGTAACTTAGGCTACGAAACGTTTCGTAACGATGTTTCGTAACTGCGATGTTTCGCAACTTAGGCTACAAAACATCTGAAGAATGAAGATCCTCTTTTGAACTTGTGACTAATCCCTCGCGTTTTACAAATCTAAAAGAGTTATTTAATCCCTTCAAAAAAGCATAGGTAAATTCTGGACCAAATGTCGGTCCAGAATTTAGCTATTGGATTGCTCGAATCATCCCTTTTGGTCCCGAACTTACGTGCATAATACTTACCAACACTTATGACGATCATTAAAATTTTTCATAATTAAATGCCTACCTGCGTGAACATAGTCGTTTAATCACGCTACTTAAGACAATGAATACTATTATATTATTACTTAAGATTATAAACGTATTTTTACTTAATCTAAGTAATCATAACTGGTACTTAAAGAATACAAATTTCCCTTTCTGTTAAAAAAAAAAAAATTATAGCATAAATACTACTTTGAAATAATAATCTAGTTCTATCTTAAATTTTTTTCTTTAAACTTTTACATAAAATCGCATTCGTGTAGTTAAATTTGTAAAATTTTTATAAAAATTCGATTCTACGTCTCCTAACTTATGTCATTTTATCTCAATCTCTGAAAGATTTATAAACAGTGCGTTACTGTATATGCACAAATTCTAAATGTGCTACAATAAATTTGTAAATTCATAGTCATTATATTTTTAAATTAAAATTTTATTTTATTTTTAAAATTTACAAACTTTTTGCAGAAATGTTATATCTATTTTTTTTTCTTTCCATTTCAGTTAAACCTCCCAAAAATACAACAAAAAGGAAGAAAGAAAAGAAAACAGAAACATCTTGTACTGGTCAACAGGCACCAGGTACTCCGAGTACACCGGGATCACTAACACAACCGCAACAACCACAACCACTTCAGCAACAGCAAGATGGTGGAAGTGATCCCGAAAGCGAAAAGAACAAGAAGAAGAAAGCCAGAACCACCTTTACCGGAAGACAGATCTTCGAATTAGAAAAACAGTTTGAAATCAAAAAGTATCTATCATCAAGTGAAAGAGCTGACATGGCAAAGCTTCTCAACGTAACAGAAACGCAGGTATGTTTTTATTTTACTTAAGTTACATTTCTACTATAACTTCAAAGTATATAGCTTCTTTCAAGACTCGGGTTTGTCTGGTTACGTTCAAAACAAAGGAGCTGTCAAGAATTCATTTTCATCTGGCACATAACTCATGAATCACTTGGAAGGGTATCTGTCAACAGTCGTAGGAATGTAGTACGCTTATATATTTGGTGATAACTCTGGCATGCTTTAGATGCTAAATACAAAAGAGATATAAAAGAAAAAAAAAACACGCTTTTATGAACACACACTTCTGTGGGTAATTGGAGATACGTAGAAATAGGTGGGCTTCATCATGATTGTCTTTCACGCTTGGAAAAATAACGACAGCTTGAAATAGCTATTTAAGCGCATACATTTTTTTTTTTTTTTTTACAAATAAAGACCACCATTACTGCTCTTTAAGAATGATAAGAAATTTGCAAATGATAAGAAATTTGCGAACCTTAATTTAAATAATTTAATAAATAACATTAATTAAGCCAAAATATAATTTTATTTAACAGTTTACTTTAGGTTATATTAACAGGAAAATCCGTTCTTGTTTTATTCTACGAATCGTATTTTACAAAGACAATCAGGGAAAAGTATTTATTTTTTTACAATAATGCGAGATCATTTTAATTAAGATTGCATTACTCATCTCATATTTGAATTTTTCTAACGAAAAGAAATTATTGCACTGCATTACCTTCAAATAAAATATTATTTTAAAAAAATATTTACCTTATAATTATTTATCTTTATTTCGAAAATAGTTTGCCAAACTAGAATTTATTAAGAAACACGCTTCTAAATATCAGTTGAAACAATGTTATGCATTTTGTCGAGCTTACTCATTTCATTCGCCATATTTATCGGCAATAAATATAAAAGATATTAAAAATATTTTAGTTAATAAGTGCCTTTTGAAATAACATTGAAAAATCTCATACTAATCCTTTAAAACAAGTTCAGTTAATTGCATAAATTAAAAATTAAATAAATAAAATATAACAGATTGCTTTTGTGTAACTCTGTATAATTTCTAAAAGTTAATTGTGAGCCTTATACTATATAGTTTTTTAGTGTAAAAAAAATTTAAAAATTAACTGAAAATGCACTTCGAGCAAACTTCCACTTAAACTTCCAATAATGTATATCTTTGTATATTCCTGTAACCTAATAATTTTTTTTAAACGTACCATATTCTTTGGGAAACATGACCTTGTATATCTGTGTAGTGTATGTAAATTTCTACATGTAATGGACCGTTTAAAAATAATAAAATAATCGTTTCAGAAATACTTTATAAAGGCTGTAATGTATCTGAATTCTTTTGAATCCTTATACATAACTCATTATGGTGATACATTTTCAATAGGTAATATGCTATATGGAACTAAAATAATGTTCATCTGGTTTCAAAGTATAATGAAAATATTTACAAAAATAATAGCGCAGACAAACAGATAGACGAAACGAATTAATAAATGCATCTTTTAACTCTGTTAAAAAGTGTTAAAAATTTTACCAATTTCTATAGATAACTTAAATAACATCTATCAGTTTCAAATCATAGTAAAAAAAAAAAAAAAAAACTACAGAAATGAGTACTCAGAAAAACATACTGATAAATCGACTTCATAAACACTTTTTAACTTTGTTGGAAAGTGTTCATGAAAGTGTCAAATATTTTACCCTTAGTTAGGAAAAAATTATATTTCATTTAATGAGTATACTTATTTTCTTTTGAGCTGACTTCTTCATAAAAATTATATGTGCATAAAATAAAATTAAATAAATAAATAAAAAACATTTAGACTAAAATTTCTTTTTAATATGAGTGGTATCTGGTTTATTTAGATGTGCATAAATGAACCTACTAAACCTAAAACTTGATAAACAATTTAAAATAACATATAAATTTTCAAATTGAAAAAAAAAAAAAAAAAAAAAAAAAAAATGAAAAAAAAAATTAACATTTAAAGTTTTGTAAAAATCTAACCAATAAATGATAATTAAAAGTTCATAAATAAAGTTTCAGTCAATAATATTTATAAGTTGATTCAGAATTTATCTTTAAAGATTTAGTGGAAGCGAGAATGTGTCGCAAGATTGCCTATTTTATAAACCTGAAGCAATATCCTAGTAAATCAGTCAAAATACACAGACTATCCCATCCAAAACACTGCAATAAGTTTTGTTCCATCCTTTAACAATAATAGTGATATTGTTACATTAATTCAAGGGGATTTTTTTTTTTTTTTTTTGAAATTGTTCTTTACCTAATGTATTATATATATATATATATATATATATATATATATATATATATATATACTCCTTTTTTATATTTATAACATTGACAACCATTAAATTTTTCGTGTTTTCTATTATTTTTTAAATAATTTATTTTGGAGGTAAAAAAGTACAAAAATTTAACTAAATGCATTTTTCGTTCTATATATCCCCGAAATAAAATATTAGAAATTAAAAAAAAAAAAAAAAAAAAAAAAAAACTAAATTTTTGAAAATACAAACAAATTTTACAGTTGATATATATATATATATATATACTAGCAGGCTACGCCCGCTTCGCTGGTCACTATATTTAAATGAATTTTTGAAAGAATTGAATTAATATTTATTTTTTTACACCACATTCTTGAAAAAACCAAAAAAAAAAAAGAAAAGAAAATGAAATTGCTCCAAACTTCGCTTAGGGTACCCGCTGTCTACGGCAGCTTTTTTCCCGCCCGCACTGCATCAGGTCTAGATTTCCCGTGACTGTAGAAAGATCTTTTCCGGGCACTTCAATCTGGATATTTATCGACGGTAGGGGGGATCTGCTACAATTTAAGAACTACGATTTTAAAGATGACTGTATCTCAGCATCTATTAAATATTTTAGTTTTGAACCATGTATTTTATAGCCCATGCTATTTACACTTTATTACAATTTGATTCCGACCAATGAAATAAAATAAAACAAAACAAAAAGTTGATTAAAAAATAAATATAACATATAAACAAATAAATTTTAATCATTTTAATCCTTTTTACTACGTATATACTACTATTTTTCCCGATAAATACTGTAAATTAAAAAAATTAACAAATAAAAGTTTTTTCTTTTAAAGGAATTAATTAAAAATTGAAAAATAAGAAGTTGTTCTACTATAAAAAATTAAATATAACTGTTATAAATTTTTTCTGCTGCATTACGATTAATAAATATAACAAATTAAAAAAAAAAAAAAAAATTCGCCTTCAAATGAATGTATTCAATAAAAATAAGTTGCGTAATAGCCGTTGCTAAGATACGCAGACGATAGAAGCAAAATAATAAATCTATGAAAAATGAAGCATTAAAGCCAATATTTAAAATCGAAAAAACTTTAATTTAAAAAATTCAAATTCGAAATTCGAAAAAATCTCGATGAGGTGCACACATGCATGGTCCCAGGTACCTATATGCCAAATTTGGAAGCTCTGCGATCAGTAGTGTGAGCACCAGAGCGCAGACACACACACAGACACTTCTCTTTATTTATATAGATGAAGATGATGAGGTCATTTTATAGTAAAATTATCCATTATAGCATATATTATATTTCACTCCTCCATAAAAATTAATTTTAAAATCGTCTGCTTCTTTTATACTTTTATTTTAATAGAATTTTAATATAATTTAATTTATATATTAGTCATTTTAGCATTTTTATCCTAAGTAGCATTAGCAATAATATATATCACTTCTCCATTAAAATTTATAAGACCCTACAATAAAATTAATTTGTGCTTAATATCAACTCTACGAAAATTTTTATCAATCGCTTCCAAATTTTGACCTAAGGTTCAAATCTCAATCCTGTGGGTATTTACATCAGCTACAACGTTTTCGTCTTTATTCGTAAATAATAATTTAACTGTATTAAATAGTTTACTGGAATATAATTCAACGTATAACTTAGTCACAGCAACGCGTGACCGGGTCTGCTAGTTGAATTATACGAAATTTATTAATAGGTTAAAAAGTTGAAGATTCTTTGTGTAGATGGCAGCACCAAATATATTTCAGCTTTCATTTCAACCCAGTCGAAAGGTATCGACATCTGTTAGAATCATTTGGAGTTAACAGATAATTGTGACTGTCAAATAATAACAGACAAATAATTAGCAATAAATTAAAATTGCGACTATAATTTGAGATTTAAACTATCCTATCTCTCAAGTTGGATCGAACTGCACATGGTGTGCGAATTTTATTATAATCGGTTAAGTGGTTTAGCAGTCCATTGAAGATAAACATTGTGACACGAGATTTATATATATTAAGATATATATTTTTTTTAATAGAAAAATGAATTTAAACAAATAAAAAATTATAGAATACATTAGGTGATGAGTAATTCTATAAGGAAATTTTTCCGTAGAATAACATCTGGATTTGACAGTAATCAAATAACTATACCTATATGTCTACTGAGTCTATTACACAAGTCAAAGCTTCAAAATATGGTTGCAGTTTCATTCGTCATTGTTAAATTTAAAAGCAAAAATCTTAGAATGGACAACCTGTATTTTTTACGATGACTCTGAATAATATAGATGAAAAAATGCTTTTTTTTTTTTGACTGAAAGAAAAAAAACGATTCTGTTTTCTTTTATAATATATTATTGCTATGTTCAACCGCCCCTAAAAAATTGTAACAGTAATGTGGTAACATTCTTTAGAGTATTTTTACAATTATATTAAAAAATAAATAAATAAAATAAAATAAAAGAAGTTTATGAGTAAAAGAACTAAACTTCGCATCGGCACAGAGAAAAAAAAATATACCGTCTTCATCTAGAACAAATAAGTGGTCATTTTCTAAATTCCTTAACTAGAAATATAGATTTCCGAGCTACACGTATGAGGCAAACCAATAAGCTGATAACACGAAATGATCGAGAATTCCTAGTATATACATTTCTAGATGGTGAAACAACAGTCTGAATATTCTAAACATTATGAATCTGTTTTCTTGCGAGAAATTTTTGTTTGATTTTCTAGAATTGGGTCACAAACCAAGATTATGGTTGCTAAAACACGCTTCTTGTATTCGCATTTATTTGCAGAGATTTTTTAATAAGTTTGACCTCGATAATATAGGAAAACGTCCTAGAATTCTAACAGGGGCTTCTAGAACTCGCTTTTAAAGGGAACTGGAATTTCTAATTCTGACATGGAACTATTTCTACAAGAGCCACAATTTAGATTCTAGATGCCAGTTACAGATTTTTTTTTTTTTTTTTTTCAGTGTGTAAATGCATTCATTGTCAGTTTTGCTTCGTGCAAGTCATACCTTTAAAAATAAGTAAAGGAATTTAAAAAAAGAAAAAAAAAAAAGACAACAAAATCGGAAAAACTAAAGTTTTTAATGTTTTGTGATACAGGATGGAGTATAAGAAGCACTCGTTTTGTTTACTTTCACTGAATTATGAACAAAAGCATAAAACATTTTGCAAAATCTACGTTAATAATATAAATTTTCTAATAGGAAATTTGTTTTCGGGAAAGAGAGACATTCACCTTAAAAAATAAATCTGTCACAAAAAAAAAAATTATAAGACTCCCTACTTATAAGACTCTCATCGATAAAGTATTTCACTTTAAAACATAATTTAAATATTGACGAACAAAGAACTTATAAAAGATCAATTTTATAATACTGCTAAAAACTATTTTCAATTACCCATTTTTATTTAACTGCATAAATATTATTTTCAGTAAATGAAAAACTGTTTTCAAATATCAATTCACAAATGGATAAATTATTTTTACTTTATTTCATAAATAGAATTCTGTTTTTCAAATTTGAATAAAAACCACTTATATCTATATATTTTTTAAAAAAGGTAAATTTAAAGGTATCGATAGATATTTTAATCACGAAATGTTTACAATAAAAACACTAACAATGAAAACCTTCTGCGATAACTTCTTTTCACAAAATTCCAATGCGCATTTCATTGCTGATAAAAACGCGATAAATTAAATTAATACTTTAAAAATAGCGGTTTTTATACGAAATAAGAATACCCATAATTTATTTACAATTAATCACCATAATTATCTTTTCAACAAAAATTTTTATCAACTTTAAATTCCGTAATGATAAAAAAGTAAAAAACAATTTTGGAAGTTTTTTTAAAGGAGACTTTATAAATACACTCGTCTTTCACCAGCCGATAATTTCAAATTAATTACTTATTTAAAATGCACTCAACGGCATTTCGACGCAAAAATAATAAGTGCCTTCCTGAAAAACTTCTATTTAATTTAAATCACTTACTTAAAAATACCCCTGCAGTTCCCCAAATAAAGGAAAAATAGAGAGTCGTCAATAAATGATACTAATGTTTGATTACTTTCCCCCCTTCTAAAAATTAAAAGCTTAATATTGCTAATTTGAAGTCGGACAAAAGAAAAGATTGAATTTGAGTAACCAGGGTATCCATGCATAATCACCAACGCCATCTGTTGTCTAATAAAATACCGTGGAGAGTGGGGCGGAGGGAGGAAGATAATATGCTTTGACAAATGCGAGTGAAACAAAGCAAATATTGGGAACAAAAATAATTAATAATTTAGCATTGAAATGAAAATTTCATGGAATCCTTTTTTTATAGGGAGATCTTTAGGGAGATGAAGGTGAAAGACTGAGTTTTAACTCAAAAACGCGATTACGCGAAGCGGGAGTTGAAGACAAAAAAACAGCTCTAACAAACATTTCCATAGTTCTTTCGCTAGTTTTCGGAGCCTATTTATTCAGCGTAATTTTTTCCTTAAAATTCTTCGTTATACCTGGAGGATTATCTTCAGCAACTGTCTAATGGAAAGCAGCGTTTTATGTCGCAGGTATAACAAAGTTTGCAAGCAAAAACTAGGCTTTGAATAGTTAATGGAGCTGAGTTGTTATTTTCTCTCAAAAACATGAAAAGCGATTATGTGTCCTTTTTTTTCTGAGCTGCGGGAAAAAACATGGCATGGATTATTTTTCAGGGGCTTTTGTTTGGTGTCTAATTCTCTAAAGGGATTCCCGCTGTTTTTGGAAGAATCTGCTTTTATTACAGCTCAGTTAAAATCTATTTGCTTTTTTTCTTGGCGTTGTAGTAGATTTATCGCCGGCATGATCTGGTTTATGTAAAACTCTTTCAAAATTGATTCGTGCATAAAATTGCCCCTAAAATAAAAGTGCAAATGAGGGACGCGCAATATAGTAAAGGCGTGAAAAAAGAACATTGTTGATTAATGGTCGTGAATTGCATGACAATTTTCATGATAAGATATACACCAAATTCTCTTTTAGATTAATTTATTTTAGTTTTTTTTTTTTTTTTTTTTTTTTTTTTTACCTCCATCGTATTTTACATCCCATGATTTGTTCATAAATAACATTTTTAAAATGGTAAGTGAAGCATTAAAGTTGAATTTTTTAGCACAACTTTTGCTACTTCTCGTCGTTAATGTTTAATATACAGTGACATTGTATATTATTTCATATTATTATAACTACATATTTCAATTTTTTATCACTTTAAATACCATTTTATTTTACTATTCTATATATTTTCCAATATTTTAGAGTAAAAATCACTGTAAATACTCAATATATAAAAGAAAAAGTAAGCAACCAGATATTGAAGCATACAAATTCACCACTTTTTCAAGGGCATTGAATGAATGTTGTATGCAAAATAGGTGATCTTTCTGTCATGCTGTATGCAAACTACTAAAAATTTACAGCATGCAATGCCCGAGGTCACCTAAAAGACATGAAAATAATTTCAAACAATATGTGGAAAAAAAAAAAAAAAAAAAATAGAAACAAACTTATGAAGTGAAAAAAACAAGAAAGAAATTAACATATTAAACTTCAAACACTAATTTTTTCATAATAAATGTATGAAGTGGAAAAAACCATGAGAGAAATAAACTTATTGAACATAAAACACCAATCCTTCATAATAGATCAAGCCTAAGGAAATTTAATAAAACCAAATTTTAACTTTCGTTTCTTTTGAAAAGCATGCCGAAAAAGGTAAAACACGCCACAACAGCCATGAGACCGAATACAGTTAAATTCACAGTTAATAAGGGAAATTAAGTCATCTACTGAACGATTAAGTGAAATAATTTAGCTTAATTTTTAGTGTAATTAGTTTCTTTTCATTTTTAACAATTAAACCTTAAAGTTAAAATTTAATTTTAAACTTTTAGCACTAACACAATACACATTGTATATGATAAGTGTTAATTATTGAAAGATGTATTTTCATGTAGGTAGGCATTTGCTTAAAAAAAAACTTTAATCATCGTCTGAAATTCTGATTATCTATGAGCATTATTAAATGCATCTCAATACATCGAATACATTTACTGGATTTATTATTGTTATTATTATTATTATTATTAGTGTGATATAAAAATAAATAAATTCCTGACAAAATTTAATAAAATAATAACAAAGAAGCTGAGAAATAAAGACAAAGGCATATGACGACTTTAGCCCTTTTCAGTTACTGGAAAATTTTAATGGAAACTTTTGATACGTTTCTGTAACAATTTTTATTTATTAAATAAAATAGAAATTTCTATTAAAATTTTCCAGAAATTTTTTATATATTTTTTTTCTAACAGTCTTCATTGATTAAATAAAATAAAATTTCTATTAAAATTTTTCGGTAGCCAAAAATGCTACAGTTGGCAACTATGGGCCGAAGTAGAAAATTTACGAATTTTAAAAAGTAAAGAAATACCGGGTAAATAGATGTTACTTTGATTAAACCAAAAGTCTCAGAAACTACTCTATCAAATTAAGAATAGTTATCAGATATGAAATTTTTTATAGACGGTGTTATATATATACATATTAAAATACAAGGTTTAATTCATATAGGGTCACTCCTAATGTTCAGAAAAATATTAAGTTCGGTCTTTAAAAAAAAAAAAAAAAAAAATCATTGTTCCAAGTAAAAAATTCGCTGAAGTATCGCACTTTGAAAATGTGAAAATTTGATTATTAATCACCGAGTTTTAAGGAATTTCTATGGGGAAAATTGTAATTTCATTACAATTCTTCGTGAACAGTAATTTGTGTTTACTTTAAATGACTTACAAGGTCAAGGTTCTACCAATTGAGCTATCCAGGCCGACAAACCGGTCGGCATTACTCACTCAGACAACCTTTAGGCAGAAAACATCTGGTCTATCATTTTTGAGAATATTAAAAAAAAAAAAAAAAAAAATTATCTAGAACTCTTTTTATACTGCACGTTTGATACTTTTTATGACACCGATTACGAATTATATTGAAGTTTACATGTTGATTAAAGAATTTTTGGAACATTTTCCAACTGAATTGAAAAGTATTAAAGACTTCAGATTGTCTGTCATGCTCTCATTTATGTAAATACTTTTAGAGTGCCTTAAAGCTTATTATTTTATTGACGTTCAATAGTGCATATTATTTTTAGAAAAGGTATAAATAGAACTATTCATTTTTAGATAGGGACTTGCGGAAGACTTCGGACAGATTATGGCTATAAGAGGTATTTCTTTTAAGCTTAGAGTAATATTTTTTATACTTAATATAATATAATGGAATGGATGTACGTTATTCAAATGCAGAATAGCATGTTTTCTATAAGAATATAGCACGGTTAGCATTAACCCTTTGCGGTGCAACACAATTCGGATCATTTAAATTATACTGCCATTGGAATTCATTAATTAAATTAAACTAAAAGAAATTTTAAATTTTAATGTTAAAAAAAACCGGCCTTTTCTGATATGTTATAAACATAAATTTTTGCTAAAAAATTTCCGGGATGAATTTTTGCAGCTGGATCTTAAATTTTGCGTCCTCGCAGCGAGGACAGCGCGCGTTAGGGGATTAAAAATTGGTTTGCAAAGCTACAAACAAATATTCAGATACATTGGAATGAAAGTAAAAGTTCCTTGAAAAGAATTTTAAGTTATATTATGCGACTTTACGACAACCTTTTAAAATTAAAATGTATGTATGACTTGTTTCGCCTGGGTCTGTTACTTTGTGTTCTCGCTTGAGTAAATAATTTTTAAATTCCTTGTAACTAATATATGCTATTTAGATTTATTTATTTAATATATTTATTTATTTTTTATTTTCTATTTTTTTTATTTTTTTTATTTTTGTCTCATTCTAAAATGTTGCCAATTGAATGTCGTAAATGTATCAAAAATGGTTTATATACAAAGACTCCCTAAAAATGTTCTGCTACATTACAGTCTGTATAAGATATGTTTAAAGCATATTGCAGCAGATTTATACTGCGCTAAGCATAGCGAAATTACGAACACAATAATTTCCAAATGCTATAAAATACATTTCTTTTGTAAATTGTTCGTTTACAGAGCCGGGCAAAAATATTGGGATTTATAAGGAAATTTCTGAAGGAACATTTCTATTTCTTATATACGTTTTTACCCCATCACAAGAAAGCTGAAATGTGTTTATAACTACATTTTGTCTATTTGTGTGCGCTCCCGTTTTCAGTAAATATTTTTACTATTCTTTAAAGACTTTAAGTTAAATGTTCAGTGTATCATATTTTCGATTGAAAAAATTATACACAGCAATGCTGATTTCTATACTGTGGCACACAACAGAACTGGGATACATTACGGTGTGTCAGAAATATTTCTTATATATATATATATTTATATCTCCATACTAAACAAACAAAACGAAATCAACATATATTCTTCAGATTAAAAAATAAATGTTACCAATAATAAAATGTGGAATTGGCATTAATAATTGCTTTACATGGAAACTCAGAATAAAGGATATTTATTATCAGGTATAATAGGAAATTAGGCTAAGTTCATTTTCATTCAATTGAATTTTTTAATAATATACACCGCTACACAAAACAAACTATTTTGTACTTTCTCTTTTAATGTGTCGCTGCATGGCTAAATTTTGCGATATTTTATTCTCCATAATTTATAATAACGATTTAATATTTAGACACTTAAACCTACAGATCATTCCTTCAATTTTTAGCGTTGAGTCTCCAGTAGTCAGATACCTTCCTTTCTCCTTCCCCATGTAATCCAATGGGATTTTTGTTGCTTTGTGTTTTCCGAATATCTCGCTCAAAAATAAAGTTTTTCGAATTCTATTTTTTCAGTTCCATTCTTTGAACATGCCACATTTTTTCTTACTAAGCAATTTTTTAAAAAATACAACTTAAATATTACTTTTTGAGATTGAAAATTATATCCTTAAGTTTGCTTAATAAAATAAAGTATTTAAATTTATTTAAAAAAAAAAAAAAAAAAAAAAAAAAAAAAAGCTTAGTAAGGAAAAAATTGGCATGTTTAAAGAGTGGAATTAAAAAAACAGAATTCGAAAAACTTTATTTTTGAAAGAGATATCTGAAAAATACAAATCAACAAAAATCCCATGGATTACATGGGGAAGGAGAAAGGTAGGTATCTGACTACTGGGAACTCAAACGCACGCTAAACTTAGCACTATAATAACTACTGAATAATAAGTCAGATTCAGCGTTTTTCTCTTCCCATGTAACTCTATGGTATTTTTGTTGATTCGTATTTTAAAGATATATCTTGTTAAAAATGAAGTTTTGCGAATTCTTTATTTAATATATAAAAATATATAAAAATATTCTATAAGCATATATATTCTATAAGAAAAATAACCAAGGATAGATGAAATTTAATCCCAAAACACATGAGGGCCTTCTTCAGGGAAACTCCCGATATCGGGCGACATTTAAGCGCTGTTAAGTGGCCATACCAGCTGAAAGCGGGCTCTATGTTTAAGATGAGGGGGGATTTCAATTTTCTTTTGACTATTCGAGTTTGTTCAGTATGTATTTATTTTTTTTAATATTTATATTCTTGTATTATTTATATTCTTGTATTTTATTCTGATGTATTTGCTTATATGCTTCATTTATTAATTCATGCTTTGTATTAATTAAATTCGTTTGCTGTATGGTATTGCTTCCATCTGTGAGAAGTAGGGGGCTAGAAACGTATTTTTTGGCTAAATAGTCAACGTTTCGTCAGAAACTTCTCATATTACCTTCCCTACATGGGGGAATTCCCCTGAAGAAATCCCTCATGTGTTTTGGGATTAATTTTCATCTATCCTTGGTTATTTTGCTTATTTATTATGGTTTTATATTTCCTTTAGCTGCATTTGCGCATTGGTTTATAAATACTCTTCTAGTTATATATTAAAAATTCAAGTCTTATTCCATCTTATATATAAAATTTATTTTATATATATATATATATATATATATATATATATATATATATATATATATATATATATATAATCCATTTAATAATAATAGAAAAAAATGAGAACGAAGAATAGTCAGTCAAATAAATCACCACAGAAACATACACAGGCCAAACAAAGTAACTAGTTATCTTAAATGATTTAATTTTTAAGATTAATAATATTACTTACTATAATTTATTAGACTACAATACTTCATGAAATATAGTATAGGACCATGTATTTTGATGCTGAAGAAAAGAAGGATTACTTTAGGATAGTATTTTAAGGGGAAATAATAGAACTTTTATTAATGAAAAGAACCTTTTTATTTTGAGATGAGTAAAAGAATTTCGGACCAAAGCAAAATAAGATTGAATTTTAACTGAAAAGCTCAAAATGCTATAAGACGTTTTCAAGTACTATCCCCATAGCATTGAGCAAAGGAATGTAGGTTTTCTGTACTTGATAAGCACTTTAGCAAAATATCAAATGATAACACGAACCTACAAGAAAAAATTACCTTGAAATGAAATAAATGAAATAAAGACAGAATTTGTCCTGAATTTTTGAAATGTTTTCTAGAAAAAATAAAAACATAACTTGAAGCTTATATTCCACTCTTCTAGTAAGTCTTCTTTTGTCTTAGTGAGAATTTTTTTAAATATATGTTTTTTTTTTTTTTTTTTTTTTTTTTTGTGTGTGTGTGTGTGTGTGTGTGTGTGTGCGTTTAACCTCAGAGCTCTAATTTTCAATCTCGATATATATATATATACATATATATATATATAATTTGAATTATTTAGTACCATTGTATCACGTATTTTAATTGATATTTATTTCGATTAAAATTAGTCACTGTATTAAATTAATTCGAGTACCAATGATTAGTAAAAACAAGTTAAAGTACTTACGCAGAAGAGAAATGACACTAACATAACACATAAGCCTAACGATGAGAGAACTTGCAAAAACTATGAATTATTAGTAACAGTCAACTTTTGAGAGAAAAGAGAAAGGATAAAATCACCAAAGAATACCGTTAAAAGGGAAAAAAATGGAATTCATGAATTGAAAATTGGAATTTTAAATGCTGAAAAATAGAAATGTACTCATCAGAAAACTTGCATTTCTATCAGCACATGCAAGATTTCGTAAAACTGTATAGCTAATTCCAGCAAATATACAGCTCAAGTCTCTCTGTCTTGCAACAACACAAAAAAGAAAAAAAGAAAATGAATTAAAATAAAAAAAGGAAATTAAATTAATCAATAACACAAACCAAAATTTAATCAAGGAATAAGTAATTTAAGCAATCCACATGTTAAACGTTACTTACGGAGATAGTAGAAATAAGCAGGATGCCAAACGAATATTAGTAAAAAGAAAAGATTTTATATATAAATTGGAGAATTTAATACCGTTATATAATTTAGCAATTAATATATACATGATAATACCAACAACACACACATAAAAGTGATTGTAATTCCATTTAATTGTTTTACAATTCAGTCCACAAGAATATAGTTGGTATATTATACATCCTTTTAGTAAAGCCAAACATTATAAGCTTATAATCAATTATGTAATAAAAGTAAATATTAATATAATTCTAAAAACTTTATTTTTTAATCCGACATCTTTAAAATGCAAAGCAACGAATATGAGAAGGAAGAAACGGTGAATCTGACTGATGTAAAACTTCAGGATATAATTTATAAAATACTAAACGGAAAAATACGAAATACGAAATAAGAAAATATGAAATACTAAAATCTTTTCTTATAAATCTACAAAATTTAATACAAATGAGAGTAACGATCTTGCATTACATTTTCTCAACTAATGAATTCAAACATCGGAATAAGGCTTTTAGAAATCGCACACAAAAAGTACAAATTTAATAGAAAATGAAAATCCTAAGTAAATTCGTTATTAAAATATTAAAAAAAAAAATTCTTTGTTTTGAACTGTCGAAATATCTCATTTACCTTAAAATTTCTTAAGTAAATAATCTGGCGTGTCACTCACACGACTTTCTCTTACCCTGAAATTTAATACTATAAATACAGGTTGGAGATTAAGAGGTAAAATAACGAGTACTGTTATGTAAACCTATGTTAAACAATTCAAATTAGGCTCCGAAAGAGTTTTACATGATAATTATTTCTGTTTGAGAGGGGCTACAGTCCCCCTCAAACCCCGTTTCATTAATGCACCGACATTTATATGGATTTTAATTCGGTTATTAAAAAATAATTATGTTTTTTAAAAATAATTTATTAAAATTATTATTTAAAAAAATTATCTTTTATGATAATGCAGACGATTTCCATATTATAGAAGTAGTATAACACTAAATATCTAAAAAACTAGTTGAACTTATTCTCAGTATTACATTTTTTTTTTTTTTTTTTTTGTTAAAAATGAAAAAAATCGATAACTTTATTTTAAATTATCGCAGATCGATGGTTGAACCATTCGTTTTAAAGGTATTGACGAGCTCTTTTGAAAGATACCCATCATGAAAATTTACTTCCCTCGAGGAGGGACGTTCCCCCCCCCCCCCCTAGGGGGGGAGGCGAGGCTCCTAGATACACAAAAAAAATTTCCCAGTTGACTATCTATATTACAAAAAATATATGTTCGCTTCATTTGGTTTAGTGCAGTCTATAGATGTTAAACTCCACTTACCAGCACTTTCCCCTATAGACGTTTGAATACTTTTGAGTGTTGCTGTACACGAACCATTTGCTTCATCTCAACGAAAAGCTTACTATAGCATCCCTATATGATACACATTTAGAATACCGAGTTTGGAATTTCTGCTACTAATTGTTCTTGAGATATGCTGATAACAGACACACAGACATTCACACAGACCATTCGCTAAAAACATGATTTTCGTATTGCGCATTTAGTGGCTAGTCCCTAATGAATTTAATCATTAAATTTTTCATAATGCAGCACAACATTAGTTTATTTTCAAAAATTCCTAAAATTTCTAATTTTTTTGCATTGGAATCGATTTAATTTCCGTTTTCAAACAAAGGAATCCTTATTTCATTCTTGGCATATGCAGTGGATCCCCCAATTAATGACGTTTTCGATAAAAAATTGGTCGCCAAATTTTAAGTAAAGGATTGTTAAGTCCCTAGCTGTTTTTAAAATTAAATAACTCTGATATTATTTCACTTAATGGGGTTTCATTCATTTACCTTTTTAAACGAAGAGCAATATTTTTCTAAATACAAGTAATAGAAATCCAGAGGCCATATAAAGATTAATTTTCGTATTTTAATGTGTATACAACCATTTATACAAAAAATGTCATTTTTGAAATCTACTCTTGAATCTACGAATTTTTTGAGTAGAAATATGTTTCTATGACTGTTGGTTTAACAGATAATCGCTGTAATATCTCCTTTGATCCATCCGGTATAACCGATATTTGAGTCGTAAAAAAAATGCATTTTTGCCTTAAAACTTATAATAATCAATTGGAACTATACTAGATCAAAGTATAAACGTAAAAAACGTATAAACGGTGCGTTACTATATTTAGTAATTTTGATTTTTAGATTTTTCTTTCATAAAAATAATAATAATAATAATAATAATAATAATAATAAAATAAAAAAAAAAAAACTAAATCCGAGTTCTAAATGAAAATAAAATTAAATTAGAAAAAAAATCTTTCTTAGTATAGCTTTAAATAAATTTTAAAAAATTTTAAAATTTAAAAAAATTAACTCTAGAAGACGGTAATAGCATTTAAATACAATAATAACATTTAATAATTAAACAAATAACATCAAGTAAATTTTCAAACTGGATGCATTATCTAACTTAGATTATTGCAAAAACTTTTTTTTTTATTATTATTATCACACTTAACTAAATTTAGTGTTTTGTTTCAAAGTGTTAAAATATTTTAACGTGAATTATTTTAATTTCCCTTTTAAATCTTCAGTGCACTTAAAATTTTAAAGGAGTACTAATTTTGTTTTACATTATAAGCTAAATCAAGTTTTTAGAATTAGAATATACATTTGCATGGATTACTTAAAGACTAATTAGTTTTCAATAATCTAATCATGAGAAGTACACTATATTTAAATAAAATTATTTTTATGAATTAATATATTTAGATATAACACTTAAGAACATAGAAAAAATATTAAAAATGTAGAGTATTAAAGGAGCAAGTTGTATTTTTCAAAGCTTATAACAGTATTTAAAATAAGCTAAATGTTAAACAATATGATATATTTTAATTCTTAATATAAAAATTATAAGTTTTAAACAATATAAGTACATTTGAAAATTATTTTTTTTTTTAATATTACTAACAATTTTAATAAAACTAAACTTTCTTACAAATATTATTATTTTTATAAAGTAAGAAATAGTTAGAATTTATACATAGAATATAAGCATAGTTATAAAATTAATTTCTTAATCTATATTAATAAAATCAGACTTTTGTCTGTAAATTTGTCAGAATCGAAAAATTTTGCGATATCTTCACGTTTCACACACCATGAAAGCCGAAAATGACTTCAGAAAATTTTGCCCGTGTGTGTGTGTGTGTCATCGTGTCTGCATGTCGCTTTTTTTTTGTCCGGGCATCTCTTGAAAACGGCTGAACGGAATTCAACGGCGTTTGGCAGAAACTTAGATCTTTACCTAACTTAAAATTATATCTATCAATTTTTCAGAAATTCACCCATGTTCCCCCCTGGGGGGCAAAAGACAAAAACGCGTTTGTCCGGGTATTACTTGAGAACAGCTGGACGGAATTCCCAACTTAAAATTATATCTATCAACTTTTCAGAAATTCCTCCACGTTCCCCCGTAGAGGGCAAAAGACAAAAACACGTTTGTCCGGGTATGACTTGAGAACGGCTGGGTAGAATTCAGCGGCGCTTTGCAAGAATTTAGGTCTTTACCCAACTTAAAATTATATCTATCAACTTTTCAGAAATTCCCCCACGTTCCTCCCTGGGGGGCAAAAGACAAAAACAAGTTTGTCCGGGTATTACTTGAGAACAGCTGGACGGAATTCAACGGTGCTTCGCAGAAATTTAGGTCTTTATTCAACTTAAAATTATGTCCATCAACTTTTCAGAAATTCGCCTACGTTCCCCCCTGGGGGACAAAATACAAAAACACGTTTGTCCGGGTATCACTTGAGAACGGCTGGGCAGAATTCAACGGCGCTTCGCAGGAGTCTTTACCCAACTCAAAATTATATCTATCAACTTTTCCGAAATTACTCCCCTTCCCCCCCTGGGGAAGGCAAAAGACAAAAACACGTTTGTAAGCATAACTCGGCTCCTAATTACTTCACAGTAAATGCACATGGGGAGACTAGACATGAGTACAAATAATACATTATCTGTACTTAGGAATTTTTGATTTTTAAGGGAAGGAGGTGGGGGGGGGGATATTGAAAATTTCTGATCTTTGAGTAGACCTCTACGAAAAATGGAACGAATGTATCGAAAAAAGGCTATGCGACTTCCTTAGGATATTTCCCAAAACAATATTTTGTTTTTTTTGGGGTTTGCGTTTTTTTTTTTTTTTTGGGGGGGGGGGTTACGAGGGGGCAAACTCGAGACACATCTTTTAGCGCTAAATTTGTCCTGAGAAATCTATGGGATCAGCGGTCACGAAATTTGGTGCGTAGATTGTTTGTATGTATCCGACCCTTATTGTAATGGGATTTTACGAAATCCCCCACTTACCCCTTGGTGTCGAGAGGGCTATAAACACGGGTAAAAACACGTTTTCCCGTTTGAATTCGCCTTAAATTATCTTAGATTGGCAAACTGTGGTGTGTGGATGTTGATTAGGTGTACGTATTATGTACTTTGTCGAGATTTCGCAAAACTTCGAACTTAGCCACTGGGGAAGGGGGAGTAAGAATCGAGTACGTGGATGCCGAAGGCAGTGGGAACACAGACTCCTCACGCTGCGAGCGAGAAAAATCTCTACCGAGCACAGTGGGAACTTTAACTCAGGTTAATTATTAATGATATGGGATTTTGACAACTCATTTCAGTATTGTGTCCACCGAAGCGGGCAAAGTCTGCAAGTTTATTACATAATAATAGATAATAAAACAGAGAAATAAAAAAAGAGGGACACATACACATACAGTCGAACCCCGTTAACGGGAACACTGTTAACTTAAACTACTTTTAACATTAACTGTTTCCACAATCTCCGTCAAAATGCAGATTAGCTTAGTTATATGAAGATTATGTACTGATAACGTGAACTACTGATAATACGAACAGATTTTTTATTCCGTTTGTGATTCATGTTAACGAGGTTCGACTGTATTTAGTATTTCTTTATTCGAACAGAAATGAATGGAAATAATTTAATCGAATACTACCTAAAAAAATATGTATAAAGTACTTAAAACAAAAAATTACATGCAAAACAAATGCACACATTAGATATTTTCTTATAAGTGCAATCAACTGAACCAGCGGTTCCCAAATCCTTTTCCTTCCACGTATCCCTTACTCTGATTTTTTCTTTATTTTTCTATTTTAGTCTCATCTTTCTCTTAAAGACGACCGCATTTACCCACCTACCCACACAACACAGCCATGCGTTTTTATTATTATTATTAATAGAAATAATATTCTTAGCTGAAAAGAAGATGACAAAGCTGCATTTAATATTCAAATAAGGATGCGTTTTCGCGTGTGATTAGTAGTTATTAATTTCGTGGTAAAAGAAAGTTGTACAATAAATAGTAGTAGTTTTCGCGAAAATGAGGAACGTATAAGTAAACGCAATATGATTAGAAATCGGTAGAGTTAGTGATATTGAATTAACAGTGAAATACTTGACCTATACTGGTGGACAAAATTAAAGCAACAACCTGTTTCTTCGTTCTCTTCTTTTGCATATATTTGTTTTGCATATTATGCAAATTATAGATGTATGAAGTCAAATAGTAGTTAAAAAATTCACAGAAGACTGATGTTATAAAGTAATGAATAGCAATTTTTCTAAGCATGCACTGTATGTTGAAAAAATACTTGCAATAATTGCTTCAGGTCAAGTTAAAAATAGATCTTTCATAAGGCGAAAGAAGTCTTTGATGCTGCACTCGCGACAATTTTTTCGCCTGATGAAAGGTCGTGCTATTATTTCTGCCTTAAACAATTGTTAGGATATATATATATATATATATTAAGTTATTGTAACTGCTTATAAAGCGTTTTATTTATTAGATAGATAAAGACAAATATATACTGTGTATCAGGGTTTAAACTGCCACTAGTTTTTTTAGCATTTTGCTAAAAGGTATCATATTTTGCTAAAACATGTCGGTCAGAATTTCGCTAAAAAGCTAAAACTGGATAACTGTATAAAATATCTCTATATAATAACTCAGATTTTTTTTTTTTTTTTTTTTTGTAATATTTGCAGGCCAGAACTACGAAAGGGCTGAAATTTCGGGAATCATTATTTATATAGCAATTTGGATTTATTTTTAATTCTTAATGATTGAATTTAAATGCAAAAATATTTAAAAGTATGTCAGAATTCAGAATTTGCTTCATAGAAGCATTCTTAGCACTAATATTTCACAATTATCTACTACTACACTTTACTTACTTTTTAAATTCCTTTTTCATTTTACACATATGACATGAGTACCTCTTTTTCTATTTTTAAAATCAAAACATAGTTTCCCTGATTCATATTTTTAAAGTCACAAATATGGATGCTTGGTTAAAAATCATCAATGAACAAAAGGAATAGAAAACAAAACTGAGGATAACAAAGCTAAGTAAAAGAAATCAATGGTATCCAAAGAATTAATTAACTTTCGAAAAAGCTAAAATAGTGCTTGCCTATTTTCGCTAAAATGCTAAAGGAATTTTTTTGGCAGGTTAAACCCTGCTGTATATATATATATATATATATATATATATATATAGTAAAGCACCGTTTATACGTCTTTCAAGGGACTGGCGTAAAAGGACGTATAATCGAAATTTTAATAATAACACTTTGATTACTACACATTTAATGACACTTAAGCAAAATTTATATGAAAATACTAATTAATAGAGTTTCTAAAGTGAGTAAATATATATTATACTTTTTTTAAGACAATAAATAATAATAATAATAATAATTACAATAATAAAGATTTACTATAAAAAGTGAGAAAAATCATACTAATAATGGATAATTGGGTACTAAATACATATATCATATATACATTATATATTATGTTACATTTCTTAAGAATTATAATAACACATTTTGAATATTAATTATATATATTGCGTATCTTTAATAATAAGCATACGATTTATGTCCATACAAATAGTTATTTACTAACATTAAAAATCTTTAATATTCGCTGCTTGTCTATGAAGTATGAGTATTCAAAATTCTACTGTGAATTTAATTGATTCTTTGATCAGTATTCTTCGATATTTCCTGTTTAAGATGCTTTCTAGGAAAAATCCATGTTATTTAGAATGGAAAAAAGTGACAGGTCGAGAAATTTTGCAAATAAAGTGGAAAAGACGTATAACCGATATTGGCGGCGTATAAACGAAATATTTTTGCAATAAAATAAATAGAAATTATTCGGGACTTTACTAAAAGAAGGTATATACGTAAAAGAACGTATAAACGTAAAAGACGCATAAACAGTGCTTTACTGTAAATGTATATAACAATGAATTTAAAGTATGATAAGTGAAGATATGTAAGTGGAATATAAATCAACAATTTTCATATCAAAAATCCATATAATAAAACAATTTTTAAATTATAATATAAAATTTCAATATAGTATAATTCATAAGTAATAGAATTTTATTTAAAAATAAAATTCTTTTCAAACAAATCATAATTCAGTCTTTATAACTTCAAGTTTTTCTTTACTATCCTGTTTGAAATATAATCTGGAGTATGTCAGTTTGACATGTATTCAGAAACCTGCTAGTACTACATAGTTTTTTAACAGATGTGTTCCCACCTGCTGATGAAGAAAACACAGAATAATTGAAATTTTTAGCTTGAATAGTGTTTAACTTATTATCTTGTTTATTAACATTGTTAAAGTATTTGTTCTTGTTGTTTTTACATTCCACTTTCATATCTTCACTTATCATACTTTAATTCGTTGTTTTATTTTTGTATGTAAATTTAATGCTGCTTTAGGCGCCTATTTTATGTAAATTAATTTTTGTCATTTATTTTGAAATTAATATATATATATAAATATATATATATAAGAATGATGATCTATTAAGCATAGTAGAAGCCAAGCAACAGATACAAGATCACTGAAACGCCAATGACATTTAAAATTAAAAATTTCTTTGAGAAGTTCAGAAAAATGAAAAAAAAAAAATGTTTATCAGTGGATGAAATACACAAATTTCAAGAAACCAGATTTATTAATTAACAACCTGCAAAACAAACGAATCAATAAACTATCACAACAAATCTTAACATAAAACCATAAACTATATCAAAATTTATGAAAAAATAATTTAAGAAACTTAAGTTAGGTAGGAAGGAGGTAGGCGGCAAGACTTGTGACTTGCTTGTGGGGTTAAACTAGTTTCACGCTGGCAACACTCTCCCAGCCTGCCAAGACCAGAGTAGGAGTCATATGGATTTAAAAAAGCAATATTTTAAAGCAGATGAATAACAATGAAACCACGAAGCAATAATGGAATTCACTGATTGATTACAATGTGTTTAATAGTATGATTAGAATTTTAAGAATAGTTGACAACTCAAAAAAAAAGAAACTGAAATTATCATGGAATAAGAAAGTTTGCATAGTAATACAAAGTAAATGCAACAAGCCTTCAGTTTTTTTTTTTTCACAATCCCACCCAACCATCCAGCCTTACAGCACCACCCCACCTCCGTAATCAAACATCTGCCCACCCAACCGCAACCTTTTTTATTGTCTTTTATTATTTTATAATTTTTTTGTTAATATGCACAAAAGTGTACACAGATATTTTTTTTTTTTTTTTTTTTTTTGTACTGACAGAGACATGGTTAAGGATATAAAATAGAAAATACAAACTTTTTAGGAAAACCAATTTTAGCAGTGGCTGTGATCAGTTTATAATATTATTGTTTTTAAACTTCGCAGAGCATAAATTATTAATTCGACATAAATAGTTAATGATGATGTTTCTAAATACCGAAAGATGCAGACAGAAATTAAAATGTGTAAATAAGTTTATTTTAAAACTAAAATCTTGCCGTTTGTCATAGATATCTGTGTAATTTTTATTACCATCTATGATTATTTTGAGATCCGAAAAGTTAATTGATTGATCAGTTAGAGTATTTTGAGTTAGCTTTAAGTTAGATGAATAATTTAAGGAAAAGGCATTTTGTGAGTTCTTGTTGAGATAAAATACAATAATATCATCTATGTCACGATAAAATCGAACATCATCATGGCAAAAATTGCTTTTCATAATAATAAAGATAGAGATCTGCCAAAATACTGGGGCTACAACCTCATTGTGGGATTCCTAATCGTTGCAAATAGATATTGTTGTTGTGGAAGATATAATTATTATGGATAACAAAGTTAAGAAGTGCTTTAAATTTTTCTGCTTTAAAATTGTGAGGAAGATTAATTTGAGCTTTATATTCTTGAAAAAGACTGTAAATGATATTACTAAGATCTAATAACTCAATATTATTGAAAAGATCTTGAAAGTCAAAATCATAATATTGTCTATTGAATCGAGCGATTTGATGTATTGAATTAATTGAAAGCTATTTTTAAGACAGTGTAAATTATCAACTTTGCAAGTACAATTGTAAGTTTGTTTTAGAATATCCAGTAGAGCTTTATTAGCATTATTGTTGTAAGTGTTACACCCAATAGTGACAGTGCGAAATTTAATTGGAGATTTGTGAAACTTAGGTATGAGAACTATATAAGGATAATTAAAGTTATTGAAGGGAAGTTAAAGTAGTTTATAGTAATTATGTATTTTTCGGTTATTAATAATAAGGTTATTATTAGTTAAACTGAAGATGTTACTATTAGTGACTGAAGAGTTTAAAATAGATATACAGATAAACAAACGTATGACAAAATAATGTGAACAATTTTGTTTTTTTACGTTTTGTTAAATATCTTAAGGAATCATCTTGACACTTTGGTAGTGTAAGAACATGTTATATCTCATACTTTTCAGTAAAAGTTGTGTCATAAAAAGGGAAACGGGACCAGTAAAAAATTAAACAAAAATCAATATGCTTTGGATCCCCCTGTAAACGGTAAAGCTTTAAATGCGTTTTGGCTGTAGCATGTGATTATGAGGACTTTTCTCATTATGTGTATAAACTTTTATGAGGCTACCACATATATTCATGGAGATATAACGGTTTCTTAAAAAATTGCAAAAATAATTTCCACTTTTTAAGTTATAACACGTAGGGTAGTATTAGACCCAGTGCAAAGCTATTTTCAGGAAATATGTCATACTACATTAGACACAGCATTCAGCAGTCAGAATGAAAAATGTTAAATATCCTACGAAACAGGAGCACTTTTACTGAATAATTTTTAACTATGCATGCGCAAGCTTTATAAAAATTTCATTTGCATAATTTAATAGCAAAGGTATATATATTAAGCAACTTATATTAAAACCCCAAACAAATATCATGTAAATGCAAAACGTTACGAGAGATAGAATGAACAGAATTTCAGTTCTCTCAAAATAAAAGCTAAACTTTAAGGGGTTTTACTCACATTTTGATTCAATCAGTGCTCAATGATATTACAGTGTTTTCGCTTATTGTAAAGAAATCTTGATAAAGCCCCTTAACATCTTTTTTTTTTTTTTTTTTTTTTTTTTTTTGGAAGAATTTAAATTCTGTTTATTCTATCTCTCGTAACGTTTTGAATTTACATAATATTTGTTTAGGGTTTTTATATAAGTTTCTCAATACCTTTGGCTATTTTACTCAAATGACATTTTTTATAAAACTTGCGCATGCGTAGTTAAAAACTATTTAGTAAAATTGCTCGTATTTCGTAAGATATTTAACATTTTATCATTCTGATTGCTGTATGCTGTGTCTAATGTAGCATGCCATACTTCCTTAAATTGGCTTTGCACTGGGTCTAATACCCTACTTGTTATAATAAAAAAAGTGAAAATTGTTTTTGCAATTTTTGAAAGAAACCGCTATATCTCCATGAATATATGTGGTAGCCTCATAAAATTTTATACAGATAATTAGAAAAGTCCCCATAATCAGATGGTACTGCCAAAACGCATTTAAAGCATTACCTTTTACAAGGTGATCCAAAACATTTTGATTTTGTTTAATTTTTACTGGTCCCCTTTTACTTTTCATGACACAGCTTTTACTGAAAAATATGAGGAATAACATGTTCTTTACACTACCAAAGTGTCAAGGTGATTCCTAAAGAAATTTTGAAGATATTTGACAAAACGTAAAAATGCGAAAGAGTTCACATTATTTCGTCAGCCATCTGTATAAATTTTATGTTGGTATCTTCATCTATCTTTTGCCTGCTGAGTTTTACAATGGTACTAAATAGTTCAAATTATATATATATATATATATATATATATATTATAAGTTGTAATAATGGAACCGTTACATAAGTATAAATAAAAATAAATATAAAAAATTAGATTTATCTATGCTTTATTAAAATGCAGCTGATGTTATGCAGAATTAAAGTAATTTTATATGTAATGTTAATCCTTTCTCAACAAATCCCGTAATATTAAGACTTCTACAAAATATTTTAAAATGTTCCGAAACTGATTTATGTTGCTGTTGTATGTCAAATAATAATAATAATAATAATCCGAATTGTAGAAATTTTATAGACAATATTTATACAGATAATAATAACAGGAGACTTGGCGTTGGAATATTAAAACCCGAATAAACTACTACGTCAGAAACGCCAAAGAAAAATATTGGAAATGCATACAGCTGTTTCGGTAGCCTAAAGCCTTCGGTAGTCTTCAGTGCAAAAGTCCACATTTTCTTAATTTTTCTACTGTTTACACAGCTAACTTTCCTAAATTCCTATTGGCCTCTCTCCCCACCTTTCCGTAATCCTATTGGTTGAACTAAATCCGGCGCCTCTCCTATATATACGAGCACTTCTCCTAATTCAGAATCCTTTTTGCACTGAAGACGGTACGCTTTAGGCTACCGAAACAGCTGTATGCATTTCCAATATTTTTCTTTGGCGTTTCTGACGTAGTAGTTTAAGCGGGTTTTAATATTTATACAGCTCCTGGACGAACAATTGCATTCCTCAAAGTCTACAAAAATGCTATAAATCTCTAAAGAAAATGGGAAAAAAAAAAAAAAAATTAAAAAATTCGCATTTTTTTTTTTTATGTTTACCTACAAATTAAATTAGATAAAATAACGTTGAAAACCAAATTAAATAAAATTAAAATTTGCTAAACAACATAAATTAGTGAAACACAATTATAAAAGTTCTGTTTTTCTTTTTAAATATTTTTTTTCTCTCTCTCTCTCTTTCAGAGATTTTTGCAGAAAATCTATTTAAAAAATCTAGAAAATTCTATTCGACTGAATATTCCATACATCTAATAAAAATCTGAATGTTAATCTTTACACAGCTTGCCATTTGAGAAAAAATAAAATGAAAAACACAGTTATCAGCAATCTTTTTATACATTTGAATATTTGCTTTTTTTTTTTTTTTTCCTCTCCCTCTCTCTTATTTAACCTGTGCGAAAACCCCCTTGCATAGTAAAAGATAATTCGAGACATCGTGCTAAATAGTTCTTTATTCAACATCTTTTATACATACACGCAAGTTGGAGAAAAAAAAAATTAAAAGAAAGAACGGAAGAAAATTATCCCCAAAGGATGAATTTTCCCCTTTCTTAGCCTCACTTCATCCCCTACCATTTTTTTACCTTTTGGTCTTATGATTCTTTTTCCTCGAATAAATAAAATTTCAGCATAAAAAGAAATCTTCCGATTAAAAAAAGATTAAAAAGACTGAAATAATAAAGAAAAATCTGATCCTATTAAAGAATAAATTACCCGCTTCAGTAAAAAAATAAAGAGGGGAAAAAAAAGGGAAAAAAGTATAAAGCAAGCGCACGACGTTGAGCATACTATTAAAAACTCAATAAGGAAAGAATAGTAGCTTAAAAATCACTTTATTACTGTAGCTGTCTTTCTGAGTCTATTCAAGGGACTTTTAAATGGCGATTAAGTTGTCGTAGATTTTTTTTTTTACCCTCTTTTTATTCTTTAAATTTTTTCTGGGAATAAAACGCTATGAAGCGTGTGAAATCTTAGGGGAAAAAAAATCTGGAGTTAAAAAAAGGGGGCTGCAGCCGCGAGGGATATGCTTTTAAATGGGCGTAAATTGTTCAATTGCTTTTCGATGCTATACACTGCCTTTTAGAAGTTTATTTCGATCATTTAGCAGGTTAATTTAAAAAGGGCTGTTTCTCAATTGCTCTAAATGTGTTTGTAGAAACGGCGTTGTAACAAGTTTAAATTGCTATTTATACGCATATAAAAGGAAAGGAAAAAGTATCTAGATAAAAGTGCGGCAAAGTGTTATTTATATTGCTTATTTTATTTGCTTCACTGAATAATTTAAAACAATCTGATTACATTGTAGTATTTTTAAATTTTCAATTTATAGTACATTAATAGATGCCATGCATTTTAAAGTGTTTGGGATTTGTTAGGCAAGTGCGGGAGAACTTTTTTTCCCCGAAACATTCATTTACATGAAACATAAACTATATTTACATATTTCGCCTTCAATTTGTAGCTTTTCTGAAGTTAGAGTTTGGTTTTTGTTTTATTCATAAAATAATTTAAAGTATATTTTACTTAATTAATGTCCTATGGGTATCTTTAGATAAAAACTCATTAAGATTATAGGTACTTCATTAAATTTACTTAAACTATTAGAGCATTAAAAACGTGAAGTACAAAGCAACGCAATGCATATTAATATTTTAGAACAATTAAAAAAAAATAAAACTAATCTTGATGGGAGGATTTCAGTTCACTTTTTAGATAAATTTAGACTTGTACTTACATTTCAATGGAATCACAGTTCAATGCTTCAAAGTATTTACTACAAATTACTTTTTCTGTAAATATTTATCATTTATAACTAATATGGATACATTTATAATTCTAAAGTGCAATATTTGCAGTATACAAGTAATAATAATAATAGTAACACGTTGTCTTGAAAATTAACAAAAGATATTGCGCAGCATATAATTACAAAATTTCGATATTCGTAAAATATGATATTTTTATAGTGACTGAAATAAGCATAAAAAATTAAATGTCTGTATTTATGTTGTGAAAGAAATTTACATTAAAAAATAAATCGGACTGATGTTAAATAATTTAGAATGTGAATAGTATCTTGTTTATACAAGATCTACGAAAAAGCATTCCTCATGAAATTATCAGACTTTGCATTATATGGAAATAAAGATGCTTTTGGTGGCATAGCATGCAGGTTTATAAAATAAAATAAATAAATTATTGAGTACAAGCAATCATTGTAAAGAATCCATTAATGTGTTATGTTTTAAAAACGTAAACATGAATGCTCAAAAACTTTCAAAAATGACAAATATGTTGTGGCCTCCCCAAAAATTTCTTTTATATTATTTCTATGTAAATTTACGCGGTACAAATTATTTACACTGACCTACAAAAGTTAAGGTACTACCTATTTTCTTGTTTTCTTCATTTGCATATAATTTTGAAACAAATGATGTTATGAATGTAAAATTTGTATGGCATGTTCGTTATCAAATAATTAATCGAATTTTATATAACTTTAACATACGTATAATAATTTTTAAACTGATATAACATCAATTTTTCTGAAAAGTAAGCATCGAAAGAAAGGGAAAAAATAAATAAACAAAATGAGAAATGTTGTGAAAGGTGTGTTTTAGATAGGTAGAGGTACACATTTTCTCAAATGTTAAATGGACAATATCCGTTTTCTTGGGTTCAAAGCTAAATCATACCCAACATGTGACTTCTGATTCTCGATTTCCCTATGAATTTCCCTCTAGATGCAAACATTTCCCTATAAAGCAAAATGTAAACATTACAATCCTGCGTTTTTCCCTGTAATAGTCACGGATCAAGGGTTTATTACGTAACGCGGATAAAGTCCATTAAAATCGGACTTTTCTTCCTCTATACTCACTTTTCTTTTTCCTCCATAAGGGACTTTTTGGAAAAATATAATTATTGAATTGTAAACTTTAATCTTTTTCAAAATCATAAAACTGTCAGTAAATAATTTTAAAACGAGCGTTTCATTTAATTTTCATATTCGTATGTATATTTTTAAGGAAATTATCCACATAAAAGAGAAAGCGGGAAAGAAAAACAGAGAAGTGAATACAGGGAGAAAAATCTGTTTTTAATCAAACATTTGGGTTGATGTACAACTTTACCTACTTGTAATACACCCTTAGTACTAATCATAATTTAATTTTTTCTAAAAATAAATAAATAAATAAATGAATAAAATCATTTCTTTACAAAGCTTATTTTTAAAAAGATTTCAATTAATATCAGTTCAAAAATTATTATTTATGTTAAAGTTATATAAAATTCAATTAATGATTTAATAATGATTATGTCATACAAATTTTATGTTCATATATTCATTTATTTCAAAATTATGATTTTAAAAAAAAAAAGAAAGAAAGAAAAGAAAAAGAAAACGAGAAAACTAGCGGTACCTTAGTTTTTGGAAGCCAGGTTATTAAAATTGTAATTTGCTAAAATTATTTTATGAATTCAGATGCCAGAGAAGAATAACCCTTTATATCGCTAGAACGTCAATTTTGTGACCGGCAGACGACATTTGAAAAAATGTTTTTTTTTTTTTTTCTTAAGAATTTTTTAAATACTCTTATTGAAAATTTACACCTCCAGGTGATATCAACACACACACAACTTTTTGCCTATTTGCCTTTTACTAATGTAAATAATTATTTTTCACTTCACAATAATTTGTTAAAAATAATTATTATTGTGCACATTTATGTGAAATTTTGTCCTATACTGCTATATAAAAAATCATGAAAAAGGGAAATGTCAACACTAGTTGTTGAATGATTTTCACCAAAAGTTGCTAGGCACTAATTTATGCCAAGAATCAATTAACTATATTTAAATTTGTATGAAATTCTGTATATTAAATTTTGTGATAGAGCTGGCGCAAAATGTTTGTCACATGCATGCTTTTCTTTCTTTCCTTTTTTTTTTTTTTTTTTTTTTTTTTGTTCTTGAATAATGTTTTAAACCTCTCAAAATATTTGAACTGGAAGTCAGATTTTTTTTTTTTTTTTTACGAATTCAATACATCCTTCTGAGTAGCTCTATTACATTATAATTTATATAATTTATTGAAATTTTTACTTTAAGAAAGTAAATTTAATGAAGAAAAATTGAAATCTAATTCTTCGATTCCGTAGTATTCATTAATATTGAAATACCTATCGCATAGATGTTTTGCTTAAAAGTACACTGTAAGAAAAAGAAAAAAAGAAAAAAAAAATATATCATATACAAAAAATTCCTGGCAGAAAAGTTGCTGGAAAATATCCGTCTGTTATGCGAAAAATGCATTGAAAAATTTTACATCGCAAAAATTCTCGGATTAAATAACATTTTCTAACTCTACCACCCAGGCTGTAACCACCAGACCAGATGCAATCTGAATCAAAGAATACAAATTCATCTGGTTACAGAAAAACTTTTCCCTTTCACAGAATGAGATATAATTTTAATCTCAACTTCTGCAGTTTTAGAAAATATAAAATTTCTAAGAAATTTTCCTTTTTTTTTTATTTTTAATACGGTGTAGTTTAAGCGGGTTTGAATTAGCTCTTTCCTCTCTCTCCCCTGTCCTCGCTCACCAGCATGAGAAAAAGGGCATTAGAAATTAAATTATCTGAAAAGTCATTAATTTATTGGAAATATTTCTACATGCCATTTATATTATTTTATGTATGATACACAAGAAAAAAAAAAAAAAAAAAAAAAAAAAAACAGAAGTAAAAGGTCAAACAATGTATTTTAAATGTGAGCACTGTATCATTTTATTTCCAATTATTTTAATAGCCATTGCAATAAAAGCATAGCATTATCTCTTGCTCTCAACATCTATCTTCTTCCACTGTGACACTCGAAAGATTTATAGTTTATGCAACAACAGATAGTTGTGTTTTACAACAACAAATTGCTGTTAATGCCGTTTTAATTTTGGCGCTGGCTCGATTTCGGCAAAAAGCATGGCAGAAAAGCAGCGGTAGATTAAAGACGTAAAAGCTTGAAATATATATATATAAATATACTCTTATTCTGTACATCCAAAAGTTGTTCTAATTTAAGGCACCTTAATTGGTTCCTAACAAAGGGAGTCTGAGAGCTTAAGAAAGTGCTTGGTGGAAATATTTATATGATTTCATCCGACCCGCGTTACTACGCAACCGAGACGACGACTATTGTAGCCGGAGATATTTTGAGAAATACTATTTTTTCTTCTGCTATCATCTCCAAAATTGCTTTTGGACGTCAGCATCAATTTTTCGATGTTAGAGTGATCTGAAAAGGAACAAAGTTTGCTCTTAAAATTTACAATTCAGATCTTTACATTTATGGCTTGAACTGAGGATCCCAACAATAATAATAATTAGTTAATTAAATAATACATGATTGATTTATAATAACAAAAACAGCTTTAATTTTTAAATATCTGGAAAGAACAAAATCAGTTTATTATAATATACATTTCAGATTTTTTTTACATAATAGTTTGAGAAAAAAAAAAGTCCATGCGGAGTAGCACCAAATCTTTCCTGAAAATTTTCTTTTCTTTTAAAAGAGTAACTAAGGGAATTTTAAAAAAGTTCCCTTTATGAGAATAACTAAGAAATATGCATTTCTTTTTAAATAATTAATAAAAGAATGCAAGATTGGCTTAAAAGAAATAGTTTTCATATTTAAATAACATGAAAGAACTAAGATGAATTAAAATTTACAAATCAGATCTTTTAAATTACAGCTTAAATTAAGGTTAATATTAATTTAGAATTTAGCATTTTTTCAGATATTTAATTATGCATGATTGACAAAAAAAAAAAAAAAAAAAAAAAAAAAAAAAAGAACAAAATAGATAAAAAGAAAAATTAGAAAAAGCATAGTTCCTTAAAATTTTCAATAACGATTTTTTACATTATTTCTTAATTTCCTGTCTATGTATTATATGTTTAAAACATTATCTTATACCCATATTATCTTATAATAGGGATTATACAGCGTCGCGTATTGCCTGTTTATTATTATTATTATTATTACTATTTTATACAGCACTTTGAAAATGTCAATACATTTTCATAGGGCAAATACTGTTTTTATAAGGAAACATAATGCTTATATAATCTGGAAAAGGAAGCTGCATTTTCGATACCTTAGTTTAGCAGATTTCGCCTTCACTTAAAATGAAAGCTTGGTAGAGCCCCATGAAATCCAAACCATATTGAAATGAAGAAAAAAAAAACTTGTAACTTTCAGGATTCTCTGAATTTCAATACACTTTTAATTAAATATAAGTTTTAGTAAATTTATTAAAATCATTTTTATATACTTATTAAGTTTAATGTATTCTTAATTTTCGCGAATTATTCTTATTATTGTGTAATTAAATATCTTAGTCACATATTCTTTAACATTATTTGCAGAGTTAACAAGAGAAAGATTGTTCATCCAAATTCTTGCGAATTGTATGAGTTTCTTTTTGGAGTGGATTTTCACTTTCAGATTACACACTGCTGCGGATTATAGAAAGGAAATTAGGATAGTCTGAGCAGAGATTCCATGTAGAAATAAAATTATGAGATTTGAAAAAGAGAAAAAAAAAAAAAACTTTTTATATACCATGTTTTAAATTTTCTGATGAATCATAGAGCTCTTATCAATGTGCATAAAATTTTTAAAGTGATAATGACGTCAATTTTTGCAAGATGCATAATTTAACTTTTTATAATTTTTTAACGTTCACGTTTAATTAAATGTATTTATTTTTATGTCGACAGAAAATGAACTCGTAATTTTTTTTTTTTTTTTTTTTTTTTGGCAACAATTAAATTATAGCTAATATTTTAATGGCTATTTTAACGCTATTAGGATGTTATCATTTTCATATTTTAATTAATTATAAAAAAACTAATTCGAAAACCAGACTTCGAAATATTGTGTTGTTACCGGGTTCTGAGCTACTGTGAAAGTTCCAAATGTCTAGCTAGCAGGGCAGTTAGATAAAATTCAATTACAAGATTTGTACCGGACAAACAAACAAACAAACAAGCAAACAAATATACAAACAAGCAAACAAACAAGCAAACAAATATACAAACAAACAAACAAACAAGAATAGAAGTTAATAAAAATACGGTAAAATGATTTTTTTTTTTTTTTTTAATAACGGTAATTTTATGAATAATTTGAAAAAAAAGTAATATATGTATTTTTTAAATAATTAATAAAATAATACATCGATTTAAAGAACTGTTTTAATATTTTAATATCTGGAAAGAACTGAGTTTAATAAAAATGTACAATTAAAATCTTTACATTGTGGCTTAAATCAAATATTTACTTTTTTTTTTATGATTATAACAAAAATTTTGAATTATTCATTTTTTTTTTTTTTTTTTTTTTTTTTTTTTTTTTTAAGTTACTTATTAATACATGATTACATGATAGAATGAAAGATATTTTTAATTTTTTAAATATTTGGAAGGAATAATGTCATCTTTAAGCTTATAATTCAGATGTTTTACATTATAGTTTGAGTTGACGACTCCATGGGGAGTAACAATAAATTTTTTGTACAACTTCTCTTCCTTTTTAAAAGAATAACGGCAATTTTAAGAATAATAAAAAATGTAACTTTTTTAATTTAAAATAATTATTAATATATTACATCATTGATTTAAATATTTTTTTAACGTTTAAACTATCTGTAAAAAACTAAGTTTAATTAAAATTTACAATTAAAATATTTTTCATTACAGCTTGAACCAAGAACGTCCTTGAAAAGTTTTAATATATTTCTCTTAAAGCCCTTCCCCTCCTTTTCTTTTCTTTTCTTTTTTTTTTTTTTTTTTTTTTTTTTTTTCTTTTAAAGAATTTAACAGTAATATTGAGATAATTTAAAATGACACAATTTTTTACGAGAAATATGAAATTTTTTTAAAGACTAGTTATTAATTTTAAATATAATCAGAAAGCGGATTATTGCGCTAGAATAACAGCCAATAGAATCGTGGGGATTATGTACGAATTAACCAATAAGAAATTGAGAAGTACAGAGCTATGGGAATGGTGGGTAAAAATTAAGAAATTGTGGATTTTATATAATATTTCGAACTGTTAGAGAAAGAATGTACAGCAAAATCTCTACTAATGATATTTTTAAGACTCTCATTAGTACGGAAAGTTTCAAGCAAATCAAGTTCATGTAAATATTTTTTGGTATGAAGATTATTAACCGAATATTTATGCATAAGAAACATAAAAATAGATATTAATATAATTTATTCAGATGCAATAAATACATTTCTTACATTTGAATGCAGTACCATCAATTTTCCTTCGACAAAATATGCTCAGTATGTATAAAATATTTTAGAAAGAATCAATTTTACTTTTCCGAATTCTGACACAAATAATAACTGAACAAGCTTTTAAATTTACGTCGCAAAACTTATTTATGCTTTAGTCAATACCAACATTTATTTTAATAGTAAATAGTATTAACTTAATACTAACCTTTACCCAATATGAATTTGTTATACATTTAATTATTTTATTTTACTTCATTTTTCTCAATTTATTTTTAGAAGGGAAAAATAAATCTACTTTTTATGGCCATGGGTTATCAACGTAAAAAAACAGAAATACAACAATTCTTGGAAATTAAAAATATTTTGCATATTTTTTAGATCACAATAAATTATAGGTTTTAATGAATTATCTACAAATTAGATTCAGTTTCTGTTGAATTACATTTGCTTATTTGTTAATAGAGTCTAAAATAGGTCAAAAACATAATGTTACTTAATTTTCAACGATTCTTATATTAACAAGAAACAATCATTCGCCAACAAATCAACTTTTTATGCTATAAGGGATTTTTTTAGAAGGTTTTTAATTTCCGCCAACGTTACTACCGATCACCGATGGTATTACTCTTTCTGGAAACTTAGCACGTTCCCTCAAAGTTCTCTTCAGCAAGCTGATGACGGGTAAAGTCCTTTCGCTATCCCATTTATTTCCGCTTTCATGCATTCATCTTCCCATTAATGAGTACCGAATTGCAGACATAGAAAAAGTTGAGATATATATATCTATAATATATATACTTACTGCATCAACTATAGATGAAATAGCCATCGATTGGCTAAAGACTCACGTGACCGCATGTCACAGAATCGATTTTCTGGGAAATGCGACAGCAAATTAACTGATATTCTCCCCCCCCCCATCAACAACTTTTACCCCCCCTCTTTATCCCCGCCCTGGGTAGGCTTCTTTTAAATGGCTTCATCTCTGACGCATAGGGCTTCGAAAAGCAGGAGAAGCGATGCCTCTTATTGTCGGCAATAGCGTCCAAAGCTAGGGAAACACCAACGCGTCAGATTTTATCTTTTCTGTTTTTCTTCTCTTCTGGTTTTTTTTTTTCTTTCTTTCAAAAGAAATCTTTTCCTAGAATGGTGTTTATCCAAGTATCTAGGATGTTGATTGGAGCATCAGAGCTATTTGATTTCTCCTACAGATTTCTTTATTTTTTTTCTTTTCGATTTTTTTTTTCCAGTACGTGGTTTCCTATATTTTTTTATGTGCGTAATGGTCGTCTCTCATCTTAAAACACTTTCTTCCTCTATAAATAACTTTAGAAATGGAATCTATATAAAAATAACCACCTAGAACACACCGTAGGAAAAAAAAAAAAAAAGACATTTGAGGTTAGATTTTTCTTTAGTACGGATTGACTAGGGGTAGAATGATGGAAAAACTAAAAAAAATAAAATTGACGATTTGCAGATTGTAGTGTCTAATTCTCAGAAAAATTCCCCGAACAGTATTTCTTTCGTAGTAATCAAGATTTAAACCAAATCATGACAGGTAAATTTTATTCTACATTCCAAAATAAAGGTTATATTTTTTGGATCATTCAAATTCGTTGTCAATGTATTGATAAATATTTATTGTAAAATTATTTTAATATATTTAATAATTAATTACATAATAAAAACTGTTTGGCAAATAATAATAATAATAATAATTTTCTTTTCTTTTATCTTCTCTCAAGAGGTACCGAATGATTTATCTATTAAGCATAAAATATCAACTCTAGTTTTTAAGTTGTATGTAACTATGTATATATACCAAAGCAAAATGTACTATATTAAATTGAAAGTATTTCCAAATAGCAACTTAGTTAATAAGTTTTTTTCCATTATTTAAAAAAATTTATAAGAAAGATTTTTTTTTTTTTAATCTTCTTTAAGAAATATAATAAATAATACAGTTTTTAAAATCAGTCCAGTGTTCTGATGGTTTGAAACAACTATAAAAAAGCGGGGGGGGGGGATGGTACTTTGCGTTAACATTTCAGTTGGATTGATCGTAGTTTTTATATTTCCAATATGCTACTAACTGTTTATTAATTAATGTTAAAACTTCCGAAAAAATTAGCGGTAGCCTCACATCGCGCAGAATCCTGATCATTTTTTGGATAATTACTTCATTTCCACTAATCATAAATTGCACAAAATTTTGCAATCCGCGAAAAAGCTCTTTCAAATTTTGTTTTTAGATTAAAAAGAAAAGCTATAAAAAGCTGCAAGCATTAGCTTAAAAGTTGAATATATCTCGTTGGTAAAAACTTTGAAAGTTGGAGCTTCAATTAAATAAGGTGAATAAATTATTCATTTGCGTACTTTTTTTTTCTATTTAAGTTTTAAAAAAATCGTTTAAATACTCTGTAGCAACTGAAAGCTGCCTTAATTACAACACTTCTTTAATAGGAACATAGACACCCTCAGCACTTTTAAACTTTAGTAATTGGAATCGATTACTATTCCTAGCATCCAATACATTAAACACTAATAAACCCCAGAAAAAATATACTAATAGCTAAAGCGTAGCTGAAGGGGGAAAAAACTTCTAAAGAGAAAAAAACATTTTCCTCAAAACACATCCGTAAAAATTGAATTCGAAATGAAAGCCCACTTTTAAAGCAGAACCAGAAAGCAATTACTTAAATCGTTTGCAGATCTTCTCCCAAACACTCGTTCCGGGCATTTACATCCATAAAAATCTGCCGGCCATATCTCTGCTTAGTATCATTTTATTCGTCATTAATATTTTGTTTCTTTCCCCTTACCGTTCCCCCCACAATCTCTCTCTCTCCCGCGTATATTTCCGACTTCCGAAAATGCATTTAGACGGCGCTAAATTGTTTGTTTATTTGCTTGCCGTATAATTAGGCAACTTATTCAAACATTTTCGGGTTGTGACGACGTGCACTTAAGTCGGCCCTGGCTATCGCTTGCAACTACGTAAATAATTCTTCCGCCAAATATTTAAATTTTCCATCGAAGAGGGCCTTTAATTAAATCGAATCAGATGCATCTCTTCTTAAAAGAGAAACTTTCGGTGGGGATAAGAAGGAAAGTGGCTTGAGGAATCGGGAACAGCATATAAACGTGCCTTATTTTATTCAATAAATATATCACTCAGTTTGAAATTTGTTCCCGGAAAATATTTTGAATTAAAGCGCTGATTTATTTGCTTTTTCCGATGCATTAAGAGTTATTAGAAAGCACCGTCTTTTGCTGGGACGGCAAACTAAGAAGCTTTCATTACAATGAAAGGTATAATTGAAGGATATTCATTACATTCTTTTTTTTTTTTTTTTTTCCCTTTTAAAGTGTGTTGTTACGCTAGAATTCGGGAAAATTCGATTAGAGGGTTATTGGTAACTCGCAGTTTTTGATTAGTCAAAGTGATTTTAATGTTATGAAATGATATCTGATATTAAATTAGAGAAAACGTATTGACTATTTTCATAATAGTTTACTCAGATTATTTATTTTCTCGTATATTTCACAAATGTTTGAATAAAACTGTTGTATGAAGTGATAATCTAATGTTTTTTATTATTATTTAAAAAAAAAAAAAATCAATTTTTCGCTTATAATAATAATAAAAATTTTTTGATTGGTTAAATTACATGATCCCAATGAAGACCAAGTTATATTTTATATTTTATTTCACTTCGTTGTTAGTACTTTTAAAATATATTTTATTCTCTTATATTTCAATTTACCAGAATCTAGAAGTGTTATTGCAGTTCTACTAACTGTATTTCACTCCTAATTCATAACCCATTAATTAAGTGGAACCTCAGATACTTTAAAGTTTTAAATTTTCCACAACATCAAGTTGAGATACTCGCATATTTTTGTAAAATGGTAAAATTTTAAAATAAATTTTAGAAAACCAGAAAAACATTTAAAAAAAAAAAAAAAAAAAAAAAACTGAAAAATCGTTTTCAAATAAGTGAATATATATATATATATATATATATATATATATATATATATATATATATATATATATATATATATATTATATATATATATATATATATATATGGCAAAACATCTGACGGTTTCAATTGTTATGTAAGTAATAATTTTAGTTTTATTATTTTTGTTTTATTATTTTTGTTACGAATATTTTTAATTTTTTAGATAACATTCGTGATTGTAGTTTTTAAAAGTATGTTTGATTTTACTTTTTCTTTTTTATAATCTTGAGTTTGCAATTATTTACATCTCCCTTTAGGTGTTATCGGGCTCTCTATATTATTAATTTTTAGCAAATTGCATACAGCATGACAGAATAACACCTAATTTGCATGCAACATTCAATCAGAGTCCTTGAAAAAGCATTGATGTTGTATGCCTTCATTAAAAGGATGCTTAATGTTTTTTAAAGTGATCTTTATCCATGTTCTTTCTAGTTCTTCATGGGATATTTGGTTTCATCTTGTGCAATGTTTGAAAAGGTTTTCATAATATATATATATATATATATAAATGTTTCAAATTATTCGAGCGCAGTCATTATTAAAGACGTTTAAATGTGATATTAATAAAATATATGCATATTTGTAGTTTTCTTGTATTAAAATCTCTAAAATCACTTTTATTTTTTCGTTAGTGGTGTCGCTTTGCCAGTAATTATTTAACATAACAAAATATTACAGTCGGTAACAAAAGTATCCAAACACTAGCAAATATTCCTATGTAAAAAAAGTGCACTTTATATGGTTTTGTTAAATAAATCCTTGTCGAATCTTGTTCTTAGTCAGTGTAAGAACATGATTCGATAAGGATTTATTTAACAAAACCGTGTGAAGTGTACTTTTTTTACATAGGAATTTTTGCTAGTGTTCGGACACTTATGTTACCGACTGTACTTCACACTGATTTACAATAAATTGATAAATGATTATATAAAGCTATATATATAAAGCTATATATATCTTTATATATATAAAGCTATAATCATAAAAGAATCAAACAAACAACTCTATATAACTTTGTCATACAAATTGGAAAAAAGAAGCGATTATTTCAACTTGAAAAAAAAAAATTTTTCTTTAAAAGTCCTTGAGATTTTCTCTTTTTTCTCCTATCCGTAAATACAACCCGTAAAGCAGGAGTGTCCATTTTCGCGTCTTACTGTACTGTGAAAAAATAAATAAATAAATAAACATTTAAACGCATTAAAATACATCAATTGATCAATGTTTTCTATAAATCAATATGATAGGCATTTATTCTATGCTTAAACGTCTTCGAAATTTTAAGCCCACTAAAAACAAGGGCCTCTGAGTTATAGCTCAATCGGCCCATTCGTCAATCTAGGACCTGTTTATAAATTTCAGCTTTATAACTCCTAGATGCAAAAAGGGCGTGATTATTCCAATGGCCGACTAGGCGCTACCTGGGGTCCTATATTATAAGAAAAATTTCAAAAAATACCATTAAAAGATGACTTTCAAAATTAGAGTCTGAAGTAAAAATACGCAATCATCTAAAACAACTACTTAATGCAGTATTAGGACGTTGGTTAGTCAGTTATTTTGAAAATTATTTCAATGATGATTGTACCCCATATTATAAATTCGATGTTCTTTCTCTATATGCAAGGAAATGAAAAAAAAAGTCCTTACGGATAATTCGGAAGAGTAGGTTGATTTCTTTCTCCTTATCATACAGTCGCCATTTTGAAACAAAATAGCGACTACAAATTATTAATGGACTTGGTAAAAATATTGATGCACGCTATATACATATTGAGTTTTAAGCAAATCGGTTCATGAGTACTTTTATGTGAATTTAAAAATTTCAAGCGGCGGCACTTGGAAACAAGATGGCGGGCCAAGTTGAAAAACAAATATATATATCAAATGCATTTGTGAGATATGTCTACTGTACAAATTTAGTTTGAATTAATTCAGAATTTCAAAAGTCATCGTGTTGAAAAATTAAGTGGCCGCCACTTGTATCAAAATGTCGGAGCAGGTTGCTCAGTGAACTAATCCAAGTGGTAAGATAAGTCCACTGTCTAACTTTTGTTCAAATAAATTCAGTATTTCAAAAGTTATCGCGATAACAAAGTCTCAAGTGACAGCGTTCAAGTGGACGCAACTTGGAAACAAAATTGTAGAGAAACTTACCCACCAAAATCATAGAATGTTAAATCCATTTATCAGCTTTGGTTTGAATTGATTAAGTATTTCAATAGTTACCGTGATAACAAATTTTAAAGTGGTCGCCCCTTGGAAACAATATAATGGAGCAATTTGCTCAGCAAACTCATTCAAAAGTTATTGCTATGACAAATTTTCAAGTGGCAGTCTAAGTGGCTGCAACTTGGAAACAAAATGGCGAAGCAACTTGCCCAGCAAAATCATCCAAGATATTTGTATGATAAGTTCATTGTCCTTTAGTTCAAATTAAATCAGTGTTTCAAAAATTATCATGATAAGAAATTTTCAAGTGGCACTGTGATTTCAAGTGGCCACCACTTGGATAAAAAAGCAGAGTGAGATGACTAACGAACTTATCTGAGATATTTTAATGGTAAATCCCCTACCCAAATTTGATGCGAATTGATTCAGTATTACAAAAGTTATCATAATGACAAATTTTCAGGTGGCCGCCACTTGGAAATAAAATTGCGGATCAAGTTACTAAGCGAACTTATCCAAAATATTTTAACCATAAGTTCATTATCCAACTTTTTTTTTTTTTTAAATCAGTTTAATATTTTAAAAGTTATCGTGATGGCACATTTTCAAGTGGCAGCGTGATTTCATGTGGCTGCAACTTGGAAACACGATGTCGGAGCAAGTTCCCCAGTGAAATCATCCAAGATAATTACATAAGATCACTGTACAGCTTTGGTTCGAATTGAATCAGAATTTAAAAAGTTATGAAGTTTATAAATTTTTAAGTGGTATCCTAATTTCAAGTTGTGTCGCTTAATTTATATCATCCGCGCTTTGTTAAAAATGGCGGAAAATGTTTATTAATGAACTCTGTTGTGACCTTATATAGTCTATGTATACATAAAAATTCAAGCAAATCCGGTCTTAAATACGCTTTTTACACTATGAATTTGAAATTTGGTCTCAACTTTAAACAAAATTTCGGAGCAATTTCGTTAACAAACACATCCGAAATATTTGTAAGATAAGTTCACTGTCCAAATTTGGTTCGATTTGGAGTATTATTTCGAAAGTTATCGTGATTTTAAATTTTCTAGTGGTAGTCTGATTTAAAATATCCGCCATTTTGTTAAAAATGGTGCACAAAGTTCATAAATAAACTTGATTGAGACACTTATATGGTCACATTAAAATTCAAACAAATTCGATATACACTTTTTTCAATTTGAATTGGAAATTTTCAAGTGGTTCCTCTTGTAAACAAAATGGCGGAGCAACTTAGTTAACAAACTCATCCAAGATATTTACAAGAGAAGTTCATTGTCCAAATTTGGTTCGATTTGCAACATTACTTCGGAAGTTATCACGATTTAAAATTTTCAAGTGATAGCCTGATTTCAAATGGCCCCGATTAACTTAAGATATCCGCCACATTGTTAAAAATGGCAGATAAAGTTCATACTAAACTTGATTGGGACACTTATATGGTCTATGTATACATCAAAATTCAAAAAAATTTGCAATATGCTTTTTACAATGTGAATTTGAAATTTTCAAGTGTTCTCCACTTGAAAACAAAATGGCGGAGCAACTTGGTTAACAAACTCATCCAAGATATTTATAAGATAAGTTCATTGACCAAATTTGGTTCGATTTGCAGCATTATTTGGGAAGTTATCATGATTTAAAATTTTCAAGTGATAGCCTGATTTCAAGTGACCCCTCTTAACTTAAGATATCCGCAATTTTTAACAGAGTGGTGGATAAAGTTCATTAATAAACTTTATTGAGACCCTTATGTGGTCTATATTTACATCAAAATGCAAGCAAATCCGGCCTTAAATACGCTTTTTACAATGTGGATTTGAAATTTTCAAGTGGCCGCCACTTGAAAACAATAAGTCGAAGCAACTTGGTTAGCAAAACGAACTGATCCGAGATATTTATAAGATTAGTTCGCTGTCCAAATTTGGTTCGATTTGGAGTATTATTTTGGGAGTTAACGTGATGACAAAATTTTCATTATATGTAGAGATAGATAAACGAAGTGATTGCAATAGGTCGATTTCTAAAGATATCAACCTACACTGTTAAAAAAACGCATAAATTTGCGTGCCTTTTCCCGTTTAATTTTTACTGTCACGACCGTTTTTTACCTGCAAGACGGGCACACCCGTATTTTCTTATATGACTTGAAATTTTCCGCTATACCTCAAGGTTTTCAGCAGATTTTTACTACTTTTTTTTATAGTAAACTTCATTAATCATTTGTTGTACATATCTTCAAAGGAATAATAAAAAAAATTGACTTATAATTTATCATTTTGAGTACCACTTTATATATAAGTGGTATTTAAAATGATAAATTACGGGCAAAACATTAATTAATGGTTATTTGGCCGGAACATTTGCTGACGGGCAAAAAAACTATAAATTTTGGTGCATTTTTTTTTTCTTACAGTGTAAATCTGGTGTGAAACAGCCACACGACTTCCATTAACCACTATTACACATACTATACGTATTTTTGGAGATAATGTGATCGCAAGACATAAAATTGACTTAACGAAGTAGACATCTAAAAATTTTCCTGTGTATTAAACTTGATACATGTGAAAAGACATATAAATTAAAGTTTGCATAGCAAGGTTTTTTTTTTTTTTTTTAAGCTAGCGTTATTGTTTGAAACACCAATTTTCGAAATCTAAAACTGACCTATCTAATCAAAGTGACAGTTAATTTTCCTGTAATAACCATGTAATACATAATAAAGGATATCTAAAATGGATTTATGTAACATTTTTCAAGAAAATCATTAGAGCCGTTTTTGAGATACCAACTTTTATCAAAACTTGGCATACTCAATTATTGACCGGAAAACAATAATTACATACAAAATAAAAGGATATTTAAAAGGCAGTTAATATGGCGAGTTTGAAAAAAAATCCGAACTGCCGATTTTAAAAGAACGCACTTGCGAGACCTGAAATTGAGCTATTTATGCAGGACGCCTATCAATTTTCCTAAACTAACTAACTACATCATTCGAAAGGACATCTAATAGAGTGTTTATATGGCAATTTTGAAGAAAATCGTTAGAGCCGTTTTTAAGATATAGATTTCCGGTCCCACTTCCGGCTTTCCAATTTTCATCAAAATTTTAAAAAATTATCTGTTCGCCAGAACTGTCTCAATTCTGAAGTTTTGTAGTTCTGTTTTTATTAGTTTCGAACACATGGTAGCCAGAAGATTCCCTATATACACACACGCGCGCGCACACACACACAAACTGACCAATAGTCAAAAACTACTTTTTTGGACTCAGGAGACCATAAAACATGTAAATCAGGTGAAAACTCGATACCGAATTTTTGGACCGAATGCAATACTTCCATTACCTACGGTAGTCGGATAATGGAAGTAAAAATGACAAAAGACTCATTGGGTACTTATTTATTTTTATATCCAATATCTTCATTTTTCATTCAATTAAATTGGCGAAGTACATATTGATGGAGCCCTGAATGAATTTGAGCCTTGAGCAATTGAATACTTTAATCGGTACCTATGCAAATTAATTGAGACAGGCCAAATCTTGTTTCTCAATGTTTAATAAGCAGATTAAGAAATTGTTAAAATAAATTATTCTAGAGAAACACAAGAAAGAAAATAAAAGCAAATAAAGTAAAAAATATAACATTTAAACTGAATTCATTTTAAACTATCACGTGGGAAAAATCTTGAATTAACAGGACACGTACAAACATTAATTGAACTTTTAATTTCTGATTATAAATTTTATTAATTGAATTTGGGGGCAAACGAAAATCTGCATGACCTTAAATATTATCATTGATTAGGATATTAAAAATGAATCTGGATTCAGGATATTTCCTACTTCTAACATCGGTGAGAATTTCTTATAACTTGTCATACATTTATATAACCGATGGTATAATATCTACTTAAGTCCAGTATTAAGATTTATAATGATAAAATCGTTAATAATTGTGATGATTTATCTATTTATTTATTTTTAAATATTTCAAAAACTGAACTATCATAATAGTCAACTGTTGTTCAAACAATTTAAAAATTCATTCTTATTTCTCTAATTAATACTTTATTTGTATCAAAATTTGGTGTAAGAGTAACTAAAAAAGAAATATAGTCTTCAAAGCAATGATATATGCCTTGCGATACTAATACGGAAAAAATACATCAGTTATTGTAAAAAGAAAACAATTTTATTATTATCATTAAATCATGATCATCTTATTCCTTATATGGCTGTCATATTTTCAACATTTGTAAATATTTTATAATTTGGACAAGACAGGAGTTTTCAAAGATTCTAAGCCATAATTCCTATCCATTTTTATCCATTGGTCTCAGGATATAAAAGTAAATGAACAATATCGTCATTTCTTTTTACGTAAATTTTACATAAATTTATCATGTGACATTTCATTACAATTGGAAAATTTTTGTGTGCTTACCTTTTTTAGTGTACAACAACAACAACAATAATAATAATAATAATAATACCTGTTTGGCGCAGTATATTCTTTCTCAGACCTCGCACCACAAAAAGCAACCAACCAACCAACCATAAATTTATCAAGAATTGACAAGTAAAATCAAAGAATAAAGTTTAGATGTAGTTAGTGTATTTCCAGACATATTTTCAGGAAAATCTAACATCGAAAATTTGGATCAGAAACTCTCATTTATTTTGAAGATAGATTTCTTACATAAATCACTAGAAAAATGCAAAAGAAAAAAAAAATTAATTGATAAAGAACAAGGAATCGGACATTTTATGTATTTTTGTGGCCTCAATATGCTATAACGAATTAGACTTGTGACATTTTTTCTAATCAGCTGTATCATGTAGATTCATTAATTATTCTTGTACCATTTCGTTCTATTTTATTATGATAACTTGTTTTTAAAGTTAATTAGTTTCGATAAAGTTATATTTATTATAATCGATAGAAAATAATACAGATTTCGTCAATTCGGATTATCATAAATTGATTTTATCAAATTGTGTCATCATGTGGACAAAATAAATGAAAAAAAAAAAAATATATATATATATATATTATTTGAAAGGTTAGAAAACAAATAAACAAGTAACACTAAAGTAATACTAAAAGAACAACATATTCGTATAATTACGGCAGCAAAAATAGAATATTGTGAAAATAGAATATTCGAGTAAAGTTTAAAAAGGAATGCAAAAAAAATGCTAAAAATTAAAGCAAGGAAAAAAAATTGAAAAATAAAGCAGACATTCAGAAGCAATCCGGATGATATCTGAATGATTTTTGGGCTAGATATATTCTCCTGTATTTTTTTCCCCACTTCAATTTTTAATTTTTTGCCTGCACTCCTTTTTAATTTTTACACACGCATACACACACATGCATAAAGATCTCCCTTGATGAATTTTTTTCGCCGTACTGAGCTATTCCCAACTGAAAAATAATCTGTCAAAAAATGTATTTCAATTGTTTACTCTTTCATTGCTTGTTTGAATCTTTTGTTTTGGGGTTTCATGTCGTTTTATCGCACGAGCAACATTATTTAAATAGCAACTACCTAGTAATAATATTAAGGTAAGTTTAAAGTTAAATTAAATGCTAAAAAAAAAAAAAAAAAAAAAATCAATAAGAAAAATTTACTGCTTCAAAAATCAAAAAGTAAAATTAATTGTCTCAAAAATTAACAATAATAATTAATTTGATGAAATTTTATTCTTATTATATATGTAGTTTCAGTGGTCTTAAATCTGTCGCTCGGCTTTTACTACATCTTAAAAATTATTAACTGTATATACATACAGTCGAACCTCATTAACGTAAATCTCGGGGAAGGGAGGCGGGGAATTTTTCATGTTATCAGTATTTTATGCTATCAGTAACAAATTTTCATATAATAAACTAATCTTCATTTTGCCGGGAATTGTGGAAACAGTTCATGTTAAAAGTAATTCAGGTATTCAGGTTAAGCGTGTTCACGTTAGCGAGGTTTATTAACTGTATATACATACAGTCGAACCTCATTAATGTGAAGGGAGGGGGAGATTGTTCATGTTATCAGTAGTTTATGCTATCAGTTACAAATCTTCATATAATAAACTAATCTTCATTTTGACGGGAATTGTGGAAACAGTTCATGTTAAAAGTAATTCAGGTTAAGCGTGTTCACAATAGCGAGATTCGACTGTATAGACAGATAGATAAGTAGATAGATAGATAGATAGATATATCGATATAGATATGTAGACATAGATAGGTATAGTAGATAGACAGATGCATACCAAATATTAAAAATCTAATTATTTAGTTTTTTTTTTTTTTTTTTTTTTTTTTAATAATAGAATGCATTTTTTTATTTTTTTATTTTTTATGTTTTAAATGTGAATAGAACTGAGGAATACATTTAATTTACGAATAATATTTTGTGGAACTATAAATAGAAAAGGAAGTAATTGCGCACGCGTTATTAAGTAGACCTAGTCTTCACTGTAGTCATCATAAACTGTTCAAGTCAAGGTAGAAGGTCATTTACTAAAATAAATACCCCCCCTCCCCACCTCTCCTAAAATAATCTATACTCTTATTGTATACTTATAACCATTACATTGACTTTGAACATCAACGAAAATAAACAATATAAATATACTTTTGTAAAAGTAGTTACGAAATTTCAAATTTTAGAACTATTTTTCTTCAATTTATATTATTAGTTCTTGTAAAAAAAAAAAAAATGAGGAAATTAGGAATTTCTATTCAATAGTATAAGAGTTTAAATTTTTGAGAACCGTTGTTATTGGAAACCATTAACTTGTATTAAAACTGGTTTGTCTCTTTATCATTGACACTTAAAAAGACAAACATTTTATTTGTCAGCTCACACTAATTTGCAAAAAGTATTAATTTCGCAAATGTCATTTTTATTAGTTTATTCATTAATTGTAACTATTCGTTAAAAAACATGAAACTGTATAAAAAATATTGAAACTTTTTTATTATTGTTATTATTGTTATTATTATTATTAATATTATTATTCATTATTTTAAAAGAACATTGTATTTATTTTCAAAAACTTTTTTAAATTCATTAATATATTTCTAAATTGCAATAGAAAATAATTTTATAGGCAAAAATCATAACTTTTAAAACCTTGCATTAATGTTTTTTGGATCGAAATAAATCACCAAATCACTTCATCAGGGGAAAATATGTTGTCCACTCTATTAGCAATTTCAGTGAAAATCGGACGTCAAGCTCCCTTCTACTTGATAAAAAAAAAAGTCCAGTACCCGTATTTGTAACAATGTCCAGTAAAATTTCAAGTGTTGGCCGTTTATTAAAGGTCACTTCCTTTCTTCGAGAAATAATCTGGTGTGTCACTCACACGACTTTCTCTTACCCTGAAATTTAATACTATAAATACAGGTTGCAGATTAAGAGGTAAGATAACGAGAACTGTCATGTAAACCTATGCTAAACAATTCAAATTAGGCTCCAGAAGAGTTTTATACGATAATTAGTTCTGTGTGAGGGGGGCTACCGCCCCCCTCAACCCCCCGTTTCATTAATGCACCTACATTTATATAGAATTTAATTCGGTTATTAAAAAATAATTCTGTTTTTAAAAAATAATTTATTAAAATTATTATTTAAAAAAATTATTTTTTATGATAATGCAGACGATTTCCATATTAGAGAGGTAGTGTAACACTAAATATCCAAAAAAAAAGTCCATTTTACTCTCCATATTTAAAAAGAAAAAAAAAAAAAAGATTTTTTTTTCTAAGTTTTTTTTTTTCGTTAAAATTAAAAAAAATCAATAACTTTATTTTAAATTATCACAGATTTATAGTTCAACCATTCGTTTTAAAGGTATTCGCAAGCGCTTTTGAATGATACCCATCATGAAAATTTACTCCCCTCGTGGGGGGATTTCCCCCCCCCCCCCCAGGGGGGAGGCGAGGCTCCTACATACACAAAAAAATTTTCCCAGTTAACCATCTCTATTACAAAAAATATATGTTCGTTTCATTTGGTTTTGTGCAGTCTATAGACGTTAAACTCTACTTTCCTACAATTTCCCCCATAGACGTAATGTATTAGAATTCTCTTGATTGTCCCTGTACACGAACCATTTGCTTGATCTTAACGAAAAGCTTACTGTAGCGTCCCTATATGATACACATTTAGAATACCAAGTTTGAACTTTCTGCCATAATTTGTTCTTGAGATATGCTGATAACAGACAGACATACACACACAGACATACAGACACACAGACACACACAGAGACACACAGACACACAGACATACACACAGACCATTTGCTAAAAACATGATTTTCGTATTCAGGGGACCTCAAAACGTGTAAATATAACAAAATCTCGCGTTCGAAAATTTGAGCCAAAAACAATACTTTCTCTACCTTATGGGTAAGAGAAAGTAAAAAATCATGACAGCATTATGGACATAACTTTATTTGTACGATCAGTGACTAGAAAACTTTTTAACAGTCACTTGCCGACAGAAAGTGTTAATTTTTTTTTATAAAGTATGCACGAGTGCAGCAGAAAATCAGAGATATTCCTTTTTTTTCTCCCTTAAGCCTAATGCAGGACCATGCTCATTTATTTCAATTATTGTGAAACAATTATTGTGATTAAGATTAAAAACTATTAAAAGTTTAAAATTTGAAAACATTTCACGTGTATATATAACATATAAAAAGTAACAAATCACTTTAAAAAACACGCAGATAAACTATTTTTATTAAAAACGATACAAAGCTTTGTGTCGTTTTTAATAAAAATAGTTTATCTACGTGTTTTTTAAAGTGGTTTGTTACTTTTTATAAATTATTGTGATTGTTTGTAGTCTATGGTATTTTCTTAGAAACTTTTTATTCATCACATTTTATCACCACTATTTCGAAGCATTTTACCATTTTCCATACTACGATTTTTAATTTTTAATCAGTAAGTCAAATTATCTAGTATTTATCCAAATCGTTCATGTGATATGATTATATTTCAATAACATGAAAATAATACATTTTTAATGAGAACTAAAATATTAATTTTTAAATTCATAAAATGAAAAAAAAAAAAAAAAAAAAAAAAAAAAAAAAATGCATTATTCATTTTACTTGTTTAACATATATTCTTATGGAACAACTGATTCTGTCAGTTATTATTTCTTCAAACAGCTCGATGCTCCCGCCATATTTCATTTCAAATTTCTCATTAATGGCTCATTTACAGTTCGGGCAAAACGTTTCCTAACAATTAACTCCCACTCAATTGCCTACAGTACAACGTTCAAATAATTACAGTTTACCATTAACCTTTATCGCAATACACCGCTCTACCTCTGGTTGTCATTTTTCGAACGTTCAATAATCAATCTTCTAATGATCTCTCCCGATGGTGGAAGGGCTTTTAAAAGCGTGTTTGCAACGAATATGGGTAGCTGATTTATATTTATCTCGGAAAATAAATATTTGAGCACCGAATTACGTAACGCACGATCGACCGTATGCTGACGGCTTCTCACACAACTATATTGTTGTTGGATATGAGAAAAGTGGTATTTGCGGTAACAAAGCACTGGCACGGACGAATTTATCATTATTAACTTTCATATTTGAATGGAAGGATATCATATTCAGTTACTTTAGATGAACCTTGCTCGACATTTTATGGAAATTATTAACATATTATGCATGAAAATCTTTTAAAAATATCCGAGTTATTTAATATTTTTTGAAGTAGTGATTTTACGCTAAACATAATTTTAACAATTATATTTTATCATTTTATCACTGCGAAATGAAAATTAGATGTTAAGGGTTGTTATTTTTAATGTAAGTAATTAATCAAGCTCCCCCCCTCACACTCTCTCTCAGTTTTTTTTTTTTTTTTTTTTTTTTTTTTTTTTCAGTGATATAAATAGTATACTCATGAATGAATGTTAACCTCGCAGAAATTGAACATTTAGCAACTTTTCATACATTTCTGCTGATCGCAAAGTCTTTATTTTGTCAGATCTTATTTAAGCGTCAGATTATTTATTTATTTATTTATTTTTAATACTTGAATAATATTACACAATCTGTATTTTCTATAAAATCATATTTTTCAGCGCAAGTTTTTATTCATTTTCAACTGGAATTTTAATCAAAGAGAACTTTTTCACTATGAAAATTCAGTACTTTATTTAGTGATTACTACTTAAATAGATTCCTTGTTTCTTTCTTTTCAGAATTTTATATGTAACTTTATAATCTTCTAAACACATTTCTTCACTATTATTTGTGCAATATCTTTATAAAGAATCCTTGTAATAAATAGTAAATTAATGACTTAACACTATATTAAGATTTTTTTTTTCCACCAAAAAATATATAAAAACCAGTTATTTGAAGTTGAAAGTACATCTTATTAGTCTTTATACAAAACATAATCTATTCTATATTTTATCAACAGAGATTTAAAACTTTTCTAACTATTGAAAGTTAAAAGAAACCCTGTTCTTTAAGAACGAAATAAGGTATATATATACATATCCTTGAATTATATGATAATACAAACCTCCGTTTAATGGAAAACTTCCTTTCGTTTTAGCCGCACCAATGGCTGAGAAGGCTGTCTTGGAGATTTCTGTTGTTTTCACAGGAACTCTGGTGAATACGGGCCATTAGAAAGACTCACACAAGACAAGCCAGTGAAAATTTTCAAACTCCAGTTTTCGATGGATTTAGACGTTTTGGGATGTCCTGATTTGACTGTTTTGAGAAAATGTCTGTCTGTTTGTCAGTCTGTGTGTCTGTGTATCACAAATTTTGTGGACGCTGTATTTCACGATCCAATGAACGAAATTTAACCAAACTTGGTATTTAGTTGGACCCTGACATGAACTAGTGCTGATTAGATTTGTGGAACAATGGCTGAACAGGTGGCTCTGTGATCGCATTTTTTCTAAACTTTTAACATGGCAGTATAGGACAAAATTTCGTATAAATGTACATAATGAGAGTTATTTTAATCGTGTGATTGTAAAATTAATATGAATTATTGATAATAGTAGCAGGGAACTAGGAAAAAAAATTGCGCATGAGGGGGCATCACCCCCCCCCAACCCTGGGGGGGAGTAAATTTTCAATATGGGTATCTTCCGAAGGATCTCGTCAATACCTTTAAAACGAATGGTTGAACTATAGATTTGTGACAATTTAAAACAAAGCTATCTATTTTTTTTTACTTTTAATAAAAAAAAATTGGAAAAAAGTCATTTCTTTTGATTTGAAAAAAAAAAAAAAAAAAAAAAAAAAAAAAAAAAATGTCATCTTTCGGCATTTAGTGATATTATAATTTTGTCAGATAAAAATCGTCTGCATTTATAATGGAAAATAATTTGATAATTTAATGATTAATTAGTATTGAATAAATTTTGTGTAAAATTATATAGAAGAAAGTCATGTGGTTGCCACATCATACTAGTTTAATTTTAACTACGCAGCTTTTCTATACTAGTGTGAACTAATCTTTTAAAAATAAATTGTAAATTAGTATGATGTGGCAGTCACAAAATGTCCTTATTTATAATTTTATTCATAATTTTATAAGATATATTCATAAGAAATATTCATAAGATATATTCATAAGAATTATTCATAATTTTATAAGATGAGATCGACACAGTCACCCAGTTTCATGTATTCTCACAGTGAGCTTTTTTTCTAAAGCATTAAAAAAGAAAAGAAAAGAAAAAAACTTTGTGCAGTATCTCCTATTCCACCTATTTCAATAAAAATTGATCAACTTCATTAGAGTTTTTTTTTTTTTTTTAATTGAATTTTATAATCATTATTTTGAAAATTAAAATATAAAAAGTAGATAAATAAATAAATAAAAAGAAATTTTTGTTTAAAGTATCACAGATTCCTATCTTAAACATTCGTTTTATAGGTGTGACGAATTTTTTAAAAGTTACTTTTCGGAAGTGATACTCCACATATACAAAAAATATTAACCAGGTTGACTATTAATATTATAAATAAAGATTTCAATTTTTACAGTGATTGATTAAAAATAATAATCATTGTCCTCATTGTTGACGATACCATGGACATTTATCTGAAGCTAGCTACCATATTAAAAATTACAGAAAACGGGACACCATTTGAGCAATATGAATCAAAAGTTGATAAACACCACGACACCAATTTATGTCAAAGTAAAACTATACTTTTTTTTTTTTTTTTTTTTTTTTTTTGCAAATTGGTGCATTAGTTCTTGATTTAGGGAAACCACAAAGTTTTTCACATGTCACATTGCCACATTGTCTGTCATGTAATCAGACAGAAAAATACAAAACCATCAAAAACAAAAATATAATTTTTTTTTTTTTTTTGCGAATCCAATTTTCTATTATGAATAGATAGGAAAATTAAAAAAAAAAAAAAAAAAAAAAAGTATAGTAGACAATTAGTGAACAATTATCGCAAATTTATGTAAAGAGGGTTTAGAGGGTTATTTAAAGAGGGTTTTAAATAGTCATATGAAGAATATTAGACAGTTATTATCGATAAAAAAGATGTAGCAAATTAATTAGGAAATACCATGACAATTAGAAATAACAGTAGTACTCTTCATAATTTCGCTTTATGCTTTTATTTAAACAGTACAAATTACTATGAAATAAGTTCATTCTACACTTCTATTGATGATAAACATATATTAAAATAAATAAATAAAAATTAAGGCGTCTTTAAAAACACTTTCTCCTAATATTTTCTGAAAATTTTGCGTATAAGTTATTTAAAATATCAATTAAGTATTAGATATCTTTAAAATTGCAACTTATAAATTAGAATTTCGTGTTTTTAAAACTCTGTTCAAAAACTTTTCTTATTATATTACAGATCGTTGACAACTACCCATAATGAAACACAATTACTCACTCATCTTACAACGAAACATATGAATGATTTATAGATAATATCAATGTTTCATAATTAAACTTTACCATTTAAAGAAGGATTTTAGATAGTCATGAAGAACAATATGCAACATTATTCTTCATGGTCTACATATTTCGCAAATATATGTCCCAAAACAACTTTAGACTTTTTTATTAAAATAAACAGCAAACCCGTGCGAAATTTTCACGCTTTATTTCTTTTCTTACTTACCTATAAAATTTCAAACTCATAAATATTATACCAATTTCAACACATAATTAAAATTTTAATTTATCAGAAGCCAACTTATAAGTAGAAACAAATTAATATTGTAAAATAGTGAAACCAAAATCATTTAGAGAAATGTTTCAAAATAAATTTCGTGGTTGACAACCCAATTTTCATACCTCGCAGGCAGTATAGTTTTGGTAAAGGACTCCCACGATGCTTTTTAAATTATTTTTTTCGCCATGTTGTCAATGACTTTTTATTTTTTATTTATTTATTTTTTTTTTTTTTTGCATGTATATATATATATATGTATGTGTGTGTGTGTGTATATATATAACTAATTCGTATTTTGATTATACTTTCTATGATTGCGTTTTTAGTCAATTTATGATAATAATTCCTATTCTGTATATATCTTTAAATTATTGCTAGGACTAAAATGACGCTTGCAAATATTTTGAAGACGCAACTTTTCAAAATACATTTTTCCATAAAATAACGTCATTAGAAAAATATCGTCATTTTTTTTTATTAGATCATTGAGCTGAGTCCGCGTAATATTGGCCATTTAAAAATATTATTTCTTATCCTCGCTTATTTTATTAATTACCTCACTATCGTATCGTTTCGACAAAATTTAATAGTAACTGGTCCACATTAGAAAAATACTATATAGATTAGGTTGCGTACATTAGATTGCATAAAAGAAATATTCGACAAAATTAAATTCCCTCCGCGAAGGATCATAATTGTGACGGCATGTCTCTGCGCCATCCATACAGTTGAATTCCAGACCGTTGCCGGGACCGCGGTAGCCCAGTCGGTAGAGCGCAGGCCAAAGACCGTCGTGTACACTAATGGTGGCTGGTGCACGTAAAATCTGTTGTGGCCGCAATGCCCTCCATGTTCCGATAAAAAGTTATACTTCTGGGGGTCACCGAAGCGGGAGAGCCATCCCTTCCGTGGAGGATCAAAATTGTGATGGCATGCCTCCGGACCACCTCTAGGGGGTGTGTCCCAGACCATCGCCAATTGCCCATCTGCGCAGCACTAGTGCGACGTAAAACCCAACCACCCAGACAGTTGCCAATTTCACATTGTGACGTAAAGCTCAAAAGCCTTCAACAAAATTCATTATTTTTCTTTGGAATTTACAATTGATGATTTATATATATATATATATATATATATATAATTTATATATTAATTAAAGTATATTTGTATAAAAAAGGCGCTAAAGGCAGCACTAAAAATTATACAAAAATTATATAGTTAATAGAAAGTACTAAAAAGGTGTAAGTGGGCGTCATATCATAGTTGTTTATGAAATATATACATACTATATAACTATATAAATATATATAGTATATATATTTCATTTTAAAGTTACTATAAATGACTATGATATAGACGTAGCTAAAAATCATCTGTTATTTTTCGTAACAAAACGTTTACCATTGTCTGAAAGCTATCTGTCTTATAAATAAAGTGAAAGAATAATGACATAGAATAAAAATAGACATAAGTGAATTTTTATCTCTATTAAACAATTACTTACAACTGTCGACATAACGAAATATACTGGAAAACGTTTTTCTTGTTTAAAGAAACATTCAGTATCTTCAGAACTTCGACGTGAAGACAACATAAATAAAAATTCAATTCTTGGCACTCTTTGTAGAAAAAAAAAAATTAAGTCACTTGTATTTCAGCCATTTATTTCCAGGAAAAGATAAGACTGATTAATAGCTTTTATAAACATTAATCAAGAGAAACCTGTAGCATTTTGTATTTTTCTAGCATTAGAAAACAAGTAAAGTAATGAAAAGTAATTATTAATTTAAACCTATTGATGTTATTACTACTTTTAGATATCATTAGTATTTATATATTTTATTTATTTATTGAGTGTTTACCGGATATGTCCAAATTTTAAATCTTTATTTTAAATTTTAGACTCCTATGTAAAGTGATATATCCGAGTTAGTAAGATGAAGCGACAAATAACTTTCCAAACTAGTGTTTAAACTAGTTCGCAAACTAGTCGCACGTAGTGTTTAAATTTTACTGCTGTAAAACTCGAATAGTTCTACTATCTGTTTTCTTATGAAAGATAAAATCTGTTATTATAACAGTTTAATTTTAAATTTTTTTCAACGTGCATTCGTAAAATAATTTTTCTGCAAAAAAAGTAAAAAGAATTAGTCAGAATTTTTAATTATAATTAAAATGATTTTTAAACGAAAAATTAACTTCAAAGGTTTCATGGTTTTAGATAAACTTTTTATATGTTTTTTTTTTAATACATTTACGTACACTGTATCTTCAATTCCATTATAAACTCAAGGATATCTGAAATACGTTCCTTAATTCATTTTGAAAACATTTGAAAGAAATTTTTATTGAAGTTTGAATTTTGTTTCGTTCTGTCCTTTTATACAATCATGCTTATTAAAAAAATATATATATAAAATAAAAAAAAAAAATAAACAGTAAAAACGTATAAAAAGTAATAAAACAGAGATATAAAATAAATTTGGCTTCAAGATTTGCCTTGCCAATGGCACAAATCCAATTATGTTTGAAAAAAATACTAGACTAAATGTGAGTAATAATTAACCTAGAGTATGTGTAAAAGTTCTTTTTATATGAATGTGTTAGAATTTTGAAATAAATTAAATATCAACATAATTTGTAACAATATCTCGCAATTAAATATATTTCAATATATTTTACGTTAATGTACATTTTATTACAATGTTTTAACAGAAAGTATTTTACTGTCAGTCTTTTATAAAACCAATTGTCAATTCCAGTACACCGCATAAAATCATAGAAGAAAAGGGAAAACAATCGTTGATTTGTACATTACACATCATACAATTGTTTATTGTTAATATATAGTTTTTATGTAATTTTATTATCACCAACTAATATTTAAAAGAAAGGGGAGATTTTAAATTATAAAACTTTTACATTTTTATTACATTTTTTTTTTCTTTCGTTTTCGTTTTGTCCGTGATAATTTATGGTACGTTAAAAGTAAAAAAGAATTTAAAAAAAAAAAAAAAAATGCTTTTATTTTATGAAATTTTGTGAAATCTACGATTCAAAGAGAACTTTTTATCAAAATTGTAGCATTAAAAAATGACAAAAAAAAAAAAAAACCACTAAATGTCCGAAAAGTGTTTAGCAAATATTTTTTGTCAGCAGTCTGTTTCCTTTAGATTCATTTAATTTTTTTTATGTTAAAAATTTAAAAAAAAAAAAAAAAAAAAATTGTCAATACATGCTTTAGTTCCTATGTTTTTAACTGAATGGATTTTTAGGTGTAAATTTTTGGTAGTTAATTCCAATTATTAGCCTGAATATCCACTAAAACAAATCTGATTTTTAAGAATCTATTTTATTGTTATTAAAATAACTGTTATTGAAACAAGCATGTTCACAATGCCGAAGATTGCTAATTTTAGATTTTTTTTTTTTCATGTCCATTTAAGAAATGTAATATTGGACAAAAAACACTCAGAAAATGATAAATATGTCTATGCTTTTCTAATTCAGTCAAATAAAACTTAATAGTTTATTAAAAACGCTGTTTTTCATTATGATTGGCGAAATTCACGAATAAAATGGGGGGGGGGGATATACATATTCATTTCCGTTAAGAAATTATGCTCCTTTCTTCTTCCTTTTGATTCCTGAAATGTCAGTAAAAAATTCTATGTATATTATTATTTATTTTAACAATCTACGCAATTTTTAAGAAAGGTGTGAAATTCAGACAAAGTCAAAATATAAATAAATCACTGTAAAAGTGTGTATGTAACTGTTTGTAGAGTGTTATTGAAATACATGAAGATTTCACGAACTGCTGAAGTTACCGTTTTGTGAGAGGTCACCGCCACACTCGAATAAATGTCTCTAAAATCAGATATTTTGGGTGAAAATCAAAAGGTTTGCAAGACCAACATACGTCTCTGAAAGCTAATATTCCTACTGTGTATTTTATAGTTTTATATTTTACTTTATAGTTTATTATTTTATGGTTTGTTTTATTAGTTATAGTATAAGTAGTGTTTATTTGTGGTTATATGTTTCACCATAACGAACTTTATGGAGTCGTAAGGTAAAGACACCAGTGTTCGCCACCCTCAAAAAAGACACGTTAAAATAAGCTTTTAATAAGTCTATTAATTTGAATCCGTCCGCGTTAGATTCCCTAGAACCAGAGAATCTAGCTCGAGTAGATTCAAATTCATACATATTAATTAACGATTATTTTAACATGTCTTTTGTGAAGATGGCGAACACTGCGGCAAATTTTAGTAATGGCGAACATCGATGTCTTTACTTTAAATATCTGCTTTTTGTAGAATAATTGTTAACAATGAAAGTAGGGATGTGGGTTTTCCGGAAAATTTTGAAACGGAAAATTTTCTGGAAAATTTACCGAAAATTTTCCGGAAAATTTTCAATCTCTAAATTACGAAGGTTTTGTAAAATAAAACTAAATACATTGAAAGCTACATGTAAACAAAACTATTCAAAGAAAAGTTTGAATAATTATTCAATTCAAAAAGAAATTAATAAACAAAACACAGAAATTATGATTTAATGGTTTATTAAACATGTATAAAGCTAGAAAGTTATAATTTTTAATGACTGTTTTGCATGTATAATAGTTAATAATCGATATAAAAAAGGTACCTGTGAACGTTCTCGTTCTGTAGCTGTCAGAGACCCTCACATATCGCTACCAACAGCTGAACCTCATTTTATTATATAGAGAAAAATTTTATGAGAATTAATGATTTTTTTTTTTTTTTTTTTTTTTTTTTTTAAATTATCAAAAAAAATCTAGAAAAATTAAATTTGCCTTTGTTTTTTACAAAATTTATTTATTTAATTTTTAATACTCCATACTGCAGTTACAAAGTGGAAAAAAAATGATCAAAGTTCTTTTTTGCACTTTATAACTAAAAAAAAAAAAAAAAAAAATGTTTTTGAAAAACAAGAACAAATTTAACAATTGTGAATTTTTTTAAAGTAAACAGAATTTAAAAAAAAAAGGTAATTATCATAACGAATTTCTGTTTAGAATAATATGGAGTTTAGCTGCTAGTGGCAGCAAAAGTATTGAAAAACACATTCACATTTTTCTTTTCTTTCTTTTTTTTTCCCTTTACTTTGATCACTAATTTTTATCATGAACATACTTTTTTATGAACAGTAAAAGACTAAGATCATGACTCAATAAATATTTACTTAACAAAATAGTATTAGGTGCACATCTTTTAAATAGAAATTATTGTTAGTGCATCAATAATTTTGCTGCCGACTGTACAAGGTAATAAGTAAGGTAAGGCTCAGACAATGCAAGGGTTCATTTCATCAAAATTCTTTTGATTTTTACTTTTTTGGATTTCTTCTATTTTTAAGCATAGTTTGCAAACACAAAATCATATTTTTTAATAGTTGGTAAATATTGGATAATGGATGTAACCCTCTATTAAAAAAAAAATGAATCTGGAAGTTTGAGATTTTATTATTATTATTGTTGTTATTGTTATTATTTAACTTTAATTAGAACACCTTTATGAGATTTTTCAAGTACAATTCAATTTCGGATATTTTAAGCAAATAAAGAAATATTGAGTTCTTTCAACTAAACCTCCAGTTTCAAGATATGATATGATTCATTTTATCTATTTGATTTCCTTAAATTTTAATCAAAATCTTGCTGTTTATTTAGGCAATTAATTGTATTTTCTGTTGCTTGCATTAGAAAAAAGAAAAAAAAAAAAAAAAAAAAAAAAACTTTTTTTTTTTTCCCCCACATTAGAAATTAGTTTTAAAAAGTGTTTTAAAATAATTAAAAGATAAAAAAAAAAACTTTTTATACACCATGTTTATAATTTTTTAACGTTCACGTTTAATTAAATGTATTTATTTTTATGTCGAAAGAAAATGAACTCGTAAATTTTTTTTGGCAACCATTAAATTATAGATAATATTTTAATGGCTATTTTAACACTATTAGGATGTTATTATTTTAATACTTTAATTAATTATAAGAAAACTAATCAAAAATTCGAAAATCTGATTTTGAAGTATTGTATTGTCACCGGGTTCTGAGCTACTGTGAAAGTTTCAAATGTCTAGCTAGTAGGGAAGTTTGTTAAAATTCGATTAAAAGATTTGTACCGGACAAACAATCAAACAAACAAACAAGAATAGAAGTTAATAAAAACATGGTAAAAATATAATTATGTTTTTATATAAGATTTTTCCCTAAATTTTTCAACAATGCCAATTCTGTAATTAAAGCAATTTTTTTTTTTATGACAATGTCCTAAGTTCCTGAGTCACTCTCAGAACCAGAGACCATAAGGTGACCTAAGTCAGAATTGCTGCCTGAGTTTGAAAAACATCGGCGTATCATCATTTATCAAATGAATATTTTGAAAAATAGATACACATGCTCAGCAGTATAGTAGAGTATTAATTTATCAATATATTCTTTTTTTGTTATGCTGCCAAATGCTTTATAATAATGTTCTTACAAACTTATTGAATGAACACTTAAAATTCAGATTAACAACCACAGATTTGTTGTATTATAATAAATAACCTTTCTCGAGCAAGTTGCTCAAAACATGTATCTGGTAACTTTCTAAATGATGAGTTTAATCAGAAACTTTTGTTTTACACACTGTATATAGCATTACTATGACTAATAAAAGAAAATTTAAATATATCATGCAAAAGATTTACTAAAAAAATTGTTTTTTTAGTTGGAAAATTTTCCGGAAAAACATAGTAGAAAATTTTCTGGAAAATTTTCCAAAAATGAAAATTTTCTGCGGAAAATTTTCCACCCCACATCACTAAATGAAAGTGAATTTTGTTATTCTAAAAACGGTCAAGGAACATATTTTATATTTCTATTTCAAATGGAATTACGTTTTAATAGGATTCGATAGTGAGCTAGTCAAGTGTGTTTATAAGCATTCATTTTTCAATGCATACAATTAAATTGCGGAATAAGAAAAGAATCGTATTTTTTATACTATCTTTTTCTGTTTAAATTGCATTATCGTTTATTTTATTTGTTCCACATTAGAAGTTTTTACAAGTTTATTACAATACTAAAGGTTTTTTCTTTAATCAGTTTTATCATTTTGTTTTGATCTATAATTTAGTAATCGTATTAGACAATTCGAATGACAAGAAATGTAACTAAGAGTGAATTTTTAATTTGTTTAGCATTAAAAAAAAGTGGAATTATGATGTTAAAGAAAGAATATATATATATATTATATATATATATATATATATATATATATATATATATATGTAACAGAAAAAAAAATATATATAGATAGATAGATATATAGATATATATAGCAGGAAAATTTAGTTTATAAAATACATCTTTATTGAGCATTATATTTAAATTTAAAATTTTCATATAAGTTAAAACATTTTCGACATTATTTATTGCTTAAGATTATTTATTTATTTATTAGAATACATTTTTTTTTTTATAATAAAGCAAAATAAATTTTTATCGCGATTCTGTTCTTAATCGGTAGTTTTAAATGATTAATGCTTAATTTCGAACAAGAAAGTTATCTTTCCTCAGCCATCCCCTCTCCTCTTGCTTTGATGCAGAAGTCTTTAAAAATTAAGAAGAAAAAAAAAAAGTAATAGAAATTCAAATGGTAGAAAGAAAAAAAAAAAAGAAAGAAATGTAAATTAATGATAAGATTTATCACTAGATATAATGTATATGCTTGTTTACGAGTATCTTTAAATAAAAGAAAAATTTGTACCCTTTCACAAAAGAAAAGAAAAGAAGACTAATAAGCTATCATAGATTTAGGTCAAACTTCCTTAAATAATTCGAAAAAAATATATATATCTATGCTATTAATTATGCATAAAAAAATTAATTTGGAATATTTTCCTTAATCTGTTTATAAGATGATGAAGTGACTTGTTTAAACCGTTTCCGACGCTAATTCCCGTATCATATTTAGAACGACGATGACATAACCTTCACCCATGAAAGAAAACCTTGTTGAAAATACTCATTTCTGCAAGACTAATAGAATCATTGGCGTCTCATGTCTCAAACAAGAACATCTTTTCATCGAGCTATAAAATAAGGATCGTTTCGAACTAACTCTCCTCCGACCCCCCCCCCCCCTACACACATATACATCCTCCCCATAAGAGAGCACCTAAAATACACTTTATTCTCCAGTGTCAGGATTGAAACTAATGTCACGTCAACTTTATAAACAGTCCCTGATTCTTGGCAAGCTCAGCGAGATGTCGCTAAAAAGCTACCAGACTCGCGTTTCTACGGCTTATTCTCGTCACAAATGAACCCTAATTAATGTTTTCCCCTTCATCATCCCACATCAACAAACCGTAAAGAAGAGGAAAATATTTCAGTAGCTACCGTAAGAAATTAACTCCCAAAGAGTAAAACAGAAAAAAAGAGGAGACGAGACGAGACGTTCATAAAAAACCACCAGAATTACCATTTAGTGCAAAGAATGAAATTCGCTATTTTGTCGTGAGAGGTACGACTATAAATAAGGACTACAGTAATGTGTTTACGAGGGAAGATATTTGGTCGACATCTTGTTGCTCGTTACAGTACGTACTTAAAATGAAAAGTTAACAATGATAAATTGAAAACATTTTATGTGATGATATATAGCTTATCTCTCATTTACACCACTAAGTGATCAAATAACAAAGGTATTAAAATAATTTTGAGAGTGGAAACAGGTTGTAAATAGAGAAGATAAAATATTTCAGACCCTATTGTAAAAAAAACATTTCCTAAAAATAAAACAAATGAAAAAAATAGACTAAACTTTTAAGAAATATGAAGATTACCACTTAGCACAAGAATGAATCTCAGAATTTTTTGCTATTTTCTTGTAAGAAGTACGACCATAAATAAGAAGTATACTAATGCGCTTACGACCCTAGTAGCACATAACGTTGTTTTAACGTTTTTACAACTAATTTTCCACTGTTCAGACTTATTTTCAACGCTATAACAACGTTATGTGCTGCCTGGGGAAGGAAGATATATGGACATCTTATTGCGCGTTAAAGTACGTACTTAATATAAAAAGTTAACGATGGTGAATTGAAAACTTTTTGTGCTATGATATATTGATATCTCACGGTTACACCGCAAAGTGTATAATGCTAAACATATTAAAATACTTATGAGAGTAAAAACAGTTTGTAAGATGAGAATAGAAGAAATATTTCAATAGCTACTGTAAAAATTCCCTCCTAAAAAGTAAAAGAAAAAAAAAAATCACTAGGCGTCCATAAAAAGATTATGAGAATTATTTTATACCATTTAGCGCAAAGAATGAAACTAAAGAAAATTTTGCTATTTTGTCTAAAGAGGTAAAACTTTAAGTAACTACTCTTCTAATGCGTTTACGATAGAAAATATTTGGCTGACATCTTGTTGCAGTATGTACTTAAAATGAAATATTAATAATGACAAATGGAAAACTTTATTTCGCTATGATATATAGATATCTCACGTTTTACACCACAAAACGATATAACAACTAATGTATAAAAACAGTCTTAAAAGCGTAAACAGATTGTAAGTAGAGGAGAGAAAAATATAAGTAGATATCGTCACTTCTAAAGGGTAAAACAGGAGAATGAAAAGATAGACTAAACATTTATAAAGAACATTAAGCACAAAGAATGAAACTCAAAAACTTCGTTATTTTAACGTGAGATTTTCGACTGTAAATAAGGATTCCACTAATGTGTATATGAAGGAAGATATTCCGCTCAAATTTTGTTGCTCGTTACAGCCCGTACTTAAAATGGAAAATTAACAATGGTAAGTTGAACTTTTTCTGCCATGATATATACACACCACACACCACAAATAAAATTTTATTTGTTTTACATATTCCTCTTAAACTTAATTTTATACAAGATGTAAACAATTAATCAAGACGTCGACATATGTCTCTGAAAAAGTCGATACTCAAACTTTTGAAAAAAAAAAAAAAAAAAGTTGTCTCATTTATAAACTTTGGACTTTTATGACTTTCCTAGAAATTGAAAAGTATATAAAGCAGAAAAATATCATTTTAAATTATGGTTCTTTTGCTGAACGTGAAATATCTGTCTTTCGACCCCTTTTCGACTACTTTTTATCCTTATCGTATAACATATAAAAAGCTGAACATTTTTGTCAGGGATTTGTTGTTCTTCATAAAATTTGATAACTAAGCCTTATACAACATTTAAATGTAATACCTTTTTTAGATCACAAAAGAACTATTTAAATTTATTTGAGTTGTGTACATGTAATGTTAATCACGTACATTTCGAGATATTTTCAAACTAAAACTGGTAAAACTTCGGTAGAACTGGTTTCATGCGAAAGCAGAAAGTCAATTTCACAATAAAATTTAAAAAAGAACTTTTTTATTTAAAGAATTAAAAAGAAAATCAATTTAGTTAAAAAAAAAAAAAAAAATCTTCAATTCTTGAGCAACAATGGTTAATAGATAATAAATTTTACAATTATTTTAAGATTAATTAATTATTTTAATATTGATTATTTTAAGTTTAATTAATTTTAAGATTAATTAATTTTTAATCATAAAATTAATAACTTTGTAAATATTTTGCATCGTAAACAAATATCAACATTAACAACAGTTTGTGTGAAATTAATAAATAGAATCCATTGAAATATTGCAGGAGATAAATGATAATAATAAATCCTAGTATCGTATCAAGTCGTCGTTAAAAAGTCGTCGTAAAAGTGTTAGATAGTGACATTACAAGATCTGTGAAATTTTTTAATGGGTTAAAGTTTCATACTTATGTTTATCTTAACTTTATTTTATTTTATTGTGTTTTTCTGCATCACACAGTATGTTTTATTTATTAATTATTTTCATTAAAATATTTTCAAGTTCCTAGTTTTTCTCCAACCATGCTAATGTAAAACTTCTTTTCGGATCGCCTAACTTTCACTCACAATTTATAATGATTACTTAAATAAGATTTTGATGTGTACATCAAAGCCGACTACCTACGCGAGGAATCCGGGAATTCTCTGTAGGCGTCTTTGTTAGGTACTCTAACTCATATTTACGGGAGTTTCGGTAAAAACAACAGAAAGCTGTAAACTTCTAAGTTGATGAGCGTGAACTGGGTTCGAACTTGGAACCTTCCGTGTACCATCTTCAACCTGTGGTTAATTGTGGGGCCAATTGTATGGGGATATATAGACAATATTATCATTTATAGCAGTGATTGATTGAATAAGCTGTAGTAGGTGTATGGCAAATTATCTTAAGTATTATATACGATTTGGCTATGTATACTATGTATATTAAATACTGAATACAAGGAAACAAATCGCAAAAATAAAAATAATATGCAATTAAGATTTGCTTTAAAATGTACGAAGGCTTAAAATGTCAAAAATAAACCAACTGTCAGAAAATGCATATTTCTCGATAGTGCATTTTAAGTTCCTTTGTATATTTAAATTAGGTTTAAAGATTTTTTTTTTTTTTAAGAAATCATGTAAATTATATCCGTATTTCTTTTTCTTTTTCTTTTTTTTTTTTTTTTTTTTTTTTTTTTGTTATTGTTATTATTATTATTATTATTAGTATTATTATCGAAAACATTCTTACATTGTTTGATAAAATATTAAGAAAAATAAGGTAAATTATGTCTATCCATTTCTTTACTCTCTATAAAAAGATGTTGTTCAGAGAAAAATGATTTTATTATTAAAGTCTATGAGGGAAACAACATGGCGAAAGTATGGATTAGCATTTACAAAGGTTCCAGGGAAAAAAAATATATATATATAGTATGACGTATACGGACCACTTGCCCTAACATGTCCGTTAGCGCATTAATTGCCATTAGTGTTGGGCCTTGTTCTATTGACGGAATGTGACAAGTTGAAGAAACAAATGGGAGAAACTTTTCTTTTGCAATTTTTGGCAAAGAGCTCAATTCTGAGATTTCTGAGCTTTTTATGTTACTCCGACATTTCTATAAATAAATCTCGAAAAATTCTTCGGAGTTAGCAGTGTTTTTCTGCACCGGGGCTCCATGCTCAGTAGGCGTAAAGCGTTTTGTGAATTAGTGATGATGAAGTAATGCTGAAACAGTTGCAGATTTTTTTTTCTTCCCTTCAGAGGAAAAGAAAACATGGCGGCGCTCGTGAAAATTCTCTTTTGAGATAATCTTGTTTTGAAAAGAATAGAAGAAAAAATTATTCTGGCCATTTTGTGTTTCTTTTATAGTGAAAGATAAATAAGCAGAATGTCGAGGGGGAAAAAAGTAAATCCCTTTTAATCGCTGAAAAAGAAATTATTACTTAGCTTTCAACTGGCACATGAGTAAGTCTTGTTGAAATGTGTTAAAGCGTAACTCCGTAATTCAAAATTTGAGTAATTCATTGACTAAAGTTTAAAGTTTAAATAAATAAATAAAGACTCCCATGCACAGTTGACACAATCAATGAGAAATAATTTGTAAAAAAGTAGTTTTTCTATTTGAAAAATAAATAAATAAATAAATAGAAGAGAGCTTTTTAAATTAGTCCCTATATATATATAATTTTTTTTTTTTTTTTTTCATTAATGTGAATAATAGATGTGACTGAGGAATATTTTGAATTTTCGAAATAAATTCTAACATAAATAATAATAATAATAATAATAATAATAATAATAATAATAATAATAAAAAAATCTAAATTGTGTGCAAAAGTATGGATATTTTTATATAAAATGTATACCTGTGTTTTATTTATGTGTTTTTGAGTGTTAATAATATATATTTATAATAAGTTTATTTATGTGTATGTGTAAATGAAATATTATTTATATAAATAGCATGGCATTTATACAAAAAATATTATGCGCGTGTATACATAATATTTGTATAATTTTTGCTTTATCAGCTAAAACAATCAGTAGAGGAGTCGTTTGTGGGGTAAGCTTGCGAGATAATTTATCAACAGCGAGCTTTCCACTTGATTCATATATTTATTAACTTTTTATTGCACAACATTGATTTAAGATAGTATACATTCCATCACATAAACGCATGCAAGTTAAAATATGTACATATTCTCATAGTTAAAATATTAATAGTTTAAAAATGAGTAAAATATTCATTTATTTATTTTTTTTTTTTAGTTATAAATGCATGATTATTTTCGTATTATTTAATAAGTTTCATTATATATATATATATATATATATATATATATACATATCCTTCAGTGAGGATGTACTTACTATTGTAAATAAGAAGAATATAGGTGATGTCCTACGAGGCACTCTGTTCTTTCTTCTTGTATTAAAAAAAAAAAGTTTCTTTTTTAAAATTATACACAGCAAATTGTAAACTCCTTTTGTTATTAATAATATTATATTAATGTATTATTATTAGTAGTAGCAATAGTAGTATTATCGGCATCAATTTATACATGCCATGACAATGATAGGTTTCAAGAGATTTTGATGGGAGTTAAAAATTATTTCATTGTAAGCATGTAAAAATTACTATATCTATTTTTTTAAGAAGAATCTTAAAACAAAATTATTTTTTAAAGAAAATAACGAAAATTATATTTACAAAATTTCTGCACCTACACTAGAATTTATAAAACATAAATTCATTGATAATTTATAAAAATAGAATGCGTTGAAGCAAGTAGAAAAATTGTAGTGAATCTCTGTAGCGTAATCAAGCTCTAATAAATTACTTCTCAATGTTGAAATGTCCACACCAAGAAATAAGAAAATATCTAATTTTGTAAAAAGTACCATTTGTTTGCAATAAGTATAAAAATTATTATTTTAAGTTCTTATTTTTTAAGGCAATGAAATAACTTATTTATCTGCATTCACACGTATGTAAACTAAGTTTGACGAATTTTATTTGTTAATTGTGCGGATTTAAAAAATTTCTTAATTTATCATAAGATGTTTGTGAGAAAGATTATTCAAAACTCATGCATTATGTTATTGTATGTTTTATTTATTTATTTTTTTAATAATATTAACAAATTTAATATGTATTATGACATATAATTTAAAAAAGTCACATGCGTATGTAAAAATAGAAGGGTAAAATTTTGACGAAATATAGCTGAATAAGAACTATATTCTATTAAAAGAGAGACTTGGGCTGTTCATTCACACGATTTTAATAATTAACACAATGACAGTGAAGGACTTTAACGTGGAAATGTATCTGAAAATTCATTTTAAGTTATCATTAAAATGTCCCAGAATATATTTTATGATTTTTCTTAATGCTATTAATACGGTCAAACTATATTTCTAAACTTCTAGTTTAAAAACTATTATATGAATAGAAAGGTTTCTTTGAAGTAATATAAATTATAATATTTTTCTGTGGAATAATTTCTTTTAAATAAATATCTATCAAATTACATCAATATCTGTAAAAAATATTATAAATGAAAACGTATAACATGGTATTATATTAACCCCTTAACTGCCCCGAGCGTATATATGCGTTTTTCCGAAGTATGATCCTTTGTATTGTACTGTTAACAATGATAACACTGGCACAGTTTGAGAGTGTAATAAAATAAACTTGAAATGGAACTCGTCTGTGTTTTTGAAAGATTTACTCATTTCATTTCACTTTGAAGCGAATCTCGTAAATTTTTTTCGGCAGGTAAGAGGTTAATAAAATATCTTTCCCTTCTTTCTTTCCCTTGTGTCCCAATTGCTTCATTGCTCATTCGAATTTCTGATTTATATAAACACACATATATATGCCATTTTTATTTACAAGGATGTAAACTTCGAAATTTAGACTAATATATTTTTAACACTTTGCAACAAAGTTGAAAAATGTTTATGAGGTCAATTTGTATGCGTTTTCATTTCCATTAATCTTTTTAAATGCATTAAGATTTATCTACATATTAATACGCAAGCAAGAAATTTGTCGTATGTTTTTAACATATTAACCCGTTAACGCCCGAATTAATTTTGCAAAATATTGTTAACTGATTATTTCACTTCTAAATTAATATAAACAACTGACAGTAAAATAGATTAACTTAAACAATTCTTCTGATAGTTTTAAATTTAAAGCCTATCCTCATTTATTGACGTTTAGTGTTCTAGCGAGAAAACTTCGATTTAGAAAAAAATTGAGGTAACAGTTTAATTTCCTATTATATTTTGACAAAGATCTTGAAAGTAAAGTATTATAATATATATTATTTTTCAACTTGATTTAAGTTAGTATACCTGCGCAAAAAGCAAAGATATGTGCGACGAATGAAAAATCATAAAATGACTAACCAGCATTTTATATATTCGTGATAAAAAAGTAAAAAACAAGAAAAAACAAAGAGAGTAAAAGAAAAAGAAAAGAAAAGAAAATTACAGAGTAACAAAGTTTCAGGAGAAAAAAACAATCACTCTTTTCTGATTCGAATACAATATATATTCAATGAATATTTTATTAGTTATTACCCGTTAGAATTATCCATTCATAACAGAAATTATTTTGTGTCCGTGATTCTCTGTTGATTCAAGTTTCCTGTTCAGAAGATGGGATTATTTTTTTTTTTTTTTTTTTTTTTTTTTTTAAGTGTTTTCTTAGACACAATACGTATATGCGAAAAGTCAGTAAATGTTATTAAAAATTAAAAGAACACAAAGAAAACTATATCCTGATTTTTTTTCTTTTCTTTTTAACGGATATAAATTACTCTTACTGTAAAATATTTAGTCATGGAAAATAATTTTTAAAATTAACTTGTAAATTTTTTTAACGCTTTTACGGCATTTCATACATCTCTGGTTAAAGAAACAAAAAGTACACAGTAACAAAGTTTCAGCAATAATAACCAATAACTATTCTCTGATTCGAATAAAATATTCAGTTTATTAAATATTTTATTACTTATTTATCCGTCAGAAATATTCGTTCATAATACAAATTATTTTGTATAATTGATTATCTGATGATTTACGTTTCCTGTATTATAGATCAAAAAATGTCTTTTCTTGAGGGGACTTAACACCTTTCACTGTACTATTAAAGTAGGTTTCACATAAAAACCTATATTTCCATTTAATATTTATAAACTGGACTATATTAAATTTGTTCAATAAAATAATAAAATATATATTCAGACATCAATTTTTACGGTTTTTGATACATTTTTAAAGATTCGAAGTCTTTAAATTGTGTTTTTTCAGTTTGCATTTTTGCATGAACTTATAATCTACAAAATGATTAAAATTCTACATATAGTTAATTATTATTATTATTATTATTATTATTATTTGGGATGTTGAATAGAACTTAATTAAAAGAATCAGGGATAGATATTAATATATCTTTGAAAGAAAAAATATTTAAAATATAAATATAACAAAAAGCATGATTTAATTCTATATTTTTACTCGACATGCACTTTTTTTTTTCCCCTCGAAAATTAATCAATAAATTTTAAAACCCATTTCTACTTCTTTGAAGTAGATTCCATTAAATATCAAAATAAATAAATAAATAAATAGAAATTTTTTTTTTTTAATATCTGTAGAAGTTTATCTGTAGAAGTTCATCTGTAGCATTTTGAAGACCATGAATTCATTAAAAAATGCAAACGCAGAAAATGCAATTTAAAGTTTTCAAATCTGTAAAGAAATACATCACAAATCATAAGAATTTTGCCTGAATATACACTCTATAACAAAAAAAGTGACGAACCAAAAAGGAGTAATGCAAACTGGACACAAATTGACATACATACAGGTTTTGATGGAATCAAGCACCAATTCATCATTATCGTCGATCCTACGTGCAACTGGTACTTCAGTGACTTCAAATACCCTTAATAGGCGGCTCAGTGAAATGGGGTTGAGCTCAGTCCCCGGATCTCTCTTCCACTGAGGACGTTTGGAGCATCATAAAAAGGGTCCTACAACCAGCTCGGAATTTTACCAATCTAACGCAACAATTGGACAGAATTTGGCGCGATACTTCACAGGAGCACATCTGCCAACTCTACCAATTAATACCAAGTCGAATAATTGCGTACATAAGGGCCAGAAGTGGACCAACGCGTTATTGACTTGTGTACTTTGTGAGGCCCTTTCTCTTGATTAAATCATTCAAATTTTCTGAAACTGTAATCAATTGTTTTTCTCCACATGTACATCACATGAACTCTCCACATGTACTACCAATTTTTGTCCCATTCGGACCACCCATTCCACACCATCTCTACCAATTTTTCTCCCAACTCCTTCTTGGTGAGTCACTTTTTTTGTTACAGAGTATATATTTTACTGAACAAATCTAATATAGTACAATTTATAAATATTAAATGGAAATATAAGCTTTTATATTAAACTTACTTCAGTGGTGCCGTCAAAGTTGCAATTCCCCTTAATACACGATACTTATGAACAAGAAGACGGTAAATGTTATTAAAAATAAATATAATAATAAATAACACAATAAAATATATACTTATAAGAACAAAAAGGTATAATAATAATTTTAAAAAAATGATTAAATTGTTATAACAACACACAAAAGTTACTAATTAACTAAAATAAAATTATTTAAATAATTTGACCAGTAATATTTTAACTTAGATATGAAAACAAGAATAATACTCACTTTAAAATAATTCCGATGAGAATGCAAACCATATGATAACATTGCAAGAATTAGCTTTTAAAGATTGCAAACAAGAGTTTTCTAATCGAACAAACAATAGCAAAATGGACCACATGAAAGATGGGAAAAGCTTAATTTTATGGAACAGAAAGTTAATAAATAAGAAATCAAATGCTCAGAATATAGAGAATTTCAGGAATCACCATCTCTACATTAAGCTTTTCATTTTGTGACTATATATATATATATATAAATATATATATATATATTATCGGTATAAATACTCTTACTGAACAGAACACTTTATTATTCAACACACTTTTACAGTTTTTTCTTTTTTTGTCCGAGGTTTTTAAACAATCACCCAGCAACAAAATTTTACCATCAAAAATCATTCCCTGATCTCTAATTCCAGTAAAGTATTTAGTTTATTGAATATTTTATTAGAATCAAAGTATCCTCCCTTCGTAACAGAAACCATTTTGTGTTAAGTTTTTTTGCTGTATAAAAAGATAGGATTTAAAAAAAAGAGAGTAAATGTTATTATAAACATAAAATTAAAATAACACAAAGGAAACTTATATCCTGGTTTTCTTTTCTATTATTTATTTTATTTACTTTTTATTTTATTTTATTTTTTTAACCGATATAAATTACTTTTACTGTAAAATACTTTTTTCAGTCACGAAATTTTTAAAAACAGTTTTTAAAATCAACTTGTAAATTTCTTTCACGCTTTTACAACATTTTATTTATTCGTGGTTAGAAAGGGAAAAAAAAAAAAAAAGCACAGCAACAAAGTTTCAGCATAAAGAACCAATCACAATAGCATAAAAATTCCATAAAGTCGCTGACAAGAAAAAGAACATTATTTTGCAATTTACATTAGATACCCCCTTAAACAAATGAAAAAGATTTTTTTTTTCCAACCTTGTTTACTTTAATGCGAATTTTTCATTGGTTTTAATCGCAGCATTAGGAAAAAAAATCTTTAAAAGTCAAACATTGACTAATTTTTATAAAAAAGGAGGGGGGTTAAAGTATAACAAAACTGCCGGAAGCAAAAACTTCTAAAACTAATAAAACGGGAAAAGGGTATTTCACCTGATGATGAAAAAGTTCTAAGCTGTTTAATGATCTGCAGATTTTTATGATCGATAAAAATAAAGGATTTGGAATTTTTTGTCTGAAGGAAAAATACTTAATAAGCTGTGTATAAACACGACTATATTAAAGCTTTCCTAGCTTTTAAAGTTTTTTTTTTTTTTTTTTTTTTTTTTTTTTTTTACAAACCCAAGGAATAAATTAATTAGTTTTTCTTTTTTTTTTCTTTTAAGTCTGTTACAAACAATGTCGATTTCTGTTAAAGTCAAAACAAGTTCAGAAACTGGTTTGATGTTGACAAAATGCCTGTTTTAAAGTAATTTTTTATTTAAAAAAAAAAAAAAATCCTTTTTTTTTCTTCTTTTTTCCTTCAGAATATAATTAATTTGTTTGGTAATCGTTAATAGTTGGGGGAAAAAACTAATTTGAATATTAAATCCATCTTAATAAATTTTGTTTTCCTAAGTAAAAAAAACAATAAGGTTACTGGAAGATCTCCCAGATAAATAAGCTTTTTATTAACAGTTAAACACAAAGAAATTCCAATAATCTTTACAATCTTTATGTATTATACACCCCAAGCACTATTGTTCACTAACAGTCATGTTTACATGTCTCAAAAAGTTTTATATACGTTATATTTACAAATAATAATGACTGTTTAACCTTCTTAAACATCGTAAATCATAGTTATGGAAACTCTACAATCAGTCACATTTAATAAAAATTATTCAATAATGTTTATTACGCAGAAATATAAAATAGATTGATATATAATACATATTTGGTGTTTCATAAACATTTATATTAATATTTATATCAGTCTTACGAATATTTTAAGATGATGTAATTAAATTTCAACCATCATTGACGACACTTCTTGCTGTTTAATAAATTTAACTTACTTTAATTTGCTTTCTAATTTTATTGATGCCAATTTCTTCTTTTTTTGCGAACTCGAGTTTATGCGGTTTTTCAGACATTTACGAAGATGAAGTGGCCAAATACACAGTTTTTTAATGGTAAATTCGATTTAATTTAATAAGAACAAAGAGCAGTGGTGGTGTTCGTGTTAGGGTTAAGGCCAACTGAATGCATAAAGGTCCTAGACGAGGATTGTCCTAGGTCGCGTATATCTCTTTAGAGGATTCTAACCTGCATTAACTCCGAAAGACTAGTCCGCATTCACGAGAATTTCAAAGAAAAACACAGAAATTTCGCTAGGCCTAAACTTCTAGGCCAACGAGCACAAACTGGGATCGAACCCGACACCATTTCTCTTCCAGCTTTGAGATCCAAACCTTTCGGCCACGGGTGGGGCAAGCAAAGAAATGTCGGACCAGGAAATGTTCCTAGATTCTCAGTCCAATGTGACAATGCTCTAGCCACTGAGCTAACCCAGTTGACATCTGACTACCAAAATTCTCTCAATTAAAAGTTAAAACTTTTCCTCTGTATTAGAAATAGTAACACAGACGTACGAATATCATTTTTACTCTTGAAACTTGAAAACTTTATCATCGTAGATTTAAAATGGCAGTTTGAAGAAGCTATTACATTAACTAAATAGAAGCTACACTCTTTCTAGTAAAGGTCGAATTAATTTTCTCACATTTCTATCAAGCAAATAGTGCTGGTTACATGTTGACTGGGATATTTTAATAATTATACTAATGGCACGTTATGTCAAGTACCGAAGTTCGATTCTTTATTTAGTCCCTTTTTGTACTCGTTAAAGTCAACAGTTTTTTTTATTAACTCGCTACTATTTATAAGACAAAAAAATACTTTTCGAACATATACTGCGTAAAGAAAAAAAAAAAAAATTGTAATCGCTAAAAAAAATTCAACTGCGAGATTTTAGTGTATCTAGACATTCTGAGATTTCTGCTTTCATTTTTGCTATTTTTGGGTAATGCGTATATCTGTGTATGTGTATGTGCTTAGTGCATGTGTTCATTTGTATATATATATATATATATGTATGAGTGAATACGATCGTGTCAAAACGGTTTATTCGATTGTAGTAAATATTGTAGGTATGTTATAGGTCAACGTTGCATGAACTGTATAAATTTTCATGATTGTAGGCCTTATAGTTCTTTTTAGAAGGTCATCGTTGCAAGAACTATTTAAATTTTTAGGGTGTATGACTTATAGATATTTTACAGGAATGCAATGTAGATTTTTTATATATTACACGGACTCAAATAATTTGAAATTCATTTTAATTATTATTAAAACATTAACCCATTAATATTTAGTGATATATTTATAGAGAGTTAATTAAATTGCGCATAGAATCTTTGTAGTCTCACAATACTTTTTTTTTTAATCCGATAATGTGAACTCTGTACAAATTTTCATCCACCTGCTATTAATTATAATTTCGGAATTTGGGTCACCGTTTTACAGTTTTCCGACGCTCATACATATATATACTTATTGATAGTGACTAATGTCAAAGTAAATAATATATATTATAATACAGCATTGTATTCGGTTAAAGTTTTAGATATCGAGTTTTCACCTAATTTACATTATTTACGGTCTTCTGGGGTTTCTTTTTTATTATTATTATTAGCATTATTAGGTGTATGTATGTGTATGACAAATCTTTAGACATATCTCCAAAGTAAATAAGATTGAATGACGCAACTTTAGAATTAAGACAGACCCAGTGTGCAGATGATTTTGCAGTTGATAACCGGAAAAGAGGGCGTAAACCTCAAAAAGGCTCTAATCTACAAATTTTCTTTATTAACATCGTTTCAGTCGGCCTGATAGACGTCCTGTATAAGTAGTCAAATTTAGTTATTGCAAGGATATTTCTTTAAAAATGGCTCTATAGATTTTCTTTAAACTCGCTCTATTAACTCCCTTTTAGATATCATTTTGTGTGTAATTTTTCATGTCCGTTGAATAGATGAGTTTTCCAAGTTTTGATAAAAATCATAAGTGAGACTGAAATTCTGTATATCGAAAATGGTTTTAAGTACTTTTTTCGATTTGCTACATGAACCCTTTTACAGATGTCCTTTCGCATGCATTACTGGGTTATTAAAGAAAAATTGACAGTTGCCCTAATTAGGTAGGTCAGTTTTAGAACTCAGAAGTGGGTTTCAAAAAAAGCTCAACTGATTTTTTAAAACTAGCTATCTTTATATGTCTTTACGATGTATATATTTGCTTGCTCTTACAGAAAAATTGGGGAGTATCTGATTTGTTAAGTCAATTTTATGTCATTTAATCACAATATCTTCAAAAAGAGTATTTACTATGTGTTATAATGGGTAATGGAAATTATGTCTGGTTTTTATACACTAGATTATTTTTAGTGGAACACCCAGTGTCTTCAAGAGAGTACTAGCTGTAGTTTAAAATATAACACAAGATTTTAAATTCAATAATTGTTACCTCCTGTATAATCCATATTAATTCACTTTTCAAATGTTTATCAAAACCTATTTTATAGGCTTAATTCTAGAATTTATTATTTAAAAACATAATAAAATTGCTATATGTTACAATGCTTCGCTAAAATATAATCATTACTGAAAGTGATGGGCGTATTACCTATATTTCTTTTACACAGAAGCATGAAAAAATTTACTTGTCTGTATATTTACTTGTATATTTACTTATCAAATACCCTGGGGCTAATTATTTGAAATGCATTAAATTTTCAAAAGAGAATGAAACTGATGTGCGTTTTAGAATTTTGCTACAGCGTAGTCGTTACTCGAAATTGCCTTCTTACCATTTACCCTTACGGTGATGTTTAAAAGAATTCGGATACATTGTAGATACATACAAATTTAGGGAGAAGTACTCAAGAACTCTATTATAGTTCTAATATTTGTTTATTCATTGGAATATATTCCATGATTCAAAATTGGTTAAAATGACCTGTAAGTGCTTAATGTTAAAAAAGTTGAGTGGAGTTACTCCAGAAATTTTGTTTATATCTTTAAGAGTACGTGTGTATAAAGATACGAGTTTTCAGAGCGCATATTTATTATTGAGATACAAGTATTAAAAAAATCCAGTTATTTATGTTTGAAGCTTAATTATTCATTAAATTTTATGTATAAATATATATTTTATGTGTTTTAAGAATTCTCACAGAATTCCAACATTATGATTGGTTTTTGCGATATTGCATTGCTACTTTTTTGTTGTGCCATAATTTTATGCATAAAACCGCAGTAAAATTTATGTTCACTACCTTTATTTCCTCTTAATAAAATGTCCAATTGTATATTAATTTTACATTTTGTATTATTTTTTCAAAATATTTAACCAACATTCATATAAATTCGGTTATTCTGGATCATTGATTTTCCGGAACTAGGAATTTTGGGGACATTCGGTTAACCAAAAGCAGATCTGCCTACATTTCTAATTTATTCCGTAGAATTATTATCACCCGCCCTTTTTTTAACACCACTTTCTTTGAAGAGTAATTTCCGTTTTATTTAATCAAAATTATAGAATGGAAAAAAAGTACTCCACAAAAAAAAAAAAAGAGGAAAAAAATGAAAAAGTAAAAGTAAAAAAAAAAAAAAAAAAAAAAAAAAATGAAAAATGAAAAAGATGTGTACTAACAATACTACGCAATAAATTAAAAGTGTTGACAAATATGTCTTTTTTTTTTTTTTTTTTCGTCTTTTACGTTTGTTATATTTATTACATGAATGTTCACTGACAATTTATTTTCTTTGATATCATTTTCTTTGATTTGAAAAATAAATGTACTGTTAAAATTATTCAACAAGATTGCTACGTTCCTAATTTTTTCCGACTCTTCTACCACTATATTTATATAGCAGTTTTCGATAGTATGTCTTCACGAATAATAAAAGAAAATTGCTAGATAAATATGGTGATGGAAGTGCCAGGGAATAAAGGCAGTACCTCAGCTACCCTTATCAAATACTTTCTAAAAACACTCAAATAAATACTATAGTGAAAATTGTTAATTATTTTCTAATAAGAAAAGAAAAATTAATGCTTTCATTTTACTTATTTTGTAGTTCACTTATTGTTATTACACGGTACTAAAACACAGCAATAAGGGTCGAAGTTCATGGAGTCTTCACTAAAACCCTATTTTTTATAAAATATACAATCACCACATAACATGGAAATGGAAATGTCAGTAATTTAAAGTAGTAGAAGAGAAATCACAATTTTTTATTTAACATATTTTCGTGAAAAAATTATACTGTTTAAATTTATTTTATAATTCTGGTTATAAAAACTCTTCCATATTACAAATATCTCTTAGGTTAGATAATCCCTGATTTTTTTCATTTGATAGAAACGATGTTGCAAGTGTATATCACGTTTCATTATTAATAATATAATGACGCTCTAAATATTTCTATTTGACGTTATTTAATTAACTAATCTTAATATTAAAATACATTAAATACTTCTATATTTATTGATATCTGATATGCTGTCTTCTCAACATACGCTTTTAATTAACCATAAATTTTAAAAATTAACATTTATTTTCAAAATATTAACAAAGAAAAGTTACAAATTCCTGAAAAAAAAAATAATAATAATAAAATGAAAGATTTAAAAATAAAGAACAACAGAAGAATTAAAATTCCTCTTTAACCTTTTAAAATGATCTTTTATTAAACTTATTAAATTATATTTAACCGTAAAAATGAAATGAATTCATCATTAAGAAATTATACACATTTTCTTGTATCGAGCATTGTAAAGAAGAAATTTTTGCAAATGAACTTGTTTCAAAGCTCAAACAGAATTATTAATTAATCTTAAACAGTTAAAAATTAAATTATTTCCCTTTAGAAGTTGCATCATACATTTTTGTGATATCGAGTGGCTGTTCGCCACTGATAATTTTAAAAATGAAGTAATGCTGAGGTAAACAGTAAAAGTTACTTTTATGATATTAGCGATGCGATGCCTAATTTGCTGTTAATTTTCGACGGAAAACGCGAAAGGAAACACAGTAAATAAATAAACGCTTTTAACTAGAGAACCCCAAATGGAGGCTGAGATGAATATCGTATTAAATCATCGACAGTTTCAGCCAATTTATAATTTTGCAAACCAGAATCTCTTTCCAGAAAACTCTTGCGGAAAACAGAATCAGAGTCTCCCATTACACGTTCAGGCAATTTCTGCAGGCCGCAAAAAGCTCGCGCCTTATTAAAAGCCCCTGCTCCGTTCTGCTGACTTGGCCCGATAAGGAAATTACAAAGTATAAATAAAATTGATACCCCATTTTAATTTGGGTCCAACATGGCGCCAGTAAACGAGCATATTAAAAGTGCAATGTGAGTGTTCATTACATCAGCTAAACTATCCTGCTGCCCTAAGTAAGTTTTAATCTGCCATTTCAAGCAATTCCAGCCCTCCATTTGAGCGTTGAAAAGTGACGTTATGAAGGCAGTTTATTATCTTCCATTTCTTGATTAATAGCAGACAGGATATTAGAGGGCGCTCCTACACGATTACCGGCAAGGGGGCGAGATGCCAGCCGACCCCTTTTTGAAAACGATTTCTGTTCATTAATGTAGTTAAAGAGTGTGTTCTCCCATAGAACAAAACCTGAAACCCTCTCATATTTCAAAACGTGGGAGAGAGAAAACTCTTTTAAATTGTTTTCGATGTTCGAATTTTAGCTGTCGTTAAATCATTATAGATATCCTAAAGTTACAAGGGACGGAGTTTTAAATTTTCTGTAATTAACTTTTCAACCTGTTCAATTTTCGCACGCTCGAAAATGCCCGTGTCGTCATAAACTTTAAAGAGCTCGGCCCCTGATAGCCGCCTATATGGCCTCGAAATTTTCGCAGGAATAAGTGGCCGGGTGTCGTAATTATGCAGTAATAACTGTCGAAGCGATTTTATTATTGGAGCACAACGGGAGGGGAAGCATTAAAATGCAGAATAAAGTTTTGTGGCGGCTGATAATGTGTTGCTTCTAGCAGTTACTCTGTGTCGTAAATCCCAGAGAAGGAGTTCATTTGCAACGGAGTTCGTTTTTTTTTTCCTTCTTCTTCAAAATACACTCATTCCTGCTTTTTGTTTAAATTAAATATTAGTTGCTTTTTATATGTAAATTAATTGCATCGCATTAAAAACTAATTAAATATTTCAAAATTTTTAATCCATTGAGTCTTTCTATAAAAAATTCTTCGGGGGATAAAAACTTTTGCTGATAATATAATTAGTTATGTTTATATGTTCAATGACTCTTTTTTAATATTATACGGATATTTTAATGAGATTAGCTATTATTTACCTTAAAATATTGTTAATCTTATGACCATTTCTCTTTTCATTCAATTTAAAATAATAACTAAAAAATTAGCATATTTTCTTCTGAATTTTTTCATATCGATTATTTTTGAATGTTTCAAATATGAATAATTTTTAAAGGTTTTATTTTATTTTATGTTTTTTATTTTATTTTATTTATTTATTTATTTATTATTATTATTATTATTATTATTATTATTAATGGTAAATTTGTGTAAATTGAGTAAGTTCAGATTAATCTCAAAAAGTATACTTCTGTAAGAAAATAGACGAATTGGTAAACGAAATGATAAGCGACAGTTAACATGTAAATATTATTAAAATAATGTTATTATGAAACTCTTTGGAAGATTTTTCATCGAACTGACAAATCACCTCTTGTTTGAAATTTCAGTTTTCCCCTTAATGTACCTCTATACACACAACCCCTCCCCCCCCCACCTTTTTCTTTTTCTTTTTTTTTTTTTTTTTTTTTTAATGAAACGACGTCTTCCTTAAATTGATTGAACACGTTGTTTATAGTTTTCAGAAATTCTTACGAATTCCCGAAATACAGGTATGAAGGTAGGATTTTTTGTAAAATATTTAACCAGATGTAGTTTCCTTAAAAATAATCCCAAGTTAAAACATTGTTAGAGAAATATTTATTTTTAGAAGACTTTCCAATGAGCTAACAACTTCCCTTGTCAGCTCGTTGTAAAGTCTTGTTTCCTTGAGCCATTCTCATTTGAAATTTCAAAGTTGCCCCCCACCACGTACCACATATAGACTTGTTAAAAACAAACGAACTCACACTGAAATTGGGGCCACGGCAGCTCGAACAGTAGAGGGATTGGAAGAATGCGGGTTCGATGCTCGAGCCAGTCAAAGACCATCGTGTACACTAATGGAGGCTGGTGCAAGTAAACTCCGTCGTGGTTGCAATGTCCTCCATGTTTCCATCCAAATTATACCTATTATGAGACTGAGGGTATATCGAATGTCACGAGTGAGGGAGTCATCTCCCCCGTGGAGGATTAAAATTGCCATGTCCCCGGACCATCTTTAAGGATGCGTTCCATACTGTCGTCAATTACCCATAGCGCAGTACTAGTGACACGTTAAATTCAACTAACCAACCATACTGAAATTGATTAAGTACGTTTTTTTTTTTTTTTGCAGTTATCAGAAATTTTAAGGTGTTTTCGAAATACAGTTGGAAAGGGGATGGGAACTTTTAGCGAAAACTTTAATCAGTTACAACGTCTTAAAAAAAATTGTAGAAAAATATTTTTTTCTTCGATCGATTTAACAAAATACCCCTTTGTTCCGATATGAAATTTCAAAGTTTTCCCTAGATGAGCCTTTTGCCCTTAGCTCCTTTTTTTTTTTTTTTATTTGACGATGTTCCCCTTAAATTTATTGAACCCGATTTTTACAGTTTTTAGAAATTCATTGAATCAAAACATTGTAACTGAATATTCTGTTTCTATATTTAAAAAATATATAATAATATGACTTTATGACTTTTAAAATAAGTACACTTTAATGTATTTTGCACGTCATTACACTTTGCATAAATGTTCATGGCATTTAAAAATTAAAAGAAGGCACACAAATTCTAATTCAGAGCCAGTGTATAGCTGTCCTTAATTTCCTTTCTGCTTTTCAAAATTCAGCTACTTACATTTGCTATTTAATATCATATTAACCATTACTGCCTTGGTTATTCATTCATTATATAAGAAGCCTTTAGCTAAAATGACAAAGAAAAATTACAATCTAAAGTTATGATCTAATAGCCGAGTTATATGCTAAATCTCAATCGTATAATTAAAATGACAGATAAGGTTAATATTTGTAAAGCGCTAACAAATTTGACGAATCGGAAAATTAAATCACTTAATTACGTATTCTAATAAGCATAAAGAATTAAATCCCTATGACCTCTGAAATATACATCTTATTAATTTAACTACTTTAATGATTAAATTCGTATGGTAGTGAATAAAATTTCTTTCATGCTTCTCAACTTGGATAATTAAGATTTATTTATTGTCATAAATTCGAAAAACATACTTAAGGAACATAATTAATACGTATAAAAATTCCTTACTAATTTCATAACTGATCTTTTAAATATTTGTATATTATTTATAAAAATTTTATGTAACTTTGTTGGCTGTAAAAGTAATTTGTATTTAATTATTTAATTTATAAATCACTTAAGGCAATTTTTTTTCAATTACAGGTAAAAATTTGGTTCCAAAATCGCCGAACGAAATGGAAGAAACAAGATGGTGTAACGAACGCCGAAGCTGCCGAGCTAAAAATGAATGGAGAAAAACATAACTCACAAGGTTCTACAAAGAAATCTTCCAAGAGTAAGACTACTCCTGTAGTGAACAACGCCGCACCAGTAAACAACGTCGCATGCTTGCAACAACCTAATAGACCTTTAATCAACGGACCAGTTTCAGTGTTTTCATCAAGTGGCGATGGAAGTCTTTCTAAAGTTGATCAAAATCACGGTTCGAATCCGGAATCATCTATATTGACAAATTCACCACCTTTAATTGCCAAATCACTTACGTCTGCATCTGATGTCATGTGTAATAATGCCAATTCAGATATTTCATCAACCAATCACAGTCCCCCAACAACAGTTGCGATGGTGCCAATTGCGACAATGACGCCACCATTATCGGTGGTTGAGAATGGTGGTTTAGACTCAGACAGTAGAGCTTCAGATGTATTTTGTTGGGGTAGATCGTCTTCGCCATCTTCGATGGCAGGTGATAGTTCTGTAGACAACACTGAATCTAACCATATACAACAAACTTATCCTGGAACTTGCTACGCAAATAACAATGTCGTAGATGCTGCTATAAACACATCATCATATCAAGAAAAAGATATGAGGCCAACAATAAAAACGATAGGTGATGAACCTCCACATATTCAAAATTGTGCTTTAAATGGCCAAGAAAATACGGACCCAGAAATGTCGAATAACAGTCATTGACAGTTTGTCTTTAGTTTCTAGGACAAATAGAAAATGACAAACAAAATAACTTGTACAAAAACTTGACTATTAAAGAGAACTTATTGTAAAAAAAGCTGATATGTGCACTAGAGAAAATTATTCATATAAATGTATAAAAGACTTGAAATGGTGTAAATTTTAATGTCAGAGGCACTTCCTCGTTAACAAACAGGGTAATTAATGCTGTATAAAATGTCACTCAGATTAGTAAATACAGTTTCATATCTCTTCATATATCAAAATAACTCATTTAAATGTCCTTAAATAATACTTTTTAATAGTCATAGATGATACCAGAATTTGTTTTTGTACTTCAATATACATATATATAAATGATTTTTAAATTACTTATGTTTTTTAAATCAATAAAATGAAATTTAAATAAAATTCTTAGAGTTGACTATTAAATTACACGGCCAAATCTCTTCTCCGAAAAAAATGTGCAATATCCGTATTTGTACCAAATTGCTATAAAATTAAGAATGTTGACCGTTTTCCATAGGGTCACTTCCCTTTTTCAAGAAAAAAGAAAGAAAAAAGCCCATACTTCAACGAGGATAACTTTGTTTTTATTGGAAAACCTTTTGCCAGCCACTGATAGTAATGTAACGGTAAAATTTCTTAGCGTGCGTTTAAAATATTTTGAATGTAACATACAAAAAATATAACAAATAACATATTAAAATTGCTTCCCTATGTTATCTGTGAAAACTAAAGTGTTTTTTCCCTACAATTTATGTATATATATATATATATATATATATATATATATATATATATATTAAAATCTGTAAATTTTAACATTTCTTCTATAACTTAATTGCTAATATTAATATCCCGTTTTGTAATTATTTATTTAATCATGCAATTAAACAAAAGTATTAAAAATAGAAAAAATACACTTCTTTTTATTTCTTTTTACTAATGAAATCACAAAACAAAAATGTTCTGGTATTATCTATATAAATATTGTGTTTTTTTAAAGTTATGCATGAAAACATGATTTTTTTTTTTTTTGTATATTTTCTTTTCAGTGTAATGCAAAATATTCGAAACACCAATTTTTCTACAATTATCCAAGAATATCTTACAGATGAAAGAAATTTCCATGCTTCTTGAATAATTTTTGTTTAAAAAAAAAAAAAAAACTGTGAGTTCTTAGCTCAATGATAAAATACATATTGAATTGTGAAGTTTAAAATAGTTTTTCCAGATGCAACTTAAATATTGTAATGAACAATGCAACAACTGCATTTGTTAGTAGATGTAAACTTTTCTTGAGTATATGAAAATCTACGGTCATATCGAAATTCCAAGAAACTTTCAAACAATGTATAAAGTTAATTAAAAGTATTTAGTGCTGTACTTTTCCACTATGTTATACAAATCTGTATAAATTTATCCCACTGAAAATACCTTTCACAAATGAGCTTCTAGTGAACAACCAATAAGTCTTGATCTATGTTAAATAGCAAGCCATACTGTTATTGATAGGTTCTTGTTATTAGAGTAAGCCAATCACTGCCTGAAAGAAATTTCTTGATATGCAGTAAATAGAAATACAAGTTTACCTGTTCATTAATTTAGTAAAAGACAATTAAGGAACAATTTTTAATCACGCGCAACAGTATCTATTATTAAAACCATCTCATTCTTTTTTATATATATAATTTAATATTTTTTCTTATTATAAATAAAACTGGATTTTAATTTGTTATTTCAAGTAAACTTAGTTGATTTTTTAAATACCGAAGAAATATCATTCTTAGAGCTTGCATAGGCAGTTTGATATCATACAATTCAACTGATCACGAAGCTTATGATAATCAGATATATTTTATGGTTCATTTGAAGAAAATGAGCTACTTTTGATTTAAGATGTAAAAGCTAATTTATAACATTTGGCTTAAGTTTTATAAAGTAAGACAGGATTTTGAATTTCGTAATAATTTTTTTCCATATGCCAATATATATATGTACATATATTATTTTTATTCGAGAATCTCAAAAAACTTAATGAACAAATAAACAACTCTCAGATGTTTCAATCATTACTATGTAGAACAAATTTTGCTATACATTGTAGGATGGCTTTTTTTAATTAACAAGGGCCTGTGAATAAAGCAGTTTATAAAACGTGATCTTCCTGAATGTCCCTGTAAAGTTATAAATGAAAATATAATGAAAAATTCTGGAGTGGAAATAAAATTTCATTTTGTGCAATACTTATGTCTTTTACTTATTTCATTGTAATTAGTACTGGTAACAACACAAAAATACATTTAATCACTCATACATTCATAGTTTTACCTATTTATAAAAATAAGTTCTGCATTTCAAGAAAACTTATTAAAAGAACTAACGTAAAGCAAGCTTTAACATATCTTTAAATATATCTATGAGTTTTGTGGCAAATTGTTCTGTAACTTTTTTGCCCATTAAAAGAAAAATAAATAGTATTGATATTTTGTAGATAACTTGATACATTGTAGATATTGAATATAGATATTTTGTACACAACATTTAACAGAAATTAGTAACATAAATTAACATTTTGTTAAATAATAATAATATAATAGTAACAGAGAAAAAAAACGGGTAACTTAATACAGGCTTTAATATGATATTTAATACAATGTTTAACAACAACTCTTTTTTTTATAAACATGAAAATTGATGTAAAGTGTAAATCATTGCAAGTCCTTTCACAAATAAAAATAATCTGGTGTGTCACTCACATGGCTTTCTCTTACACTGCATTTCAATACTATAAAGATAAATTTCAGATTAATTCGTGAGATCAATAAGGTAAGATAATAAAGTTCTATCTACTTTTTAAGCAATGTAAAGTAGATTCAAGAGCAGTTTATATATAGATATATATACATAATTCTCAGTTTGGGAGGGGGGCTTTTGATTATAGTGCTACATTTATTTAAATTAAAAAAAAAAACAAAAAAACAAGACCGTTATTAATTAGCATTGGAGCTTACCAATCTTTAAAAAAAAATTGTGTGGCAACTTAATAGGAACTCCAAAAGACTTAATTTGAATTTTCTACATTTATTTATTTTTAAGTTATGCTGATAACAGATATACATATAGATCAACCGCTAAAAATTGGACTTTCTTGTTCAGTTCATCTCAAAACATAATATTATCCCCCCCCCCCCCACACACACACAAAAAAAAAAAATAAAATAAAAAAAAAAATAAAAAAAAAAAAAATTCCTTCTTGAGCAGTGTTTTTCTTTAAGGTAAAATGTAGCAAAGCATTTCCATCAATTACATTCAATAGAAAAGAACATTTAACTTAATTTTAGGCAACCCTGCATATTGTCTATAAACTATATACACATCACACTGTGTAATTAAATTTAATTTTGTACAAAAACACCAAACACAAAATGAAATAAATTTCCAGCAATTTTCAAGTACAACTCTAATATATCTAAATACTTTAGGTAGCCCTGTAAACGAGCGATGAATGATTTACACAAAACGTGCTTTTATGCATATAAAATAATATATTTATTTCATTTTGTTTAGGACAGCCTATAGATGTTACACTGTACCTACCAGAAATTTCCTCCATACACGTAATGTATTTGAATTCTCTTGGATGTCCCTGTACACGAACCATTGCTTGATCTCAACGAAAAGTTATTTAGTGTAGCATCTCTATGTGATACAAATTTAGAAAACCGAGTTTGGGCTACCTGCTAATAATTTTTCTTGAGATATGTTGATAAGAAACAGACAGACACACACGCAAAGACCAACCACTAAAAACTTATTTTTCATGTTCAGAGAACCTCAAAACATATAAATTTAACAAAATATCAATTTTAAAAATTTGACCCTAAAACAATACTTTCTCTACTATATATAAGGGTAAGAGAAAGCAATTATTTGATGTAAAACTCACACGACTTTCGCAGCATTTTAAAACTGTGAAGGCAAATTACATTTTAAGATGTCAAACAACAAATACTTCATACAAACACAAACACAAACGTACTTTTAAAACAGTTGAAAATAATTTTAGAAACTGATTTATTTGTTATATATGCCTGTGTGAGAGGTCTAACCTTACCGTAAAACCCTTCATTGAGCATAGTATCTACATTCCTTAAAAAAAATAAAAAAATATTCCAATTTGTTCAGACAAGTTTTCCCCACACCACCCCTTACAACTTACTAACGTTGGAGAAAATTTTCAATTGGTAACCCCATGTGATCTTCAACATACTCAGTTTGCATATTTTATTATTATTACTTTGTAAGTTATACTGATAACAAACATGTACTGAAGTCGATCACTAGAAACTTGATTTTCATATTCACTTGACCTCAAAGCATATTTATTGCAAAAGTTTTTAAATTTGAAATTTAAACAAGTAATTTGTTTATTATATGGGCAAGAAAAAGTTCATTATCATTTTTCAGCAATTTTTCTGGACTTTGAAAATTTTGTAAATCTCTTCTATGAATTACACTGAAAAATTCAAAATCACTTCCAAAACTTTTCAAATATAATCGTGAATACTCGAATATTGCTACGTGGCTTTCTAAACGAATGGTATATTATATTCATAACATATCATCCACACTATACATGCTTTTATGCGCATACAAAATATTTGTTCATTTCATTTTATATATTTCAATCTAAAGATATTAAAGTTTACTTACCAGAAATTTTGCCCTTAGACAATAATGTATTTGAATTCTTTGGATGTCCTTGTACACGAGTTATTTGTTCGATTTCAATAAACATTTTCAAGTATTTTTCCCATATATTACAAATATAGAATACTGTGTTTGAAACTCCTATTAATACACTTTCAGGCCTAACACTCGATAAGGAAAGGGCATGTTTACAAACAAACGCTCCATCAATCAATCTTTACCATTCTCGAGTGGCAAAAGATCAATATGTACTAGTGAAATTTAGTGTACCACTCTACCCATACTTGACTGTGAGTGACGTCTGCCCTTTCCTTATATCTATTAAATGAATATAATTAATGGTATTTTTCAGGGAAGTGATTGGGGTATTAATTCCAAAAGAAAAGCAGGGATGGAAGACAGGGGTACAATAGACCACCCCCTTTAATTTTTTTTTTTTTTTTTGGTACATAGATAGCTGCGCTACTGTGATGAAATTTAGCCAACAACTTCATGCCTACCTGAAAAATTAGCCATTTTATTCTATAAAGTTGGTTTGTAGTAGACAAAAGTAAATATTTTCTGCTAATTTTTTTTTTTCTTTTCTTCATTCAAGAATTGTGTTCTGAAAGATATGATATAGTATAAAATATATCTACTATATATAATATAGTATAATATATACAGTATATATTATATAGTAAGGTCATCTATTATTATATTTAATCTGACTAAAATAATTTTTTAAATGATTTTTTTTTTTTTTTTTTTTTTTTACATTTGCTGTCAGAGGTCCACACGGGGTACAATGGACCACTTAGAACCGGGGTACAATGAACCATGGTCCATGTACCCCAGTTCTCTGTCATAATAAACTTATTTACAAAATCTACATTTTTGAAGTGTTAGCTATAAATTATACTTAAAATTATCGTAGTTAACCTTAATTAGATTTATTATGTTTTCAAAGATGAATAGCAAGCATTTTACTTTGAGGTTTCTTCTTATTTATTTTTAATAAGCATTCAGTTACTTTTGTATTCTTATATTTTTACAAATATCATACAGCTATAACGAACTGAATTAAACAATGCAATTAAAAAATAATAATGCAAATAAATTTGACGAAAAAGACGGTTTTATATTTTGTTGGTTCAGTCACAGAAATAAAAGATAAAGAATCTGTTTTTGTGGGATTCATGCAACGAAAACCTAATCAAGATTTCTACATTTTTTCCTGAGAGTGTTGATATATCTCTTGTAAATTTTCAAGCTATTGTAATGAGGAATCTTCCAGACCCTACAACTTCACAAGAAAACAGCAGACTTTCAGTAACACAAAAACCGTCTGTCGTATCATTTTCTAATTTTAATGTTCATCAATTTACATTACTTGTATGAATCGAAGACATAAATAAACAAATATAATATATTCTACATTTTATACTATTAAATAACGCACTACATTAATATAGTTTTTAAATTTGACCTGTGTCCATAGTACCCCGTGTCATGGACCATTGTTCCCCGGGGTCGGGGTGCAATGATCCATTTTGACAATTGCTATTAAAAAATTTATATTTAAAAAAGTAAACATAATTATTGCTTTGACTGAATACAACATAAGACCCAATATATAGGTAATATGCACATATATTTTCAATAGCGAGAAATCACTGATTTGTGAGTAAACACTTAAAATTTCCAAAATTGGTCCATTATACCCCGGTCTCCCCTACCTAAATAAACTTTCCTATTATATTTAAAATCAAACATTCTTGTTAATTTAATTCAATAACTACTTATTTTACACATCTTCGTTGCTCAAATTATGTTAAGATTCAAATATTGACAAAATTGATTGACTAATGATTACGAAATAATTGTTTTTCCTAGAGATATATTTTACTAAAATCTTTATAAATAACTGAATCGTTTTGTATTGGCATGTTAACTTCATTTTGTTTTTCTTAATTTTGATATGTTTTCTTAGTTTTCAAATTGTTCTATACAAAACTGTCTACCCTACAAACAGTACCTAGTAGAATTCTTAATTAAAACACACAAACATTACAATTGTACTCCTATTAACACACAGTTTATAAGTAAAATAAAAAAATACAATCATATAATCCTCCTTTTCTATATATATATGAAATTATTGTTTTATTATTACGATAAAAAAGGTTATACTCTGCGCTTAACAAGTGCACAGTCCACAGCAAAAGTATCCGGGCACTAGCAATAATCCCTGTCTAAAAAAAGTGCACTTAATACTACTTTGTTAAATAAATCCTTGTTGAGTTATGTTCTTAGTCAGTCTAAGAACATGATTCGACAAGGATTTATTTAACAAAACAGCTTTAAGTGCTCTTTTTTTATATCAGAATTATTGGCTAGTGCTCGAATACTTTTGCTGCGGACTGTTCTTATTAACAAAAACAATGAAATGCATTAACATTGTAATAAGATAACCTATAATTTCAATCTGTTACTTACCTTTCAATGCGAATCCGCATGGCTATCATTCGTTGTTTTTTTTTTTTTTTTTTTTTTTTTTTTAAATCCATTTCCCTTTTCAAATCTAATTATGAATATATATGAATATTTAAGTACGTCTTATACTTATGGTGTTTCCATACATTTTTATGTACTTCAAATAGGGATTCTCACTTAGCACAGTTTTTGCTACAGTGTTAACAGCCTTGTCGAATCATGTTCTTTGTCAGTCTAAGAACATGATTTAACAAGGATTTATTTAACAAAACAGTATTAACTCTACTTTCTTTATATAGGAATTTTTTGCATATTGTCGTACACACTAATAGTATAGAATAAAAAGTGCTGAAATATTTTCTCGCAAAATATATTCTCTTTTCCATTCATCCCAAATAATAATAATAATAAAAATTAAATAAAAATTAGCTAAGCTGATATTTTTAATTTATTAATTTCAGAATGTATTTTATAAGATTTTTTTTTCCTTTTGTAATTTTAAGGGGTTTCATAGGTTTCGAAGACAAAAAGAAACATATTTTCTTTCTCTCTCTCTGACCCCCCCCCCCCCCCTCCTTTTTTTTTTTTTTTTTTTTTTCTTAATTCTTTACTATGAAAGATAAAAAAATTTATTCTAAAACTTGAGCATATAAAAGATCGACATTTGAACAGTATTTTACAAAATTTTTATTAAAAATTTCGGAAAATTCAGCCTGTGTGGGTTCTGTTTTCCAGAGACCCTTCAGAATAATGGTGTACATGATTTCCCAAAAACTAATGCACCGACCCTATTGAAAATCCTTTATTCAAACACAATTTTTTTTTCTTTTAGGCTGCAAAATTTTAATAATAGCGGTGCATTAGTTTTTGAGAAATAATGTACCGCTTTTCTAAAAAGTCTCTAGAAACCAGGAACGCCAGCTGAATTTTCCAAATTTTTTAATGGAAATTTTATAAAATATTGTTCAAATGTTGTTCTTTTACGTGCAAAAATTTTCCAATGTTTTTTTTTTTTTTTTTTTTTTTTTTTTTTTATTAGAGAAAATATGTTTTTTCTTAGCCTTTGAAATCCATGTACACTGTGTAAAAAAAGTAGAAGGATACTAGATATTTTCAGATGAAAGGGTATATTTTATTTTTAATTAAATTATTTTTGTGTATAGCATTTTGTAGATTATTTAGTAAGAAAATATCAGTATCATTACCATGATTTTCAAAAAATAAATTATTAGTGACGGCAAAATTTGTTTCTACTTTTTAAAACTCTGTAAAAAAAGTAGAAGGACAGTAATACAAAATATAAAATATAAGCTATATTCGTTAAGAATACTCTTCCTATTAGCTTTTATGACGTAGAATACTCTATATAGTAGCGAATCATACAAAGATTGGATTCCTGTTTGGCAAAAATTAACCTATGAGCTATTTAAAGCTTCAAGAAGCTCAGTAAGGAATCCTAACTTTTTTCCACCAGCATATACTTGACGAACAAGCATTGGCCAGATGTTTTTCATGTGTTAAGATCAGGACTTTTAGCTGACTTTGCTAAAACCTGCAAATTATTTTCAAAGAACCAATTTTGAACTCCACTGGTGGGATGAATGGAGGCTTCATCTTGTTGAAACATCCACTCTTCTCGTAATTCAGGGAAGAAGCTCAGAATTCAGTACTTCAATATAGTCTGTATGTTTCTGCCGACCACTGAAAAAGACCAGACTTGTTCTTCGTGCATATCCAATTGCTTAAAAGACCATCATCCCCCCCCCTCCCATTTGTCGAGGTGAATAAAATTCCTCTCCATTCCTCAGACAATGCGGATGCAATTATTAGTAAACGTCTAAATCGTCTAAGTTAAACTTATTTTCGTCTGAAAATATTATAGAAGTTCAATCTGAGGTCCATGACAAGTGTTCCTTAGCCCATGATAAACGGTAATTAATCTATGTTTTTTCACTTTGGAGTATTCTTCTGCTTTCTAAAAATGAATTATTTGGATCTTATTATATAGTTGTAAACAGTTTGCCTTGACACATTAATAAGTCCTGCTTGATTTTGGGCCTTTGCGGTACTTCCACTGTTCTTTTTTAACTCATGAGCAAGTTTTCTTCCATCGTAAGGCGTTAGTTAACTTTTTAGGCCTATCAGTCTTCTTCCTTTTCCTATTTCATTCTCACTTTCAAATAAAGTTAGAAACTGTATTGGGGCTGACGTGCAGTATAAAAATAATCTGTCTAACACCTTTACCATTAATTTTTTATGGAACAATTTGCCCCTTTTGGAAATAATTTAAAGGTATTCTTCTAGGCAGTCTGGAAAGAAAATAACAATGCATTTTTTAACAAAATATATTTTTCTCAACAAAAACAGCTAAAGAAAATTCAGTATTTACTCTTTTATTCGTGCACAGTTCGCCCAATGACAAATTTTGGAAAGTGTCCTTCTACTTTTTTTACACTCGAAATCATGATTTCTAGATTTTCTACAATACATTCGTTAGCAATAGTAGTAGAGATTTTATTTTTACGTAAAATTAAAGAAAACTTCGTTAAACAAAACCTGTGTAAAAATCTAACAGCCAGGATGAAAATATAGAACATAATTTACAAAAATCGACTGTCCTTCTACTTTTTTTACACAGTGTAACCCCCTAAATAAAATTGACTAAACATTCTGCATGTTTTATAGAAAGAACATTTATGACAATTATGTATGGATATTTAAGAAGTTACCAAAATGAAGGAAAGTAACTTATAATATCAATTAAATAATGATCTAAAGTTATGAAATTTTTACCTTAAACTAGCAGCTGAAAATTTTTTGAAAAAATATATTCATATTTAATCGGTCCAAATATGAAACATATAAGATGGATCTCAAGAGAATATGTTAAAAAGAGAGAGATAATATCGAATTTAACGCATCAGAAAATTTTACCTTTTTTTTTTTTTTTTTTTTTTTTTTTCAAAATTTCCGAGTATTTTATTTAAATTTAAAAATAATAATAACAATAATTCAAAAACACAGTCTAATACAATAGCATTGTTTCTAAAAATATTTCACAAATGTTATTGTCTTCTTACTTTTAAAGTGACAAAGTATTTTTTTTTTTTTTTTTTAGATAAAGTCTCGCGCTATTATGATAAATGTGATCGACATTCTTATGTAGAACACTTACAAGTAAGAATTTAGACAAGTGATATGGAATTATAAGTCGTAGGAGATTGAAATTTTAAATTACAAATTGCATAAATATTTTTATAATGATTACCTTTCAGTGCAGAACTTTATTTAGATGTTTATAAGATTATATTGACATGTGAATTAAATTATATAATACTAATCGTAGTGTACAATATAATGTCAAATTCTTTGAAGGTGGTTTTGAAGAATATCATTAACTTCAAATTTTGCATTAAATTTATTATACTAAGTGATTACGTGAAAACATAAAATTAATATTGTAACATTATTATATTAAAAAAAAAATATTTCGATTGATATGATCTTAATACAAAAATATTAGTTGCTCGAAAAATAAATCTTAACGAATTTTTTGTTCCCCTATAAAAATTGGGCGTTTTTTCAATGGTTTCAGGTTATTGAAAAAGAATATGTTTGCAAAAATTTTCTATCACCTTCAGTTTTTAACTAATTTCATTTATAAATTTTGGGCTAGGTAGGTTGTCGTGTGTCAGCTATAACTATATTACAATTTTCTTTTACACACGATGGGTCCATGGATATTTTTTTTTTAATTATTAGAGCAACAGAATACAGAACATGTTGCAAAGTGGAGAAAAATGTACATCGATAGATTTTATGTATGCAAGCTTGAAAATACGACGCTAGGCGTCCTTTGTTTTCACTCAAAATTACGGCAGTTGAATCTTGTCTTTCAGCGCTTGAATATCATTATATATATATATATATATATATATATATATATATATATATATATATATATATATGTATATATATATATATATATACAACTATAATTTTTGTTTAAAGTTATCATATTTTTACCTAAAATTTGCGAAAAGGTCCATAGTTTGTGTTAAGGAACCTGATTATTTTTTGTTATGTATGTGGAGACCTAATTTTAAAAGAGCATGTATATGCGCTTTTACGTTAGACAGCCTAGAATTTGTATTTTGAATGTAAAGCAGGACAACAAGATAAAAATAATTTGGTGTGTCACCCACACGACTTTCTCCTAACCTTGCGTTTCAATACTATAAAGATAGATAGCATATTAAGCCTTAAAATGAACAGCGTAAGATATTTAAGTTCAATGTACTTTTCAAATAATCTAAAATAGGTTTAGGAACAGCTTTATTTGACATTTAATTCTGTGTGAGGGGGGCTACCGCCCTCCTCAACCTCCGTTCAATTGTAATGCATACAATATATATATATATATATATATATATATATATATATATATATATATTAATCAAGACTGTTATAAATTTGCATTCAAACTTGCCAATCTTGATCAACTCAATTTTGAAAATTTGATCCTAAAACAACACTTTCTCTGCCATATATATGGGTAAGAGTAAGTGAAAAATTGGACACCTATTTCTTGTTGTGTAAGATGTGCTAAAATCTTCGTGCGTAGGTAAAAGAAATTGCATATCAATAAATAACCCGTAGGCTTGACTTTGCCAGGAACGTAGGGAATGTCCAGCCAGAGGTTTGCAAGTTTCAAGAAATTGTTTATTCATTATATGGCACGAGCAAAAGAATTATATAAATGACTGCTGCTGATGTAACTTAAAAATTACAAGAATCTTTGCAAAAAGTAAGCATAACATTAGCGACCAGAAAATATTCCAAAAGAACACTAACATATTTAAGGAGATCCGCATAAAAAATATTAGGGTTTCTTTTTCCTAACGAGAAAGTCGATTTATTCTATTGTAATCATATAAGCGATTTAATGTTTTCTTTAAATTGTCAGTATAACTCAGAATAATGACGATTGTTCATCGATGGCTTGAAAGTCAGTTTAAAGGCTGTGCTAATCCGTAATGGGAAATTCCTTACCGTCTCGTCTGTTGCATTAGCATGCGGAGCATTTCTAATAGGACAAATATTTCTCTAATAGAAACGCAATATAACATTAAGACAGACGTACCCCTGATATACTCTGAGATTACTGTTGGAACCTTATTAGCGAAGCTACTTTTTGGGTACTCACAGTTATAGAGAGTATAACACTCAACAGTACTCTCAGTTAAGACATTTAATGTTACATAAAATGTAAAATTTGAAAATTTCTGACGAGTTCTTTTTTTTTTTCCACCAAATTCGTATTCTTTATTAAACCTTGTAAGCAATGTAATTGTTCAGCCTTTTAAATATATGAGATTTAAGCTTTACAAGTACTAATTTATCTTTTTATTTATACTAAGCAGCCAAATGCCAGATTTTTACGAAAATATTAAATATATATTGAGTAAATGCTTAAAAAACTGAAATACTCAAAATTTTATGTATTTATTTATTTTTTAATTTTGGTATAATATTTTGAATGTTCTATATTTTTCAACACAAAAAAAAAAAAAAAAAAAAAAAAAAAAAATCACCACTTACTTAATGAACGAAAACCTTGTTTACTAACGCATTTGTTTTTGTTAGAAAGTTCATTTTTTTCACTATTGCCAATTGGTGATTAAAACTTTTTAATATAGATAAATTTCAAAGTTATGTATAAAGCACATTATATATATATATATGTGTGTGTGTGTGTGTGTGTGTGTGTGTGTGTGAACTTTGTCTCGTGGTAATGTCTTTATTTTTTAATGAGAGTTTATGATATTATTATTATTATTATTATTATGCCACTAGTTCAACTAAAAAATATTCTAATTTTAGAACCTCATATACACAGTTTATTCGATAAAAAGAATAGTAATAATTTTATAAAATATCATTGATTTTATCAATTTCCACACTAATTAATTTTCTGATTAGAATTAGTAGTTAATTAAATTTGCTTAGCAACACTTGAGGGTATTGTTGCACGTTTCATTGAAATAAATGCATAAACGTTCATTAACGTCATAGAAAAATTAGCATTTCCTTACAAATACCATAATTTTATGGTTTGCCTAGTCTTTCTGTCGAAATGAACCTTGTCATTCAGAGGAAATATGATTAATTTAGAGAAAAATAAATGATAAATATAAAAAATAATAAAATGAGGGTAATTTTTACCATCCTGGCTAATATAAAATGTGACATTAATTACTGGGAATAAATCATAACTCAATAAAAGAGAAATAGTTAGTGAAATTTTTATTAATTATAATTACATACATATATAATATATATATATTTTTAATTCATTAATACTTTTTAAAACAGAAAAATGGAGCTTGGATTACCAAGTATGCAATTTGTGTTAAAGCGTATATTTCGACCGTGTAACCAGAATTTCAAATCAATCAACAAAAATGAATATATATATATATATACATCAGAAACAATTTCGTTTGCCGTTTTAACTTAAAAAAATACTAATAATATTTTTTATTTATATAAATAAAAATAATTTTATGATACTTTTGGAAAAAAAAAAACATTTTGTATTTTGCACATATTTTGTAATAAAAGAAAAGTGTGCAAAAATAACAAATTATAGGATATTCAAATATTCACATCATAAAAAGTATTGTATTTTACCTTTAATGCGATAGAAATAAACTTGAAAAAATCTATATATGGTCTACATATGAAAATAATAATAATAATAATAATTTAGATGTGATTAATCTTTTTTTCTGGAAATAATACACAATAACACACACAAATATATATATATATATATATATATATATACTAGTGTATAACCCGTCAAAAATGACGGAATGTGAACGATAAATCTTCGAAATAATGTTTAGATCATGATGGTTACCACGTGATCATTTAAATGTATTTTCAATTTTTGTTTATAAATCGAATGTGTTTCGATATTTTATAATTTTCGTTCTTTGTGAGGTCTAACTGTAATAGAGACAGTGTCCGGAGATGAGAGAAGTCGTGTAGAGCTACACCAAATCGTAAAAACGTGAGAAAAATTGCAACTTTGGCCTTTATCATGGTTTTGTGAGGTCTAACTGGAACGTTTCCGGCTGCAATCTTTAAGAGACAGTGTCCGGAGATGAGAGAAGTCGTGTAGAGCCGCACCAGATTGTAAAAACGTGAGAAAAATGGAGGCTTTGTCCTTTATCACGGTTCTGTGAGGTCTAATTGCAACGTTTCCGGCTGCAATCTTTAAGAGACAGTGTCCGGAGATGAGAGAAGCAGAGCTGCCAACCTAATCCGGCAAATTGTTAGTACCGCCTCTTTTTCTACACCACTTAATATTTAGAGAAATTCTCTTCAAATGTATCTACAATGAATTAAGAAGAAAAATACTCTAAAAATTAAGTGGTGAAGAAAAAGGGGCGGTACTAACAATTTGCCGGATTAGGTTGGAAGCTCTGGAGAAGTCGTGTAGAACCGCACCAGATTTTAAAAACGTGAGAAAAATGGCGGCTTTGGTCTTTCTCATGGTTCTGTGAAGTCTAACTGCAACGATTCCGGATGGAATCGTTAAGAGACAGTGTCCGGAGTTAAGTGAAGTCGTGTTGAGCCGCACCAGATTGTAAAAACGTGAGAAAAATGGAGGCTTTGGCCTTTATCACGGTTCTGTGAGGTCTAATTGCAACGTTTCCGGCTGCAATCTTTAAGAGACAGTGTCCGGAGATGAGAGAAGCAGAGCTGCCAACCTAATCCGGCAAATTGTTAGTACCGCCTCTTTTTCTACACCACTTAATTTTTAGAGAAATTCTCTTCAAATGTATCTACAATGAATTAAGAAGAAAAATACTCTAAAAATTAAGTGGTGAAGAAAAAGGGGCGGTACTAACAATTTGCCGGATTAGGTTGGAAGCTCTGGAGAAGTCGTGTAGAACCGCACCAGATTTTAAAAACGTGAGAAAAATGGCGGCTTTGGTCTTTCTCATGGTTCTGTGAAGTCTAATTGCAACGATTCCGGATGCAATCGTTAAGAGACAGTGTCCGGAGTTAAGTGAAGTCGTGTTGAGCCGCACCAGATTGTAAAAACGTGAGAAAAATGGCGGCTTTGGCCTTCCTCACGGTTTTGTGAGGTCTAACTGCAATAGAGACAGTGTCCGGAGATGAGAGAAGTCGTGTAGAGCCGCACCAGATTGTAAAAACGTGAGAAAAATGGAGGCTTTGGTCTTTCTCACGGTTCTGTGAGGCCTAACTGCAACGTTTCCGGCTGCAATCTTTAAGAGACAGTGTCCGGAGATGAGAGAAGTCGTGTAGAGCCGCACCAGACTGTAAAAACGTGAGAAAAATGGCAGCTTTGGGCTTTCTCACTGTTTTGTGAGGTCTAACTGCAATAGAGACAGTGCCCGGAGATGAGAGAAGTCGTGTAACGCCGCACCAGATTTTAAAACAATATACAGTATATAATTATTAACACATCACATTAGCAAGTTAATTGTGTGATACATTATTTGTATCATACAAGGATGGAAAGCGTTTGCTGACGATGACGCGAATTCAATGATTTTTCTTCACCCAAAAGTTTTCACTTCAAATGGAAAGCGTTAGCTGACGATGACGGGAGTTCAATGATTTTTATTCACCCAAAAGTGCTCAACGCGCCTAAAGAAGTTTTCACTTCAAAAATTTTACCGGATCAACAAATATGAATGACAATAAAAAAACTGCTGGTTGACAAAAAATATAGGCCCGACAACACAACAGCAACAACACATCCCAGTGTTCCATTAAGTGCTCTATACGCAAGCGAAGTGTGACGTCACTGACCGTCCATGTATGTAAGAAAATGATTTCCTATGTTAATCGCCCATTGGATTTTTTGTAAAAAATTATTAAAAATCGAGGAAAATTATTTCCCGATTTTAATCCCCATATTTGGGTATATATATGTATCAGTTATCATGTGCATATGTTAGATTGAGTTATTTTGCTGTCAAATTGACAAAATTTTTAATTTTAAATTTCAAAACTCTGTTGTCCTTGGCGTTTTTGTATTTGGCGATCAAAAACGTACTACGAAAATATACATGCCAGATGTATATTTTCGTAATTTGTGTTGTGCGAAATATTGTTTCATATTATTCCTTACTCTCTTAATATAAATTTTTAAAATAACCATGATTTTTGAAAGGAATTAAATTATATTCGCCAGATAATTTGGCGATATATATATATACATTTTTTTTTTCTGCCAAGGATGACCGATATCAAATCTATTCCGCTGCAGCATATTAGTATCTTATATCAGATACTTTATTTAGACATTTGAAAACAAATTTCACTTCAAATTATGATAGAATATTTATCATTTTCCTTTTAATTAGTATATTAGTTGGATATTTATTGTGTAATATCATCCTTTGAAATGAAATGTTTATGTTTTCAATGGAATATGGAAGTTTTTTGAAATTTAAAGTTTTGAAATTTAAAATTCAAATTTTATCAATTTTAGAACAAAAACAACTTAATCTAACGCATGCACATGATAACTAATACATATCTAAACCTAAATATGGGGATTGAATTCGGGAAATAATTTCCCTCGATTTTTAATAATTTTTTACGAAAAATCCATGGGGCGTTTAATATAGGAAATATTTTTCTTGTATCCACGAACCTGCCAGTGACGTCATCACTTCGCTTGCCTATTTAAAGTCCTCATAATAAGAAAAAACGATTCACTTCATTTTACCAAAATACTTTTTTTTAAGACTATTGTAGATCCTGTTTTCAAATTTTCTAACTAACTATCCAATAACTACAGACACTCCATGCTAACCCAAATTCACCTCTACTCGATACCTCCAACCAGCTATCTCACCCTCAACATCGCCAAAATATCCAGGATCCAGCTAGGGACTTTTTCATTCTCAACCGAACATTTTACCTTGACTCGACATTATGACATTAGACTACTCTAATTTCAATACTCATTTCAACTGGTGACTTTTACTTGCCCAACCAAACATTCTATCTCAACTATCATTTTACACTAATTTCAAAACTAAAATCAACTGGCGGCATTTACGTACTAAACTCGGCGCCAATCATACCTTACAATGTAAACAAACAATAAAGTTTGATAAAAATATTTAAAGGCTTTAATGCGTTTTTACAAATATTTTAAGATTTTTAAGGCTTTAATATGTTTTAGAAATATTTTAAGCGTTTTTTTAATGAAACAGTCAAAGAGTCGTTCATTCGGAATTAAAAAGTTGTCCATTTGGAATTTCTATTTTCTGAATGGCAACAGTTTTGGTTTGTTTTTATTTGGTCTTGCTTTGTTTATAATCATGAAGTTACATAATTCTATTTATAGGTTCATGTTTATAATAGCCAGTGATCCGTTATATTTTTTTAAACATTTAAACATTACAATTGAATAGTTTTTCAAGGTTTTAGACGGAATAAATAACAATATGTGCGATACAAAACATGTATGAAAATGATATGTATGTTTTCGTAAGTTGAATTGAACAAATTGGGGGAAAAAAAAAAAAAAAAATGGCTGCCAAAAGTCTGTTTTGAAGCGGTGCAAACCGGAATCGTGAATGACAGATGACGATGAGGGTCATTATATATATTAATATGTATTACTGTAAATTAATTAATACGATGACTTTTTTTTTTTTACTTCTACATATGGTAGAGATCATTCCTTTTGAGTTAAATTTTCAACATTGAGTTTTTGTCATATTTATCCTTTTAAACGTCCTCTGAATCAAAAAATCAAGTTTATGTTTGTTGTACTCTATGTGTGTCTTCTATCAGAATAACGCAAAAACAAAAATTAGCAAATAGTCCAAACGGAGTATTCTGAATCTGAATCATATAACGATGCTATTTGAAGCTTTTTATTAAGATCGGACACGATTTTTATCTCACGATTTTAGAAGTATTTTTTATTTCATTCTTATAGTTTATAGTTCGTGTACAGTGACATACGAAAATATTCACATACATTACGTCTGTGGGTGAAACATTTAGGTTGGTGCATTTTAATATCGTTAGACTACACTAACAAAATGAAATTGACATATATTTTTATGTGAACAGGAACATATTTTACATAGATTATGGTATGAAAAGTACAGTGGGTGATCAAATTATTATTACTATTATATATATATAGTATACATATATTATTATTATTACTTTATTTTATTATTTATTTATTTTATTTTATTTTATTTTATTTTATTTTTTTACATTTTTTCGATTTTTTGACATTATTTCGCAAAGAACATTTAAAAACTCATTGTTGCCACTGTCGATTCAATCCAGAGTGCAATTACAGGACCAACCACAAATCGAAGAAGAGCTAAAATACTTTGGATCACCATGTATCATAAAAAACAACAAATGACTTGTAAATTTAATACCTATATTTGTACGTTCTGATGCGGGGATTGCTCAATTATTTAGGCAGTTTTTTTTTTTTTTTTTTTTTTTTCAGAAATTACAATTTTTTTTTTTTTTTTTTTTTCGGGAGGGGGGGGGATTTTTTTGCTTATAACTAGAACGGATTTCCATAAAATTTTACTAAACTTGCAGAAAGAGTGCCAAAACATTAGAGAAACATTATTCTGAAACAGATTTTTGAAGCACGCATTCTATATTACTTAATAAAGCATCTATTTTATTATTTTATTATTTTTTATAATGAAATTTTGTCAATTATTTTTTATATAATTATGCTAGACGGTGGTATTTTTAAAAATACATCTTAGGATTTAAATTTTTAAAGAAACTTTCTAAAGCTCTAAAATATGCAATATTTTATTACATTGTAAGATTTTAGAAGTATTTTTTATTTCATTCTTATAGTTTGTTATTTCGAAATATTGTACACTATCTACCAATAAGTATTTGAATACTTTCGAATATAGACTGTTTGTTAAATATCTAGAAAATTATTGAGGACGTATCTTTACTCTTTGGGAGTCTAAAGAACATGTTATGCCTCATACATCTCAGCAAACGTAATGTCCTGAAGAGGAAAACGGGACCAGTAAAAAATTAAACAAAAATAAAAACGTTTTGGATCACCCCGTAAAAGGTAATGCTTGAAATGCGTTTACGCTGTAGCATGTGACTATTGGGATTCTTCTAATTATCTCTTAAAAAATTTATAAGGTTACCACATATATTCATTGAGATATAACGGTTTCTTTAAAAAATTTCAAAAGAAATTACCACTTTTTAAATTATGACTCTTAGGGTACTAGACCCATTCTAAAGTCATTTTTAGGAAACTGGACGTACTATACATTAGACATAGCATACTGCAATCAGAATGTAAAAATGTTAAATATCTCGCGAAATAGGCGCATTTTTACGAAATAATTTTTAACTACGTATTTACAAACTTTTAATAAATATCATTCGCATAACTTAATAACCAAAGGTAACTGAGCTACTTATATAAAAGCCTCAAACAAATATCGTGTAAATTCAAAAACTTATGAATTAAAGAATGCACAGAATTTCTGTTCCTCTCAAAAAAAAAAGGAAGATGATTGAGAGTTTTATCAATATTTATTTATAATCAACGAGAACACTGTACTACCATTGTGCATTGATTGAATCAAAATAAAAACGTGAGTAAAATGCCTTATAGTTTAGCTTTTATTTTGTCAAAACGTCCAAATTCAAAAGTGTCCAAATACTTATTGGTAGAAAATGTAGAATCTCATTTCTTTAAAAAATAGATGAGGCTATTTCTTCACTAAATTATGATTGAAATTCATCATTTAAGATGATTCATTTTTTTATTCTTTAGAATATATTTTATTTAAAGAAATTTAATTTCGATTTTTTTTACTATTATTATTATTATTATTTTATTAGATATAAAACTAAGCATAGGATATATAAATATTAGAATAATAGAACTAAAAATAATAAACTTATAAATTAAACAACAATAATTAACTACAGTATAAGTCAATTAATACAGTTTATTATTTATCATATATTATAAATACCAGCTATTATCATATTTAAACACTATAAATTCATTTATTTCAAAATTAATACTTTCACTATTGAACATAGGAACAGCATAGTGTGTGTGTGTGTGTGTGTGTGTGTGTGTGTGTGTGTGTGTGTGTGTGTGTGTGTGTGTGTGTGTGTTCATTTCAGTTTATACAGTATTTTTCAAAGAAATTCTTTTGTTCTATAATCCTTCAATATAGTCCACATTTTATTGTATTCGAAAAAATGTAGATTTATTTTAAGATAAATATAAATTGTATACATAAAATGTAGATTTTTATTACTACAATTTATTTTAAGTTAATTACCACAGTTTATTGTTTATCAAATATTATAAATGACAGCTATTATCATATTGAAGCACGATAAATTTATATATTTAAAAATTAATACTTTCACTATGGAATATATATAAACAATTATACACGCAAAAAATCACTATATTACTGTCAGGCTGCCACCTATCTCTCTCTCTCTCTATATATATATATATATATACATATGTGTGTATGTGTGTGTGTGTGTTTCAGTTTATACTGCATTTTTCAAGGAAATTCTTTTGCATTATAATCCTTCAATATATTCCACATTTCATTGTATTTATAAAACGTAGATTTATTTTCTCGTATTCTTTTATTTCTCGTAACTTTTTACTTATTCATTTATTTATTTCAAGAAACATTTCCTTTGTTATTCTCTTAAATTTTATTGTTTTAATAATTCTAATCACTAATTACACCAAGAAACATTTTTTATGAAGTAATATTTTTCTTTGCCACCATCAAATTTTATATATGTTCCTTAAAATCTTTTATATGTAAATCAAAATAATTCAAATTTTATTAAAATAATTAAACAGCAACTTATTACTATATGTTTTTAGATTATGGTAAAATTTAACGGTTTCATTACTGAGCATTAGATGCAATTTTATCGCATAAAATTTAAATGCACATTCTTAATTGGGTTAGAAATTTCAGTATGCACAAGCTTGAGGAAAATAACATTTTTTTCGGCCAATTATCGTATAAAATAAATCAAAATTTCTATTTTTTCCTTGCAAACTAAGTTATTTTCGTAATTGAAATCATTTCACATGTACTTCAATTATGAACTGAAATTTCATTACTCGGTAAATTATGACAAAATGAAGAAAAAATAAATAAATAATAATATTTGTTATCAGTTACTGAGTATATTTCTATCTCTTCAACGACGTTACTTACATGAGTTTTCTAGCCATGTTTTTCCAACAGTCCAGCTGAAGGACTTGTACCTTATTAGATAATGACATCACTTCAGAAAAATAAAATCTTTAATGACCTTGAAAAATATAAGATTTTTTTTTTTTTTTTTTATGATTTTAATTTATTGCAGGCGAAATATGATATAAGTATCCTTTAACAGTAAGAAGTAATTTTTAACGTTTAAATTATTTCATGACAGTTTCTTAATCGTTATTTAATAAGCTGTTTAATCGCTGATAGCTTCAAAAAAAAAAAAAAAAAAAAAAAAAATCCTAATGGGATATGCATCTTATCTTCTCACAACATCATATCTCGGATGTTGTTCCAATTAAAATAAACGAGCAGAATATGACTAGATATAACAAAACAAAAATATTCATGAAAAACGTGCAAAAATTCAAAATGTTTCGATGAATAAGGGGTGTGCAAAAATTAACAAAAGGAAAAGTAATTAAAATTTAAAATTCCTAAAAGTTTAAAACTTGCAATAAATCCACGCGTTAACACAATAAAAAATATATAAAACCACTTTAAAACACGTATAAAAGATTTTATTAAAATTGTGCACGAAGCTTTTCGCTACAAGTACGTAGCATCTTCAGGTAATGTTTTTAACATAAGAAAAGAGTAGACAGCATTATATATACTAACATAAATTGATACGGTTAAAGTCAAAAGAATTAGTCTTGTTCACAACATGATGAGCTACTCGAGTTCCGTTAGGGTTACACCAGCATATGTAACCCTGGATATGTAACCCAGGTGTAACCCTAACGGAACTCAAGTGACTCATCATGTTGTATACAAGACTAATTCTTTTGACTTTTTAATCAATTTACGTTAGTATATATAATGCTGTCTGCTCTTGTTAAAAACATCACCTGAAGATGCTACATAGTTGTAGCGAAAAGCTTCGTGTACAATTTTAATAAGAAATTTTATACGTGTTTTAAAGTGGTTTTATATATTTTTTAAAAGGAAAAGTAATGTGATTAATATAATTTCTTTTTTAGTTATTTGAAAGTTTAAAAAATGATAGTAACCCTTAATCTTCCGACAAGACTTTAGAGCAGTATTTGAAGAGTTCACATGTGTGCAAAAACTATTATTTCAAATGTAAAAAAAAAGGCTACATTAATTCATAACCTATTGACGGGATTGAGTCTCATTACATTAAACAGCAAATAAAATCGAAAATTGAATTTATCGAAAAAATGTCAAAAATACTTATAAAGATTTAACATATTTATTCTACTTTAATTTCTCTCTCTCTCTGGCACTAGAAGCTAAATGAAGTTGTTTTAGTTAAAGAAAGAGATTATAGCATGCCGTCAATGTGTCTGACTGCCATTTTTCGTGATTTGTACCTGTGCTATAATTAATTCATATATTACTGAAAGAATCTACCACCAATCTTAGAAAAAAATATAAATATTGTAAAATTAGTATACTTATTTTCTTTTTAACGGAATTGATCTTCTTTTGACTTTTATGTACCAGTGATAAGTACTGCTTAAGTACCACTTTACTAAATTCTAATCAATTACTATGATGAAGTGATAAGCATAAATCTTATACACATTTAAAAATTCATTTTAATAAATTAAATATATATACTTGAATGTATATTTTTCATTTCTTTTATAATTAGACTAAATAAAAGGTTAAATAAGAAATTAAGACATAGAAGATCAGTAATTTTAACAATAATGACCATACAGGATACTTCTTCTAATAAAAAAAAAATCTTTTAAGTATTGAAATAGTTTTCTGTTATGTTTTTCTATTGATTTTTAACTTTTAATTTCTTTAGGGGCTTAATTTTATTAATTATTTTATTATATACTTTAAAAATTCATTGTTCTTTAACACTTCCAAAAAAGTTGGAAAATGCTTATGAAGTTGGTCAGTTTTTCTGTCTGCCCGCACTCTCATTTCGGAAAATATTTTTTGAATACCTTGAAACTGAAATACAATTGAAAATCGTATCTATTGAAAATATTTGTATACAAGAACTCTCAAAAGAGTTCGGAATTATTACTGTCTACGAGAAGTTTTTCTTTAAAGTATATTTTAATCTCTTCACACAGTAGAAAAATAAAGAAATTTATGCAAATTATTTAATGTACAAAACCAAACTTTCGATAGAATATGATACGATTAGCCTTAATGAATGGTTTACAGGGCTATGAAAAAATATTCATATATGTTGGAAGACATAAATGAAAATTAAACAATATCTCTAAAAAAGAGGGTTTAAAAAAAAAACTGCTCATTTAATTCAGTAATAAAAACCCCGGATGATGCTTTGGAATTTCAAAACAAAAAACTTAGGATAATATTTTTAAACATTTTTAAATAAAAATTAATTTTATGTGTTTTTAAAGTGTTTTTAATAAAAATAAAGGAAAGTTGTTCGATTTGTTTCTTTATCAAATGCAAAACTCTCGAAAGATAACACGCAATATTCGCAAGTCTGATGAGTTATATCATTTAAAGATTTCAAACATATATTTTGCTTTAAAACATTTGTTTAATTCTTTTATTTATTTTATTTTATTTATAAATGTTTTAGCATTTTCACTTGATTTTCCTCTAGTTGTATTGTTGTATAAATATGAAAATCAATCAAACATTTTTTGAAAACTCGATCTTGATATGAATTGATAGTTGGTGCACGTTGCATGGACGTAACATGTTGACATTAAATGCTTAAATGATGTTTCCCTTGTTATATATTTCTAAAACATGATTGTGGAAAATATGAAAATAAATTTTATTTGAAATATGAAAGAGCTAAAATTATATACAGTTACTGAAAGCTAAGAATTAATTGGAGATTTCTGCTGATAAATTGATTTATTTTTAGCAAGAAGAAGCATTGATTTAGTTGTTAGATAAGTGTCTTTTCTTAACTAGAAAACGTGAGAACAGATGAACTGAGTTAAAAATATGCCGGGAATTCCCCGCATAGGAGCATTTATTCCATTTTTTATATTAGAAAAAGAAAGTTCATCAATGTGCAGTGAAAAACTTATATGCAAGCGTTAACGTTACACGGCAATTCTTGAAAATATTCTACAGTCATATAACGAGACGTGTGCATTTAAAAAGTAATATTAATAAAAGAAAGAAGGTTTTAAAATAACATATTTCACAACATATTTCATAACTTGAATAACATATTTCAAATTCATTAATATTTGTGTAAAATAAAGGTATTAAAATATGGTTTATAGAAATACCTCTCATAGAACGTAATGCTTTGGAATACTTTCTGGTGTTCTTGTACACAAACGTTCAGTGGTATTTAATCCACTTTCACTAGAGAACATCCGATAATGAACTTGAATAACATACATCAGTTTCAAGAAATCCCATGAATATTGGCAGAATATTTAATTAGTGCGCATGAATATGGAATCAGAGCGCAGACAGACAGATAAACCGAAGTCATTAACACTTTTCAACCTTGTTGGAAAGTGTTAATAAAAATTTAAACGTATTATCAATTGTGGTGATATTCAATGAAATCATATAATATTTTATATTACTACTGCGTTCACCAAAAATATATATTAACTGTCAAACAATGTAACTCAATTAACGGTACGTTTAAAAAACTCACAAAATGGTGATTAAAAATTAACGACCAGGAAAATTAGGCTGTTGATGTATGCAATAGTATCAAAGCACATCTTGCCCTGAACAGGATTAAAGGATAAATGGAAAACGAAGTGATAGTCAAATATCGAAACTCCGCTATCATATATGAATTAAAAGGGGATTTTTTTCATAATATTATATTATAAAAATTGATGGAATTCTTAAAAGCATTTAGAAATCAGGTAATTGTCCAGTTGGTATGAGCACAGAACATAAAATTGAATAAGGGTCTATAAGATGTTAGATGCACTAACATCGCCTTACTTAATAGCGTCACGTTTTTGTGGATACATATATTTCGAAGCATGGACTGTTAGTTTCCTACTTAACGTCGCCCGAAGCCATAACCAATGTTATTCTATGGGAAAAAATTCCCCAATACAACTCATTACTAATAAAAAGTTTTAAATTCTGTTTTCTCAATCAGAAAATTCTTAAAGTATTGTTTTCAAAAAAAAAATTATTGTTTTTCAAAAAATTTTAATACAATTCCAGTATTTAATTCTCTGATTAATATTTAATATAAAAATGTATAGTTGTGCATTATATAATATGTAATTAATAATGAATAATATGTCAAAATTAAAATTATTTTACTGTGTCATTTATAACCACCATTTATAGTGAAATTTGCTTATACGATTGGTCTTAACTAAAAGTACTTATTTTGTAAGTAAATTTTTAAAATACAGTTTGTTTAATCCTTCTCTTATATTCCACAAGTCAATTACATGACTTGTTATATATACTTGTCTTGGAGATTTCGGAAACGCGCCTCTGAAGATTGTGATAAAAGTTTGGGTAAGGTTATTTTTGGGGGGTGTATAAACGGTTGGGATTTTGAAGTAATTGGTATTCAGGAAAATGCGCGTTCGCTGTTAAACCTTTATCGGCCAGTTGCATCATATGGCAGAAATTGGGATACTGAAAAACGAAGATAGCTAATTTGATGAAAGTTTGGGGTAAAGAATTTTTGGGGATGAAAAAACGATTAGGCTTATCCTCATCTTCAGAAAGATTCGCTTTCGATGTTAGCCCTTTATCGGCCATTTGCAACATATGATAGAAATTTGGTTTACTCGGAAATGGTTATAACTATTTTGATGAAAGATTGGGGTTAAGTGTTTTCTGGGATGAAAAAAAGGCTCGGATTATCCTCATCTTCAGAGAAATATGATGTTAGCGCTTTATCGGCTAGTTGCAACATATGACAGAAATTAGGTTTACTCGAAAATGAAAATAACAATTTCGATGAAAGTTTGGGGTTTAGTGTTTCTTGGGAAGCTGAATCGACTGAATTTATCCACATCTTTAGGTAAAATCGCGTTCGATTTTAACCCTTTATTCTCTGTTTGCAAGATAAAGTTAAAATTGGGCTTATGCGAAAATTTATATAACGATTTTGATGAGAGTTTCGAGTTCAGCGTTTTTCGCAGGGCTAAATTGTTTGGATATATCCTCATCTTCATGAAATTTCGCTTTCGCTGTGAATCCTTTATTCGCCGGTTGCAAAATATGGCGAAAATTAGGTTTACTCGGCAAAGGACGAATTGGTTTTGATGAAAGTTTGGGTTAAAGGTCGTTTGGGGTGAAAAATCAATTAGACTTACCGTTATATCCAGAAAAATTCACGTTTACTGTTAAATCTTTAGCTGCCTCTTGCAAAATATGTCATTTTCGAAAATAGATATAACGATTTTTATGAACGTGTGGGGTTAAGTGCATTTTGGAATAAAAAATCTATTATACTTATCCACTTCTTCATGAAAATTGGGGTTCGTTATTAACACTTTTTCTGTTAGTTACAAAATGTGGCAGAGAAACTGAGTTCACTTGAAAATCAGAAAATGGATATAACGATTTTGATGAACTTTTGTGGTTAAGAGTTCTCTAGGATGAAAACTTAATTAGACTTATCCTCATTTTCAGGAAATTATACGTTCGCTATTAACCCTTTATCCGCTGGTTACAAAATATGGAAGAAATTGCTTTTACTCTGAAATAGATATAATGCCTACTATAAGGAAAGAATGTACCGAGAGGGCTGCTCATTGCTAACGTAACAGTTTGGAGCAACCGATGCCTCCCCGGAGAAGTGCCTTCAAACTCTGGCAAGCTTCAAAAGTCATAAATTATCCATTGTCCAAAAGGGACCCTTGAAATTTCGCACACATTTACAATGAAGGACATTATTTTTTATTGCTCTTTTACAAAAGAGACCAGTTCCCATGCAATTATCGCACTAGGGGGTTTGTGAGCGAGGACTGTAGCGAGCTTTGATTGTCAAAAACCACATCAGAGAAACATCAATAGAACCGAACTTTCAGCTTTCCAAGTTGCCAGGGTTTGAAGACAGCTTACTCAAAGGTTCCCCCCAAAAGTTCATCCCGCCAGACCTTTATTGGAACATGGCTCCCAGAGATTTAATAGAGATTATACTGAATCGCAGAGAGCCATGATTGGAAGAAGTTAAAAATAAACAAGGGTTTTATGGGTGAAAATCGATTGGACTTATCTTCAGAAAAATTCGAATTCGCTGCTAACCTATCAGCCGCCGGTTAAAAAATATGATGGAATTTGGGTTTACTGGAATGGAAGGGGGGGGATGAAGATTTTAATAAAAACTTAGTGTTAAGGATTTTTGAGAAGAAGAACCCATTGGATTTATCTTCAACATCAGGAAAATTAGTGTTCACTGTTAACCCTCACTTTGCCTTCTACAAATTATGAAAAAAATGGTTTTCATCTACTTGAATCTAAAGATTTTGGTAAAACTTAAGGTCAAGGATTGCAATGACAAATTTATCTGATTTGTACTCATTCATAGTCAGTAAAATTAATGTTCTTTATTAACCGTCACTCCCACCGTTGGAAAATGTGACAGAAATATTTGGTTTACTCCGGGTTTTCTCGAGGATGGTTCAAATGATTTTGATAAAAGCTTAAAAATAAGGCTACTTTCAGACGACAAACCCATCTGATTTATTTTCATCTTCTTAAAAATTATTTTTCTCTTTCTAACCCTTGTTCTTACCAGTGAAAAAAAAAAATGGCTGAAATTTCGTTATCTGGGAAATGACCCTAACGATTTTGATAAAAATTTAGTATTAAGTATATTTTTAGATGACAAATCCATCTGACTTTTCCTCTTATTTTTGAAAATTAGCATTCACTGTTAGCTTTTTCCGTCCATTGCAAAAACTGGCTGACACTCGGTTTTCTTGGAGATAAAACGAACAACTTTAATTAAAACATAGAATACAGGTTTATTATTATTATTATTATTTAAATTTTATTTATTTATTTATTTGTTTCAATAAGAAACCGGTATGACATATCCTCATCTACAGGAAAGTTAGCGTTTACTGCTATGTTAACCCTCACTCTACCGTGGCAAAATATGGCTGGAATTTGATTTTCTTAGAAAGTGCTGGAATGATTTTGATAAATAATTAAAGTTTGGAAGTTATTTTAGATGACAATAGAAACTGAATTGTCGTCATCTTCAGAAAAATTAACATTCCCAGTTAATCCTCTTTTCACCCATCTGATTTATCATCAACTTTAAGAAAATTAGCGTTCACAGTTAACCCTCATTTTGCAAGTAGCAAAATATGGTAGACACGTGGTTTTCTTAGAAACTTTTTGAATGAGTTTCCTTAAAATTTAGATTTAGAGAATTTTACAATTTGAATTGTAAACACAAAAATCTGACATTCCTTTTAAAATGTTTAGCGTTCACCGGTAACCCATGCTTCCTCAAGAAAAAATGGCAGAAACTTTTTTTTTTTTTTTTTTTTTTTTTTTTTAAGTACTCGAATAATTTTGATAAATATTTAGAATTAGTTTGTATTTGAGATGACATTTCGATCGGAAACACTCTCATTTTTAGTACAATTAGCGTTTACTGGTAACCCGTAAACCAAACGGGAAAAGTACGACATATAATCTTTAACCACGTTTCTTGCGACCATGGAAGCCTCTGCGCATGTACTGACTGAACGAGTCCACTGTTAAAATAGGGAGATAATTTTTTCGTTGAGAGAAAATAAGCGATAAGGGAACACCGCGAACCGAATGATTGGATGTTTACTAAATTCCAACTTGTCGGTCAACTTTTCACCTCGCAAAGATTTTGGACTCGTCCTCACTGCTAGGCGTAGGAAACGTGGTTGTACTGTACTTTGTTTTCTTGGAAATCGCTGAAACAATTTTTTTTTTTGGGGGGGGGGACTTTTTATTTTTTTTATTTTTTTTTAAGATGAACATTAATTATCTGAAAACTAATCACCTATACTATGAGTGATTCTTACAATGAGACCAAATGAACTCGGTGATCCAAGTGCTAAGGAAATTAATCCAGAAGGGAAAAAATAATTATTATTTTCTCAAAATCAAAATGCAGTGGGGAAAAAAAAAAAAAAAAAAAAAAAAAGATTATTGATCTATTACTTATTTACTTATTTTTATTTATTTATTTATTTTTCTGTTCAACAAATTAATATTTTAGTATAACAGAGTTTGATTCTGAATCTTTGTAAAATGTCTTTTTTAGAATATTAAATAGCATCATTCGTTTTCAATTTTCCTGCAGACAATAAATATAAAAGGATTTATTTATTAGTAATTTACTTTTTATTAAGAATTTATTTATTATATATTTATTTCTAGATTGGGTTTAGATTTGTATTTCGCAGTTTCAAACCGAGATATTATTTTCAAGTGCTTATGAAGTTTTAAGATTGCCCCATAAACTATTACGTTTTTAATTTTAAATACAGAAATGTTAACTATTTCATTTCTATCATATTTTAATGGGAGGATAAGGGATTAATATTTTACAATTATTATATTATTATATTTTTTATATTTTATTATTTACGTTTTTCCCTTTTCCAAGATTGAAAAGGCAGATATAATGAAATTCAAAACTATTTCATAATAAACTGAAAAATCAATAGTAAAACACTTTTTTTTTTCTTTCATTTTTCCTTTTTTTTTTTTTTTTTTTTTTTTTTTTCCATAAGAAAAATAATTTAATACTCTTCTTTGTAATTTTTCATAAGAATTTTATTTTAATTCAACTACAATAAATTACTATTGTTGAAGCGATTAAATTAAATTTTAAATAAATTCCTTTGTAAAATAGAAGAACTAAAACAAAGGAGCGATTTTGATAATTTTTAAATGTAGGCGAAATCATTATTAAACAGTACATGAATGTTATTTATTTAATAATATCTTTATACATTAGCTAATGTAATGCACAAAAGGACCTCATTTTCTTCATACTTATTCAATTAGTAATTCTTTGATATGCTTCATTTAACTGCTATTTTCATAAAAATCTTTAATATCCATATTTACATTGACAGCTGTAAATCATATGCGTAATTATGAGTGATTTATTAAAAGAAAAACATGTATTACTGCAACGAGTGACAAAAACGTATTAAATTTAAAATTTTACAATTCAAACATGAATGCATAATCAATGCCAGAACATGACAACAAAAGAAACATTTTAAAATCGAGACCATGCTTCCGGATAGGAAAGAAAAACAATTAACTTATAACATAGCGCTTTAAAATTAACGAGCTGTAAATCTGTACTTTTGAAATTTGTCGTGCTTTGATAAATACGACGTTTATTTCTGCAGCACTTTAAATAACGCTTCTAATAATTACTATGTACGTTGCATTTATTGTTAAATGTTTATTTACATGTTTAAAAATGAACACAATAAAGAAATCACTTTAATCAATAATAATAGAATACAAAAGATTAAAAATAATTCAGTCTAAAAATGTCTAGCTTCATTCATTTTAATTTGATGAAATGATTTTTATTTATTTTAGCTGCATCGGTAGTTTTATTTAAAATTATATATTCATATACTGAATGGAAAGAATGCCAAATAAATTATTTAACTTTTTTTTCTTCCTATTTAAAAATTATTTGAAACGAAGTTTAAATATTTATAAAACTCTATTTTTCATTTATAGTCGAACGAAAATTTATTGAAATTTAATGTTACACTAAATCGTGAAAATAAATACAACAGAAATTTTAAGAAATACTTACATAAAGATAATGTATTAATAATAATATATTTCTAAAAGTAACCATACAACTAGCATATGTAAATTAAATAAGCGAAATTTATATAAAAAAGACGTTATTTTTCGTTCAAACAAGAAATCCGTTTATATTTCAGAAACTGAAAAACTCCCCACGCTATAAATATCATCTTTTGAAAAGAATTACGTATTTGATATTATAAAATTTCCATACCTTGAAATGTATTCGCTATACAATATATTTAACTATAACATTAATCACTACAGGTTTTATTGTTAGGCATAGGTAACTTAAGGCACTGACTCGATCCTCTAATTCGATAGGCTCTGCAAATTTCTCATGAATGTTGAAAATCTTAATTAAAATCTTTGAGAAATCTTTAATTTTAACATTAAAGGAAAGTAATCACTTTAAATTAAAATACTACTCATTATTAATAAATTGTTTTATTTAATACGTTTAAACTATCTTTCACTTTCAATATTTCAGTAATAAGTATCATGAATGAAAGTTTATCCCAGATGTAATACTACTATTTTCATATACTAGTAATATTTTATAATCATTTTCTGCAATAATAAAAAAAGAAAGAAAGAAAGAAATATTATTGTTCGAATGTAATATGGAAATTGGGTCAGATTGTCACTCATTAAATATGCTTACTTACAGAATAATGTAATTAAATATCATTACTGCATGGCTACCATTATAACTATGTTTCATTTATCATGTATTTGAAACAGTCAGTCATTATTATTATTATTTTTTCTAATAATAAGTATGCATACCGATAACATATTCAGAATTAAAAATCATTACGGCAAAGTTGCCATAGTGCCAATCTGCATCTGGAGCACAGATTTGACAAGTTATAGCAAACTAAAAATAAATGTCATTCCAATATTTAGTATTAGTAAACTTCATATTATTTTATCACAGATATTTATTACAAAAGAGTACTAATAAAAAATTACGGTATAAATGTCACGAACAATCCGCAATAACTTGACACCTTTGGCCTAAAGAGATGAATATTTTCTATTTTGAATTCACTATCCCCTTATCCCCAGTATATTAAAAAAGACAAATATGTATATATATATATATATATATATTTGTCTCTAGCTCTTGTGTTATTTTTCTGGTAACACTACTATTTCAAGAATAAAACAAATATTCTATATAGAATGCCGAGCATTGACTTTTTAATGGTTTCAGAATATTGAAACTTTTAAATATCGAATATAAATTTAATTTAGTTACACTGAAATTATCTATTTAGTATAACTAATATAATTTAGTTTCACTATTATTACATATATTATTAATATTAACAATGGCCAGTTTTCAGTTATTGAAGTAAAATTTATAAAAACGAAGATTTATCTGTTACAAGAACATATGCATATATTTTTATGCGACCATAAAGGGAAAAATGAGTAAACAACCTCATAAACTAATGTATTCGTACATGCGAATGTCCACAAGTCTAATATTGCAAAATTATTTAAATAATAAAAACTATTTCATGTATTTAATGTGAAAATTACATAAATACCTTTTGTTTCCGGGGGGGGAAAGGGGGGGGGCTTTAAACACGAGGTGATAACAGAACAAGCTGTATAAATAAATTTTATACATATTTTATGGATATTTTAATTGTTCTAGTGCTTTTCTCGACAAATAATTTTACATAAATATTAAGAAGTATTTTATGTATTCTATCCACATAATCATTTATTTATTTAAGCATAAAGTGCATTTTTGCTTCATAGAGGTGAAAATATGGATGAAATTAAAAACAAAAAGCATACAATTTTCGGAAAATTTTATAAAAAAATTTTAGCTATTTAATAATGCAATTTTTTTCTTTCAAAAGTGAAATAAGAATAAACAAATTCTATTTCTTGACTTAAAATACAAGCAACAGATTTTACCATAAATAAACAATTTTCTCAACACAGCACCTAAACTTTATTTTATATTCGATCCCCTCGAATGCCTTTGTTTATTTATTTTATTTTATTTTATTCCTTTGGACACGGTCAGTTTTTATCCAATCAGCTTCGTTGTCCCTCACACCTGCTTGCGGCCAAGAATAAAAGGTCACTTCGTCAACCTGAAAGATATTTCCTCGGGACCCCAATAACTTGAGAAAGAAAAAGATAAAAAAATAAAAATAAACCAGGAAAAAATAAAAATTGAACTCAAACTCACTGTCTTATAGCCTCTCTGAGGCTGACAGTAGATTTCCTTTATGTATTTCTCCAGAATTTTTTTCTCCCAGATTTCTGGAAAAAGGGCCAGCGTGCCAATTCCGCCCATTCCTTGTTCTTACCAATAAAGCGAATTCCCGGAAAAAGGGAAAAGGATAATATATATATGAAGCGCAAAAGAGAACGCCGGAACACGATGGACCTAAAAGTATGTGGGAAAAAATATCGGGGAAAAAAATAGGAAAAGAAGAAATAAAAAGACGAAAAAGGAAAAGTCCATCTCAAGCTATTGCTTATTCGTTATGTTTGACAAGGACACCTGGAGACAATGTGAAGACGCTCGTTGAATATACGAGACACAACTGATAATTAAATCGCTACTCCGTATAAACAGCAGCTTTATTGCTCGCTGAGGCGCTATCATTTTGTCGGGAATGGGAACTTTAAACACTGGATATGACGTAAAGATTTCTGTCCTATTGGGGTGACACCTGCAAGAGGGGAATGAGAGATATTTCATTTCAGGAGGATAATTCGGTTCGGCCTCTCTCTTATTATGGAATAAATGGGAAAACGAAAGAGTTATGATTTCATCGTTTAAATTTCGAGAAAATGCGGGTTTCAAAATGTACATCCAAGAAGAAAAAAAAATATATATACTGATTTCTCTATAAACAAGAATAGACAGATTAATAGAACCTTTTTTTTTTTTTCTTGTTTATTTCTTTATTCATTCTGTAAAGGTTAATTATTACATTGCAATTAACAGTAATAATATAATTATTTGGTACACAACTCTTTAAATTAAACATCAAGAACATAAATAATACATCAGCACTTACTTCAATTACACATAGCAAAAATCTCCTGTATTTCAATGGTTAGTTTTATTGTTTCTATTTACTATGAAACTGATTTCACCTTTAACTTTTACAAAAGAGCTCTTATAAAATTCTATAGTAAAGAGTGACAACTGTTGTCACAGTGGCTGCCTAAAAGTTAAAATTAAAATTTAGTATTTAAGTAAATAAGCATATAGTAGTGAAATTTAAAACAGGTTCAGACTCTCGATTTCTTCAAATATTAATTTTAGGTACATATACTGAAATGAAAATGTTTTAAAAGTAAAATTCTTGTCACATCTGAAACTTTACCTATTACAGTTAGCTAAAATTGTAAAGATGCCCGCAAAATTTCTAATCAAGTAACATCATTTCGCATTATTCTTTGTTAATGAATAAAACATATTTATTCAGTGTGGAAATATTATACATAAATGAACACTTATTAAGTTTTTAGCACCAATGAAAAATGTAACTGATGTGTATGCACTCGTCAAATTGAACAATATACATATTTAAAAAATAAAAATAAAAATTAGAATAGGACATGCCTAATTTATTTTTGTATTATGATGATAAACGCATAACAACATTATAAAAAAACTTTTATTTTTGCTACAAGAAAAGCTGTAGCGTGTACAGACCTAACTCGTCACTCGATTTTGTATAACAAAGTAGTTTAGGAATGAAAAGTCAAGTGTTGAGTTATTTAAGTGAACATTAATTACTTGACGATGAAAGGAATAATACTTCGACAATCCTGTTGTAGAACATAAGTATAAAATAATTCAAAGTATACATTAAGAAAAAAAAGAGTATAAAAGTGAGCAGTATTATGAAATGCATTTTATTTTCGTTAGATCACAAATTTTGGCATATCAGTCTGTAAGTTCAATCTTTCATCACTCGTTAAGCATGAATGTAGTTTATGAACAAAACGTCAAGTTTTGAGTTATTCGAGTGTAAAATAATCACTGGTCGATAGAATTGATAATATCTTGACATGGATTCTGAAAAGATCTGATATTAAAAATGTAAGTATAATTTTATATGATGGATTAGGTATTCGAATATCAATTTATACTATGAAAGTATACAATTAAACGCTTGAAAACGAAGAACAACTTAAAAATATACAAAATATGCATGAAACTTACAAATCTCCGTAAACAATTTTTATTTACCGTTATTTTGGTTACAAAGCAATTATTAAATATTGTTATTTCAGATTATTTAATATATTAGTGGCTGTAAATGTTGCTTCTTAAACTAATGAGCTCTTACAAACTTATGGATGAAATACAGTCATCAGTAAAATTATTGAAGCATACATCCACATTTTTCATATACATATTTTTTTTTTTTTTTTTTTTTTTTTCAGTTTGATCGCTAAGTTTTACTATCAATTTAGTTTTTTATAAGCAGCATAAAGACTGAGATCGTCACTCGACAAATATTAACAAAACAGTATTAGGTGCACATCTTTCAAATACGAATTATTGCTGGCGTTTCAATAATTTTACTGCCGACTGTATAGATTAGTCTTATAGCAAAACGCCAATGCTTTTGCATTTATAATAAAATAATATACTTGTCTGAATTTACTAATTTCTCAATTATATAATTATTAACTACTGTTTCCAGCAAGTTTTCTAAATTAAGTTCTAAAATTAATTCACTTTTTTATTTCGATATGAAAACAAAACGTGTTCTCAAAAATAATAGTAAAATTAGGATTATAAATAGATTTTGGACACATGTAAATCACGAAAAGGTGTGGGAAAGAGAAATGATAAATTATAACTACAAAATATGTCACAGTTATATGACAAAAAAAAAAAAAAAACTTTGACTTTTTATTCCAAATGATAATGAGAATTAAAAAATACTTCACGTGTAGGTATAGTAATGTTTGGGCATCTGAGTCAGACGAGACTCGCTTAATGACAAAAACATCATAAAAAATATTATAAGCATTCTTACACTGTACCAAAAAACGACAAAAACCACCATTATATAAAGTGATTTACAGTTTAGAAGAAAGTGATTCAGATTACAGGAGAATCTGCTATTTTTCCGGTATCTTACAAATATGATGTATGTTCCTCACAGAAATTACAGCTGTAAAAATCAGTGCACTTTTTTACAGTGTATGTAATGCAATTTTTGAAGAATAATTTGAAATAGTGTATAATAAGTACCATAAGTACAGAAAATAAATATTCGCAATATGATTTATGAAGGTTTAAATAAAAATAGTACTAAAATGAAATTACTAATGCATTGTATGCCTACATCAGAAACATTAAAAAGACATCTGTTGCTTTATTCTTTTTTAGCACCGTTAACTAAGAAAGTCAATGTATAAAATTCAATATTTTTTTGCCAACGTAATCATTATTTTTTGTTTTCACTGGGGGAAACATATCGATAGATTAAAAAAAAAAAAATGCCGTATCACAAATAGTTCAAAACTTAAAACAAATTGCGAACATATTATAATATTTTCCGACAAGACTGAAAATGACCAGCCAACATACTTTATAAATAAATCTCGTAACATCATTTTATATTGTACAACATTTAGGTCACACTGCATTAATATGCTAGTGACACTCTTCTTCCCTATCCTCTGTTTTTTCGCTTGATCTAAACTTTAATACCCCAGTCAGAAAATCACCTCATGCATCAGAGAATCAAAAATCACTTAATTTCCAGCATGCAAACAGGAAAAGTATTTGAACAAAATTGCCTCTTTGTTCGGCGGAAATATCAGCCGTTTTTCATAAAAATTTTAAGATTTCAAAAAATAAAAATGGCAACATCTTTGACATCGGAAAAACTCAATGACATCTCTATCATCCTTTAGCGATTACTTAATAAACTTAAAATGTGCGCTGATTTTTTTTATTTTTACTCCTCCCGCTAAAACAGCTTTGAGCCCTTTTTTGTATTTGTTTTGTTTTTATTCTTCTGCATCCCTCCCTCTCTTTGTTTCCTCATAAATAAACGATTTCGAGCCTCATTGCTTTCATATTATGGTCCTTAAAGAAACAATTTCACTATCGCCGTTGCAAATGGAAAAATAACTGATTTGACATGCTTGATAAGCTACGGATAAAAATTTATTAAGCGTGCGTTCAGCGGCAAATTGACGAAAGTTATCACTGGAAGCAGCCATTTTTTTTTTTATCAGCAGTCATCTAGTTTTTATATTACATCGCTCAGGTTTAGGAAACTCTTCAAAAATACAAAAGGAAAGTGAATTATCACCGAATTGCAGCCATAACGATTTTTGTCGCATGCCTTCCTTCGATATATGTTTTTTTTTTTTTCTTTTTCTCTAAGAATGGAAATAAATTGATCTCCTTGAGTGACTAAAAGGGAACAGAAAAATCGATTTGTGGTCTTTAATTCACGATTTTCTATCAAGTATCTTTTTTATTTTTATTTCGTTGATTTGGAAATTGTTTCAAATTATTCTAGTATTAAAGATTCCTCAACGATAGATTTGGCAAGACGAAGATGGGTTAAAAATTAAAGTAACTGTTGGCATATAATGAGAGAATTTTTCAAAAATAAAGCAGATCATTTAATTATTATATGAAAATAAAATGTGTCGTTATACAGTGAGAGCAAGTCCTGAGAATTTTACGATCTTCAAGCTGTTGATAAATTACGTTATCTCACAAAATGGAATTCAAGTTAACCAGTTCGAAAATTAAAATTAATATCATCCAATTTTTTAAACACTATTCTTCATTAATCTAAAGTTAAGTTGTAGCTCATTCAAAATACCGTTTTTAGAAAAATTCTGCACTTAAGGGTGAAAAAGTTCCTTTTTTCCTATATGTACCTCAAAATAATATATTAGTATAACAATGAAAGAAATGACAAATTATTGGTTATGGACCTTACACCTTATATAGACTTTGGTCATAGACCCTATATAAGATCTATGTGTTTGGTACAGAGGGTGGGAAATTAGTTAGAAAAGGTAAATGGTATAAAATTTATTATTCTCATGTATACTTATGTTATTTTACAACTTTCATTAACAAATATTTTATTAAGGATTCACTGCTGGAATTAAAAACTTAAGGATTAATTTCCGCAAGCACGTACACTTTCATCGTTTCAAGTATTTAATGTTTGAAAATATTAGCAATTTTGTTTACTAATTATGCATTTTAGCCTATGTTTTAGTTTTAGTTTCGATATTTTAATAGTTTTTACTAGCATAATTCTTTTACGTTTTAATAATTTTTATTTAAATATTTTTATAATTCTTTTCTTTCTTCCATTTTACGTTTTTCATTAAAAAAAAAAAATCATAGATATCACTTTTAGCTATTAAAATTCATAACCCTGTTTATTTTCTTAATCAAATGCTCTCTTTCTAACTGTCTACACTATAAATGTATCGTAACAACAAACAATGGAAGAAGTAACAAATGTTAGGGACAGGATGATAAAAATAAGAGAAGAGTGTAACACATGCGAGAAGAAAAAATGATTCAGATATCAGTAAAACGGTATTCCATTCAATATTCTCATCTTCCTTTATGTATTTTTTTTTTTCATCTTTTCTTAACAACTATTCTGTAATTTTCGTACGTTTTAAACTGTATGTTGCAACCTCAAAATTAACGGTTAATTTTTCAAAAGCGTATTTTTTTGTTGTTTCAATTACGTTATATTCGTAATTACCGGTGATTTTGTTTTCTAATTATATATTTTTAAATATTTTTAAATTTCAGTTTAGATATTTAATTGCTTTTAATAATATAATTTTTAGATTTATTATATATTTTGGTAGTTTATTATATTACATTATATATAGATGTGTGTGTGTAGAAAATTCTTCAGTGTCATTTTATATGTTAAAATCTTCATTCATTTTTTTAATTAGAAATTATAAAATAGAGCTTTCGTAATTTTGTTTAAATTCATGCAGATACTATCAGTATTCCCGCAAAGGAAAATTTTAAATACCGTTATTTTTGCTACCACTTAATTTTAGACTTGACTATCGTTGATATCTATTTTTTAAAAATACTATTTCCTAGGATCGAAATTTCCCTTTGTGAGATCATTTGCATACTATAACTATTTTGAAGTTATGAGTTATTAGATTTAGACATAAAATATCTTAAATTAAAGTTCAAAGAGAGCTTTTAGAGACAGTTATATATATATATATATATATATATATACATATAAGATATCAAAGTATGTCTTTAATCATACAATGTGCTAAAAATATTAAACAAAAATAACTTACATGTAAAAAAAAAAAAAAAAAAAAAAAAAAAATGTAGAGCTGAAACTGAAGTAAAACTTAATCCAAAAACAGCGTTATATATATATATATATATATAAGAAATAAAACATTATATATATATATATATATATATATATGTGTGCAGAAATATATATTCACTATCTGCCAATAGGTATTTTGGACACATTCGAATTTAGACGGTTTGTGAAATGTCTAGAAAATGACTTGAGGAATTATCATGAAACTTCAGAAGTATAAAGGACATGTTATACCAAATATATTTCAGCAAATATTTTGTCCTGAAGAGGAAAAAGAGGCCAGTAAAAAAATTAAAAAATAGATGAAAATGTTTTATATCAGGATCACAGGTAATGTTTGAAATGCGTTTTTGCCATAGCATGTGATTATAAGGATTCTTTTAACTATTTACCACATATATTGATTGAGATATAAAGGTTTAATTAAAAAATTAATATATATATATATTATAATACGTAAGATATTAGACCCAATGCAAAGCCATTTTTAGGAAACTTTGTGTACTACATTAGACACAGCTTACTGCAATCAAAATGCATCAGCCTGCAAAGAGTAATGCTTGAAATGCGTTTTTGCTATAGCATGTGATTATAAGGATTCTTTTAACTATTTACCACATATATTGATTGAGATATAAAGGTTTAATTAAAAAATTAATATATATATATATATATTATAATACGTAAGATATTAGACCCAATGCAAAGCCATTTTTAGGAAACTTTGTGTACTACATTAGACACAGCTTACTGCAATCAAAATGCATCAGCCTGCAAAGAGTAATGCTTGAAATGCGTTTTTGCTATAGCATGTGATTATAAGGATTCTTTTAACTATTTACCACATATATTGATTGAGATATAAAGGTTTCTTTAAAAAATTGATATATATATATATATATATATATATATTATAATGCATAAGATATTAGACCCAATGCAAAGCCATTTTTAGGAAACTTTGTGAACTACATTAGACACAGCTTACTGCAATCAGAATGCACAAATGTTAAATATCTTAAGAAATAAGAGCATTTTTACTAAATAATTTCTAACTACGCAGGCGCAAGTTTAAAACAAATTTCATTTGCATAATTTAATAGAAAAAAGTATTGAGCTACTTATATGAAAACTCCAAACAAATATCGTGTAAATTCAAAAAGTTATAAGTTATGGAATGAAAAGAATTTCAGTTCTTTTTAAAAGAACGGAAGATGATGGGGGGGAGGGGGGTTATCAATATTTATTTACAATCAGTGAACGAAGAAGAAGAAGAAATCCAAGCAACTTTTCTGCAATTTATTAATAGTTTTAGCTCTTTAAAAATTATTTAAGATTTATTAAAAGCCGTGGTGGCCCGCTCAGTAGAGCATTGGACTCATAATTGGAATGTTGCAGGTTCGATACTCGAGCTGGCCGATGACTCTCGTGTACGCTAATGGTGATTGGTGTCCGTTAAACTAGTCGTGGTCACACGAAGTTTACATTAAAATTATACCTTTGGGTTACTGGATCAGGGATTACTCGGCCCTGATCTGAATCAAAATTACGAACTCTTCGTTACTAATGTTGCCACCTAGAGTGTCTGGATTATTAGAGTGGCGACAATACCTACTGCGCATGCTCTGTGGATGTCTCCGAACCCATCCAGGGTTGCTTAGAGAGGATCTCTAGGGCGACGTAATCCACTTTGGCGAAAAATTGCCCGTTTGACATTTTACAAATATTCATTTTTCGTCGAGATTCTTCCATTCATTGAAACAGGCTAAATTACTTATCCTTACTATAAAATCACATTCAGATGTAAAACAATTTCTATAAACATTATCAAATGCAATATGAAGTTTTAATATTTTAATATATAAATAGATTGATTATTTTTCAAATTAATTTAGCATTATTTAATTAAAGGGAAAAAAAATTAAAGAAGATTGATTTTTTTCAGACAGAAAAAAAAAAAATATCACCATTTTTCTATTGATTACTCTCTTACAAGTAAAAGTAAGAGAAATAGGCTAAGTTTAAATACATCATAGGATAAAATACAAATAATAATAAAAGAAATATGACGAATAATAAAGAAAAGAATGGAATAATAATAGAGAATTTAAAATAAATTGAGCGCATGGGAAATTGCATTTTATGTTCACAATATACTCAATACACATTTATTATTATTATTATTATTATTATTATTTACCTACGTTAGTGAAAATTGTGTTATCATTATTATTATTTTGTTTAAAATTGTTTTCATAATTAGTGATAACATTGATTATATACATACATACATATAAACCTCCAATTATTGTAGTTTTTAGAGATATTCAGACTGTTTTTCACCGTAACAAAATTTCTTATGTATGTATATATATATGTGTATATATACATATTATAAACCTTTTCAAACATTTCACGGAATGAAAAACAGAAGAAATTGAATATAAATTAAAGATATTTCTTAATGAAAGCATACATTATATAACAATAATTCATTGATGAATTCCCCTATAATCCATCAAACACCAAAAATATAATACATATGTTTGATTTAGTTTTTATAAATTTGGTTTATAAATTTCAATAATTATAAAATATTTTCACCTAATATGTAGTATAAAAACAACTAATTTAATGTAGTCGAATACCCTTAATAATATTATATAGTTTTGACAAGCATTATTTTAAAAGTATGATTTCAATTAATAATGTATTTACTTGCAGTAATACTCGGTATACCATTCTAGGCACCTTACTCCACATGCACCTAATAAAGATATAAGTTATTTTGGGGAGGATTATCAAAATTATTTTTCTACATTTTTAGTTTGTCAATATCTTTTGCTTTGTTCAAAGCTTCATTTCTGTGTATAATTGTTTATTGATTAATTCAAGTCTTCCTTTCCGGTGTTTAATCATTGTAATGACAAATTATTATTATATATATCATAACAATGATTGTAAAATCCAAGTAGACAAACGATGAACCGGCATAAACCAAAAATAAAAATAATTAATTAATTAAAGAAAAAAAATGAGCAGTATTATAGTTTTAATAAAAATATGGAAAAAATACACACTTAAATACTCCCCCCTCACCCCCCCCCCAAAAAAAAATAAATAAAATAAAATAATAAATAAATAAAAAGAGAAAAAATAAAGGGGAAAAAAAAATAAACATATCAAATGAAGATCTGATTTAAATGGAAGTTGATTTAAAAAATAGAGTAAGAAATTATTTTATATTATTAATTTTTATTTTAAACCAAATAACAATTTCTCTACAGTATAGTTATATAAATACTTTGTTAATTAATTAAATCGTTCTTGGCCTTCTCGTTAAGTTTTAATTTTTTCTTGTTATATTTCAACAACTATAACGTATAAGTGCACGAAATGTTATCTGTGATAGCTGTTATGATGTTTGGTTGTGTGGGTTAAAGCCGAATGACTAACTAGGGTCCCAGGTCTACAGTAAAATACCCTTCTTGGGGGTCTTTCTAAGGAGTTCTAAACCGTATCTATGTTAGTTTCAAAGAAAACTATAGAAAACTCTGACTGTCTATGTCGACTAGTGCGACAAGGCTCGAACCCAGCACCTTCCATCTTCAAGCTGAGAAAGCAGAACCTCTCGGCTACTGATGGAGCGATAGCTAATATAAAAATAAATAAAATATAAGAATTGAAGGAATTAAATGTATTATCTTATTAATGCATTTAAATTTGTGAGTTTTTGATTATAGTATTTGGTTTTACACTAAAGAAAAAAAATCTAAACTTCTGGAGACTACAATTATAATCAGAAGAAAAAATATGCATGCAAATTTTTCTAATTTAAAAACACTTTATTAAGTACAATTAAGTGATATAATAAATAAATAAATAGAACATGGATACCTACAACATTTCTGAAATTCATTAATATTATATATACATTTATTTATATATACTACATAACAAATAATTAAAATAATGATTTATGCGTTAACAAAAATGTCTTTCTATTAAGGAAAAACCATGCAAGATTGCTTTTTTAGTAGCCTGTATATCGGCTAAAAACAGAAAGGCTTCAAAAATGTACTGCATATCCTAAAAAGATTGTAATGCGGCGTTTAAAAATAATAAGTACGAAACTTTGAATAAACACCATAAAAGGCAAGAATTCTCGACAATTGTTTCGGATCGAATGAAGACACGACCCTTTGTCAGGCGAAAAAAGTAGGCACAGGCACGAGTGCTGCAAACAAAACAACAACGCTTACTTTTTATTGTGTTTATTCAAAGTTTTGTACTTATTAGGAAAAAAGACTACATAAAAAAAAAATAAATAAATAAATAAATAAAAAGAAAAAAATATATCCGTCTGTTAATTTTCGAAAAGCGCCACTTGTTGGGCAATATGCACCATAAGCTGATATGCGCCCGTTTATGCCATGGTCCAACTAATTCTAAACTTTTATATATTTATCTACAATCATAAAGAATTACTTCTTCCATGTATATAGAAAAAAGTAGTAAATTATTCTGTGAAATTTTCTTACATCATTTTATTCTAAATCTAAAATAGTATGAAAGTTTCAAAGTAAGTTTCTTAATTAATAATATTACAACATTTATTTGCATAACACAGGTACGTTTTTAAGAAATTCCTTTTTTAACATAATATTTTACAAATAATCAACTTATTTTAAATCAAAAATTTATTTCTTTCATTCAAAATATAAAATTATAACTGATAATTATAAAATTTTTATTAGATAAGGAAAAATAAAAATAACAAAATATTTTTTAGAAGGTTAAATGTAAATTAGAAAGTATACATAAGAATATAAAAATTTTATAATAAATTGTTACGATTTCGATTTAGAGCATTAAATATCCATAATTTACGTATTCGATTCATAGTTCAAAATGTATTAAAATTTTTATATGTGCAATAAATATTGCAGTTAACAGATAGGTAAAGGAGAGCACAAACGAGTCTTTACACACAGATATTCATTTCAAAGGGAACGGAGAAAACATTGGCGAAGAAATTCATGCCAAATACTACGTAGAATATCGCCAAAAGCTTCTAATTACATTTGATGATAAAAACTCTTTTTTTTACTGAAAAATCACACAAGTTTAAGTCAAAAGCGAAATTTTTAACTGTGTAGAGACTATACAGTTTAGTTATAACAAAAAATACGATTCATATATAATCTCTATATGAAATTTAAAGCTTAAAAACAAGTTCGACCCTGAATCTACATGTAAAGATCACGATTAATTTCAATATAACAGATTAATAATTAGCATTATTCAGCTAAATATGCTTTCAGGTTTTATAGTTAACCTTCCTTAATATATTTATGAAAACGCAAAATTAAATTTATCTTTTATCCAATTACATGTAACACTTTAATTAAAGAGCGCAAAAATCCCAGTGTAATCTCTATGGGAAAGAAATCCAAAATTGCCTCCGGCGGATGTCTTCCCCGCTTGACCAATCGGATGCTGTGACAAATTGTCGTCACTCTCCATTCTAGGCACCCTATTGCCACCCATCGTCCGTTTCTCGAGCTGAAGTCGTCGAGCGGTTTTGCCTTTTTTTTTTAAGCAGGAAATAGAGGGACGCTACGGACTACGTAACGTGGAGGAGCGCGGTTGTTGTTAAGGGTGTTAGCCCTTGAAAAGCCCTCCCTGGTGTGCCCCCTGAGCAGAAAAAAAAGACTTTTCTCTATCTAAAATTCAACTCCGGAAGATCAACAGCAATATGATGTTAAGTTTACTTGAGAAGATTAAAAATTTTTGGGACTGCTGAACAGATTCTTGTGACGATGGTCAAGCCATTGGCGTCGTGGTCGGTCAAGGCGTTAATGGAAGAGAAGCCGCTAAATTCCGCCCCCAAATAAAATTCCTGAGAAGAGTATTACATATATCTGATGCAAAATGACTCAACATGTTGCGTGAGTAGCGTAAGCCCCTGGAATCTTGAAAGCCGAGCGTTGCGGGTGAAAAAAGAAAAACGTCATTTTGAAATTTTGCTAAAAAGGTTTAAAGGATGGATTCTGAAAACTTATTAATTGGTCGGTTAATAAGGAAATTTTATGAGAAGTTTTCAAGCACTCATACTAGTGAAAGCCATCATTTAAATAAAATTAGTATCCTTATCATCTATGCACTCCTACTGGAGGAAAACCATGCGTGTGTGAAATATGTTCTAGAGGATTTTCTAAAATGTGTGTTTTGAAGACCACATGTGAGTCAGAAATCTGTTTAAAACTTCACAGGAATACCAGTCATCATCCGACTTCTCTGGTATTTGAGTTTTGGGTAAATATGTTTTTTTTTTTTTTTTTTTTTTTTTTTTTTAGTATTTTGTTGTTAACATAAATTAAAAGACTTAATGTCGTTTATAATAATGAAAGAAGAAAACACCATGTTTTCGAAACATTGGCTTGAAATTAATTAACTTTTGGTTTTGGTGTAAGAACTTATGATTTGTCCACGCCTTGAGGCATGTAATTATTTAAATACTGATAAAGTACCATTAATTTTAAAGTAAATGAAGAATTTGTCTAATGTGACTGTTTACTGACAAGTAGATCAAAGATACTCTAAAGAAATAAGTAGAATAAATACTATGACTTCATAAAGTTTGATTTCTTAATCTCTCTGTTGAAATATTTGTATATATTTTTCAGTGATTTACTGACAGTTTAGCTCACAGTTGTTCAGTGTGGTTTAATTAACAGTTCTGAATCAGTAGTTAATTCGTGAAACTGTTAATGAGATTAAAAAAAAAATGCGATAAATTAACTCTTGTAAGAAAAATTTAATGAGAAAGGTATCTAAATTATCTGGAGACTTTATTTTGCCAAATGATTTAAATGAACAACTGTGACCACTTTAATTCTTTTTTTTTTTTTTTTTTTCTTTGTTATCATTTGGGAGGAAACTGTCAGATAAAATATATATTTTCAATATTTATATGTTTTATTTTTGTGGTCAATTGAGCAGTCTTTGGTGGAAAGGCAAGAAAGTCTAAATAGAATTTAATTGTTAGAGCAAAGAGATGATGTTTAATCTCTCTTTAAAATTTAGATTGTTGGTTAAAATTAATTCTGAATAATATGACTTCTCCTTACTCACCACGGGCTACGTTTCTATTTTATTTATTTATTTATTTATTTATTTATTTATTTATTTATTGTTATTTTTTTTGGGGGGGGGGGAAGAAATTGCCCTTTCTATTTTTTTATTATTTATCATGTTGTTTGTTTGTTTTTCTTATGAGAGTCTCTGTCTATGAATAATGATTTAAGAAAAGTTTGATAATGGGTGAATAGTAGACAGAGACTGCCATAGACCATAATATACACAAAGTGTTTTACATTTACATATCATATGAAGGAATAATTTTAAACAGAGCAGCTACACAAATTTTCCAGTGGGCTGTATAGCACAAAAGAATTGATTTTAATTTCGGTAACCTGGGTATTGCTTGACACAACACATTTTAAAGTAATTTAGTAGTTGGAGAAATTTAAAAGTATAATTAAATTAAAATGATGATGAGATAACATAACTAAATCTCACCGTAATATGGATATGTCGGTACTATACTTGGAAATTTCTAGAAATGTATTTCATTTTATGTTAGGTGTTATTCATATAAGACTAATTTAAGTACACATTGTAGTGAGTATATAATTTCTAGACAATATACAAAGCTACCAAAAATTAAGCTAAACGTTTCCTATTGGATGTAATTGATAAAAGTGCTTTGCTACAGTTTACTATATCGTGGAACATTGCAGTATACTTATATGGCAAATAAAACTGTACATAAACCTATTTTAAATTATTTTTAAAGTACAGTCGGGGAAAAAAAAAACGCAACACCCGCTGTAATTTCGTTATTAATTGACGCAGGAACATCTAATAGACATCACTCAACAGGAAATTAAAAGCACTTTCTGAATATGTCGTCAAATTTTGAATTAGGGGTCATCTACATATTGAAATGAGCGCCAACTTTGATTTTTTCAATAGCAACACCCAATTTTGACTTCAGTTTCGAATTTCTGAGAGTCTGGCAGTGCGGAAAAGTATACTATTTGTATACTTTATCTTTAGTATTTATAGAGTTATACTCACAAATGTGTTAGGGGATTATCTATAAATGTAGAAAAATAAAATTAAGATCTTATAAGAAAATAAGATAATTTTAATGTTTCACACCGGAAATTTTTCAGGAAAAAAATAATTATAGAAATTAATAAAACATTGCTTGTTTTCCAGTTCCTTAATTATCCTGAATTCAATTTTTTAGATTTGTATATACTTCAGTACTTTCATAGATAATTTTAGGTCTATTTAAATACATTACTCTTGCAATTAGTCCATGCAGTACTCTCTGAAAAAAGTGCAACATTTTTCAAGTAAAAGTGTCTATTATGGCTGTACTGATCACCAACAAAGCTTAAATTTTCTGTCGTAGATTAACAAACATAATATACGAAATGAAATAATATATATATATATATATATATATATACAACAAAACATAAACTAAATCTTTTCGGATAAATTATTGTAAGGGTTCATGAAGTAAATGTTAAACAATTTTAATCGTACTTACCAGTTTTGGGCCAGTTGAACTCTTTGGAACTGTACGATTCATTTTATAATTTCTATGAAAATATAATTTCTTAATTAACCCTTTCGCGACTGCTTACGTAGATTTACGCCATTTGAAATTCTGTAACTCAGTGGGCGTTTCTTTCGTAATATGTGTGTTACATATTTCTTAAATGTGTACCCAGTGTTCATATTTTTGCAATAAAATATACTATGGATAGAAATATATTGATTAGAAAGAATATAATTATAATGTATATCCATTTGTAATATAATTATGAATACAGGAAATTTGTTCTGAAATATTTTATTTTGAGAGTATAATGCCCGTAGGCGGGTCTTACTGTCAAAAAGAGAAAACCCTACAGTCGCAAAAAGTGTTAACATATATTTATAAAAGTTAAAGTATGTTTTTAAAAATGTATAAAGTTAAAATATATTAATAAAAGTTTAAAGACTAAAGTGTAATTAAAATAATAATCGTCCCCCTAGAAAATAAATAAATAAGTAAATAAATAAAATAAAACAAAGCAATATATGAAGCAAATGATTAAGCCTTTTTTAACTATGATGGTAGTTAAGAAACGATTTTACAACTTGCATTCCAATTCCATTTGTTTTTTATATTTGACAATTTCACATTAAAGCTATTTTTCTATTTAAAACAGTAAACTCCGCCTATTTAGTTATTTTTTTTTTCTTCTAGTGTTTGTTTAAAAGATTCAAAATTTATCACCAATTAATCGATGAAGTAAATACCACTTGTGCATATTTTTGTCAACTTAAAATAAGGGGTTTAACACGAATACTCAATGTCACATTTACTTTTCTTTTCTGTATTGTATTGTTTTGTTTTGAAGAACGATGAAGGCGGGGCTTCTCTTCTTTAGAAAACAGGAATTCTTGATACTAACACTAATGTCTAAAAATCATCATTTTTTGTTTCATTTCTTCGCGTTTGACGTTGCTGTTATATAATTTGACCTGTAAATAAAAAATAAAAAATATTTTGTTTAATTTTCTTTGTTATTTTTTCAGATTTAATTCGTTATCTCATGCAAAACTTTATAAGAGACGGCCCCCTAAACCACTCCAAAAGAAAGATTTATTTATATCTCGAAAACGAATAACTGGAATGAGCTGCAAATTTGCACACCCATATTTTTCAGCATTAGGATTCATTTTATGGAAAAATTAATATAGGTCATAATTCATAAATTTTATGAATATGAATTTATTAATATTTTTCATAATTAAAAATATTTTTCAGAATCAAAAGTAATGATGGATTATGTTTGGGTTTCTTCACTGTATCTCGTAAAAAAAAAATTATATCGATCAAGTTATTTTTTGTGAAGATATTAATAAAAGTTTGAAATATGAATTTAACATTAGCACCTTCAAACTTTGAACGCTTATAACTCTATGAAAAAATAAGTAAAATATGCAACCAATATACTTTTTCGTGTTGTCGCGATCCCAGGAATTCAAATATAAAATAAAAATAGGGTGTTACCATTGAAAAAATCAAAGTTGGTGTGCGTTTTAATATGTAGACGACCCCCAATTTAAAATTTCAGTTCATTTTCTGAAAGTGCTCACAATTCCCCGTCGAATGATACCTATTACATTTTTCTACATCGATTAGCAACGAAATTACGTTGAGTGTTGCGTTTTTTTTTTTCCCCGACTGTACATTGGTCTTTATTACCCTACCTTATTAATCTTGCAACTTAATCTGCAATCCATCTGGTATTGAAATACATAGTAAGAGAAATTCGTGTGAATTTCACACCAGATCATTTTTTCTCTTTAAGAGCGGACAATACCTAATCTCGCCGGCAGCCTTCGCTCATGTTATTCTATGGGAAAATTTGTTTACATAATTACTCATTACCTATTGAATATTTTTCAATTCTGTTTTTACATTTTGAAAATTCATAAGCGTTCAATTAGTACTTGTTTTCCAAAAATTGATTTTTTAAAATTTTAGTATTTCATTTTGCGATTAGAAAATGAGAAAAATGCATTTTGTGAAAAATCGCATTTTTGAACTCAAAATTAAAATGTAAAAATTAAAAAAAAAATGAATTTTTCAAAAATGAGTACTCATTTAACGATTATGAATTTTCTGACTGCGGAAACAGAATTTAAAAATATTCATTAGGTAATGTGTAATTGTAGCAACAAATTTTCCCATAGAATAACATGGGCGAATAGAATAACATAAGGCTGCCGGCGAGATTAGGTATTGTCCCCTCTTAAGGCCTACTTTATTAATTTTATAGAGATGTTTTCACATAAATGTTTTCCTAATGTAACATTTTTACAGCATATAGCGAAATTATTATTGCGTACTTTCCTAAAATGCCATGTTGATTTGCTTTACTGCCGAAAATATATCAGTGCGATGAAACGACATTGCCGGTAACAGAACAAAGTGAGTTTAACTCTTTATAATCAAAGTTATTATTTATCAAAGAAAATAGATTTTGGAAAGACCATCACAAACACCAATATCTATTTTTAAATTTAGGTAAATAAGAAATAATTGCAAGGTAGCCATTGGGCGTACTTTAATATTATTATTTCTTATTAAAATAGCTATAATTGTATATAGGTAAAGAAAAAAAATATACGCCTAAAGTTATTGTTAACATATTGTATTATCATTTTGAAAAAAGAAAATTTTAGATAGTTTTTGACCCATTTATTAAAATTTTGTAAATTTTAACATAAAAATTGGTAAAAGGTTTTTATTTATTCTTCTTCTTCTTCATTTGGGGTGAAAATTAAAAAAATTAAATTAAAAATGTTTCCTCAATATTTATTTAACAACCTTTTCAATGTTTTGCATTAAAATTGTCATTTATAACAAAACTTCAATACAAAAGTTTTTAGGAGGCTATCATGCATTTTCCATATAACAATAGATAATAACAACCATCTGTTTAACAAAATTTTGGACGGAATTCACTGACCAAATATCAGTGACCAATGAAAATCTATAATCAAAGCCATTTTGTACAGAAATGGCCTCGGGTTTTCCCACAAAAATTGCCTTAAGAAGAATAAAAATAATAGTAATTATTATTATTTACGTATCCCGTATTTGTTTCCTTTCATTTATTCATACTTTTTACTTTCTTCGATATGTGTTTATCGCAAATTTTGTAGAAGCTGTATGCAACGAAACTTAACAAAATGTAGTATTTAGTTGGACATTGACTCAAGATGATGTTAATTACAATTGAGAACCAATCGCACAACAGTGGTGCTGTTATCTCATGATTTAATAGTTTTTAATGTAGTAGTATAGGGCAAAATGTCACATAAATATACAAAATTTGAGTTTTTTTAACTTTTCAATATGGAATTTACACACACACACACATACACACACACACACACACACACACACACACACACATATATATATATATATATATATATAATTGTAAATCATAATAAAGATTAGCGTACAAGAAATAAATTAATGCCAATTTCCCCCAAAAAATTGAAGCCATGATTAGTAAATTAAAGATGAATAAAATGGTTGTACTACGATGATTGATAAAACTTCATGCATGCATGTCATGAATTAATTTAACCAACGAAATTTTAAAAAATAAACAACTAGGTAAATAAATAAAAATAAATAAATAAAAAATAATTTATCATTCAGATACCTTTAATAATGAAGAAGAACCTAACAAATATAAAAAAGTGGAGCATAAATTTTCATAAGAAGTGAAAGCAAAAAGTGCTCAAAACTTGAAGGATTATTCATCAGGGGACATACATTCCTCCGTAAAGCAGAAATATCGCAAGATTTCAAACATTGCATCGCTATATTAAGCCCCAAACATACAGTGGATGTCCTTATCTTGCGATAATATCCAACATTAAAGAGAAAACAAAGAAATGAAATTATAAGAAAACAAAAATAGAAAAATTTGCCATTATATAAAGCAAAAATAAATAAATAAATAAATAAATTTTCATCCACATGATTGCAAACACCAGATTCATACAACAAATCGAGCTACCATCGGTAATTTACCAAAGTTAGTAGAAAAATTAAGCTTAAGAATCAACCCAAATGATCAAGCTAAAGATCAAGGTCAATCAAATCAAAAATTAATAAATATTAGATACGTTAAGGGAATACAAAACTAGCAATGAAACTAATAAGTTTAATTTAGTAGATTTACATTATCATTTTGATATCTTTTTAGATTTTGAGAAAGAGGAAGATGGAATGCATACGCAATCTCTCGGGAAAAATTATAATCAGTATATGACATAGCATTGTGAATTTTTTAATAAAAGTTAGGTTTATCAATTTAAACTTATTGATACGGGCATTAGAATTGTGTCTCTGCATAACTTTAAATAAATTTAACTACTTTTAATCTTTTTTAATTAGATATATATATACACTATCTACCAAAAAGTATTTGGACACTTTTCGAATTTAGACGTTTTATTCAATATTTAGAAAAAATTCTTCAAGAATTATTTTCAAACTTTGGGAGCATAAATAACATGTTATACCTCACATATTTCAGCAAAATATTTATCCAGAAGAGAAAAGAAGGAAGGACAAGTAAAAAATTAAACAAAAATCAAAATGTTTTGGATCACCCTGTAAAAAGTAATGCTTGAAATGCGTTTTAGCTGTAGCATGTAATTATGAGGCTCTTCTTAATTATCTGTATAAATTTTATGAGACTACTACATAAATTCATGGAGATATAATGGTTTCTTTAAAAAATCGCAAAAAATTGCCACTTTTTTAATTATGGCACGTAGGGTATTAGACACAGAGCAAAGATATTTTTAAGAAACATGACATTAGACACACCATAATGCAAAAATGTTATATATCTTATGAAATATGAGTATTTTTACTAAATGTTTTTTAACTACGTATGCGGAAGCTTTAAAAAATTCCTTTGCATAATTTAATAGTCCAAAGTATTGAGCTATTTGTATGAAAAATTCAAAAAATATCGTGTAAATTCAAAAAGTTATGGGAGATAGAATGAAAAGAAGTTCAGATCCTCTCAAAAAAAAAAAAAAAAAAAAAAAGACGTTGATACCGAGTTTTATCAATATTTATTTTCAGTCAGAGAACACTGCATTAATATTGATTGAATCAAAATAAAAATTTGAGTAAAACCCTTATAGTTTAGGTTCTATTTTGAAATAAACTGAATATCTGTTCATTCTATCACCGACAGCTTTTTGAATTTACACAATATTTATTTGGGGTTTTCATATCAGTAGCTCAACACTTTTGGCTATTATATTATGGAAATGAAATTTCGTTAAAGCTTGTGCATGCTCAGTTAAAAATTATTTAGTAAAAATGCACATATTTATAAAAAGTAGTTAGCATTTTTGCATTCTGATTGCATTATACTATATCTAATATAGTATGCGAAGTTACCTAAAAATGCCTTTGCACTGGGTCTAATATTATACACATTATAACTTAAAAAGTGGTAATTTTTTGCGATATTTTTAAAGAAACCGTTATATTTGCATGAATGCATATGGTAGCCTCATAAAATTTTATGTAAATAATTAGAAGAAGTCTCATAATCACAGGCTACAACCAAAACATATTTCAAGTATTACTTTTTACAGGTGATCCAAAATATATTGATTTTATTTTAATATTTTACTTGTCACCTTTTTCTCTTCAGAACAAAATTTTTGTTGAAATATATGAGGTATAATATGTTCTTTATGTCCCCAAAATTTCAAGATAATTCTTAAAGAATTTTTTCTAGATTTTTGACAAATCGTCTAAATTCGAAAGTGTCCAAACATTTATTGGTAGATACTGTATGTGATAATAAAAATTAACCAAGAAAATCTATTTTATATGTAGCGACATCGTTTTCCCCTACACTGGACATTTAGTATTATGTTTCTCTCAGACGAAAATTGTCTGCATTCATCATATGTAATATTTTAATAAAAATTAATTTTATTACATAATTTGTTCTGCGTGATTTTGTATAGGAGTAAATCATAAATAACTTGTAGTCATAACAGGATTTTATTCTTTTCCATTTAATTTTGAAATGAGTAATAAATGTAAATGTAATATAATATTCTTTGAAATAAAAAGTATAGACCTAAAATAATTTTAACATAATGTATCATTTTAAAGAAAAGATAATTATAGACTCTTATTGAACAGATTGTTGAAATATTGTGAACTGTAATATGTCAACTAGATTTTTCCAAACTAGGGGGGAAAAAAAAAAAAATAAATAAATAAATGAAATTATTTTTTCGATATCCATTTGTCAACTTATTCATTTTTTTTTTTTTTTTTTTTTTTTTTTTTTGTCATTTATAACAAAAATTTCATTAGAAAACTTTTCAGGATTGTCATGCACTTTCCCCATGTTAGTCATTTGTAAATTCTATCGTTTTCTATAGAACTTGAATGGAATCCGGTAACTGGATCTCAATAACCAATAGAAATCAATAACTAAAACCATTTGTTATTGATATAGCCTTGATTTTGCCCACAAAAATACATCGATAGTCATAATAGCAACAATAATAATTATTATCATTTTTATTATTACTTATGTATATTTTATATGTTTCCTTTCGTTTATTCGAAATTATCATTCACATTTTTATCATAATTGTATTTATTTAACATATATTTCATTTTATTAACATTTGTTATTTTGTTTTGTTTTTCAGTTTGTTTCGCATTCCTTTGATTACTTTAACTCTTCTTTTCCTTTACCTTCCTAGTATATTACTTCGTTTTAGAGTTTCTTTGCTTATTACAAATATGTCTTATTACAAGTGGCCTTACAACTGAATATCCTCGTTATTTTAATTTTCCCATTTATCTTTATCTTTTCTTATTTGACTTTTCTTTTATTATTATTATTATTATTATTATTATTATTATTCGGTTCTATTTTCATAGACGTAAGTTTTTCATATGTAAAAAAAAAATTCTTTTTTTTTTTTTTTTTTTTTTTTTTTTAAGAGTGTTTTTACAAAGTGAAATTCCTAACGAAGTCCATAATATTATTAAGTTCTTATTTTAAATATTTAATCCAATTCACTTATACTTTTCGCGCTTGAATAAAAAATGTAAACTGCAAAAGTTATAAGGATAAAATATAAAGCATAAAAGTTATAAAGTAAAAGACATTTTTTTTTATCACAAACCTATCACAGCCTTAATTCACATATCTTCTTTATGATATAGCTATCGATTTCATTCTAAGTTAATATCCTTTAATTACGTATGCTATAAAATCAAAATGCTTCCTAATCTTGTTTGAAATCAGAAGATATTACCACATTATGTCGTTATATCAATCAGTTATACATATTAACACGCTATTTTCTGAGAATATACATATATCACTTTTTTTTTATTGTACTAAGAAAATAATTACTGATTTTTTTAATTTATTTTTTTTTATAACAAAAAGGTAAATTTTGTTTTTTCACAAAATTTCTATAGAAATTTTTGAAGTTTAATTAAATAATAAGTAATTACATAATAAATTTATAATTAGAACTGTTTTATTTATTTATTTATTTATTTATTCAATGACAAAAAGAATAAATAGGTATTTTATCATACATAAACATTTAGTGCTCTTTTTATCAGCCCTCATTTAATGCAATTTAAAATCGAATATTGATTCCCCTAAAATGTTACTTAATTGTTCAGCATGGTAATGGTATTAAGATTAAGGCGATTAACTACACAAGGGTCCTAGGCCTGAGGGTAGTACTCTCTCTGTAAGGTCTTTCTAAGGAGTCCTAACCCGTATTTACGCAAATTTCAGAGAAAACCACGGAAAACTCTGAACGGCTAGGCCGACGTTTATGACCTGAGATCAAACCTGTCACTTTATGTCTACCAGCTTCGAGGACAAAACCTTATAATTGTTTGGCATTTAAATACATAAGAGATTGTTGTGTTGAATTCCATCTTGCATTAAAGTTAATGGTTATAGCAATAGTTATACTCTGGCGATATTTAGAACAGTTTGAAAACGTCAAAAACATTTATAAATATAATTTTCTATAAATTTTTTCTTCTGTTTTGACAGTAAAAATTAAAATGTTAAACTGGCTAAAAATTAAAAAAAAATTACAAGTAGTATTCCTAAATGCATTTAAACGTTAAATACATATACGAAGTCTTATATAATACGTATATACTCGTATATATATATATATATATATATATATATATATATATATATATATATATATATATATATATATGTGTGTGTATATAATTCTATTTGTGTACATTAAAATAAGATTTAAATAAAAAAGAAAAAGGAATTAACAATTTTTAAACGTCCATTCTCAATTTATTGATTCATGAAATCAGATTATAGGAAACAATGTGTCATAAATAGTAATTATTATTATTTTTTTTTAATAATTTCAACTTATTACATATTTTTTCTAGTCGTTATCAATATACATATTGTTTAAAGAAAGAAAACCTTAAATTTACATTTCATAAAAATTAATGTATTATTCAATAACTTTAATTTCTTCTTAAACAGAGAGAGAGAGGGAGAAGAGAATCTGAAAAAGAAAAGTGAAAATATACGGCCAAAAAAACCTTTACAAAACAAAACAATTGTATAAATTTAATTTATTATTTTATAATAATAATATTAATTATAGGAAACAGATAAACTAATTGAAGCAAATGAAAATTTTTATAAAATTGGTATATATAAAAGAATGATACATATAAAAAAAAAATCTACAACTTCCTGAATAAAGTTTCTTTCATGACATGTAGCAGAAGTAAAATGCTCAGTTTCAATTATATTTTTCAAATAGCTCCCACTCTATATAACAAATAACGTTGCAGTGGACGTTAAAAAACAGTATTTTGATATTTATATTTAGGAATTGTTCATATATATACTTTGAAATTTATCAATATTACGTACATTAAAATTTCCCAAAAACAATTTAAATTTACTAAAATAAAATTAAAAATTATTATTATTTTTTTTTTTTTTTCAAAATTTTCCATGCTTCTTTTTATTTTTTCTCTGGATTTACATTAGTATAGTTTAAAAATATATTCCCCGCTCATTGGGGTATTATGTTGTGGATTGGTTAATAAATTATTTTTTATAAATATTTTCATGTTTCAATATTAAAAATGTGCATGAAATTTCGACATTCAAACATAACAATATTTTTTAAGAAATAACTTATCAACCAATCCACAAAATGATGCCCAAATATATTTGAAATAGATTTAGAAACCATTGTAAAATTGAGGTGTGAAATTAAAAATTATTCAGCTAGGAACGTTTTAAAAATTTTCAAGAATTTAAAAATTTCGATTTATTCATATATATATATATATATACATATAGTTTTCAATTAATATTAATATACTTAAAATTGTCATATTTCAAAGCATATGTACGCAAAATTTCATAACTCTAAGACAAAACTTTAAAATTGATTTATAACGTTCATAAAGCCCTTAATCAAAAAAGAAATTAAAAATTAAAAAGTTAAGTAAATATAAAAGTTTGTTGCAGAAAAAGTTAAGTAAATATAAAAGTCTCTCACTGAACATGGCACAGTTTTAAACAAATATTTCAAACTTATTGCAAACATTCACAAAAAATAACATTTTATTGCAATATTAAACAGCAATCGAAGCTATAACTTTCATAAAAAGAAAATGTATTAACTTGATACCGTAATGTTTATATCATGGACTAATTGTTTCACAATAAATTGTGAAGTGAAACCTTACATAATAAAATCTCATTCTCTGCCTAATATCAAAATGTGACGTATCTTAGTTAAGTACGTTACTGGTAATTAATATCCCATCCTATCATCATCACACTAATGAACTCAGTGTATCATCCATTATCCACTAACTTTAATCCCCTCTCACTTTTTTATTTAAAAAAAAGAAAGGAAGAAAAGACTACTCAACCAAATAGCAAAAAAGCAACTTTCAATGAATCCCTATCTGAAAATCCCCATAACCATTAAAAAAATCTCAGAGATAATTTTTTTCCCTTACACACGCACACATCATCCTCTCAAAAAACAACTTCAATAACATATTTTTTTCCGCTTACCACGCTTTTCCAAAACTTCTCCCAATAATATAAATCCGCGCCCCGGTTTTCGAAAAGCCCCGGCATTGCAGTAATTACTGCCTCTTGTAGAGCCCACTCCTCCCTTTACTTCTCTGTAAGAGAGACACAGACAGAGCTAACGGCCAGTTTCTGTTCCACTCTACTGACCATTGCCCACTGCTCCCCCCCCACCCTTTCTTCGTCAGTCTGGAGGTTGAAATATATATATATAGGATATATATACCTCCTTTTCAGCCTTCATCAACACCGCTCTCCCTCTACTCCCCTTTAGCGTGGTAGATGGGGGGTTGGCGTTCGTTCGCTGACAACCTGACAGCTGAGCCGCATCCTAATTTCGGGACGGATTTCGGATGTGGCTCTATCAAGTTGGTAGGGGGTGATATAAAAATTTCATTATTTCTTATCTTTAGGTAATTTAGAAATTATTCATACTGGATGTAATTCATATTATTGTCTCAAAATTTAGAATAAAGGTTTTTAATAATTTTAATCTTTCACTTAGAATTAAATAATTATTACAGAGAAATTCCTTTAATATGAAATACGCTAAATTTTATATAAGAATACATGGATTAAAATTGCAAATTTCATATTTATTCTAAAATTTTCATAACTTAAAATTAAATCATTAAATTATTTAATTAACTTTTTTATATTTATTAACTACTGAGTAAGTTAAAATAAAAATGCATGATTATTTTTTTTTTAAGCAATTCCTTTTCTAAATATTATTTAAATTATAATAATTTAGAAATGTTAATATCAAGCTTATTTTTTCATATTGCATTTTAAAAAGTTTTAAACAGTAGTTCTTAAAGTTAAAACTTTGTTTTATTCCTATTTAATAAAAGTGACTAAATGACGTCGAATTTATAAAGTTTAATAAAGCAAATGATTACCGATTGTATTAGCTTATTTTTATGTTAGTAAAAATAATCAAGATAAATTTATTTTTAATATTTACTTATTACGCTAAAGAAATTTAAAAATAATTTATTTTTGTATAATAAATATTTCGCATCTGAATGTTTATTAACTATTAAAACGCTGTTACTTAATCAAATATTATATAATAACTAGTCCAGTACTTATGAATAGATTAGGGTAGGTAAATTTCACCAAGATTAAAAAAAAAAGAGAGAGAGAGAGAGAGAGAGAGAGAGAGAGAAAGGAAGAAAGAAAGAAAATGAATGAATGAATGAATTAATGAAAAAGGAAAAGAAAAGAGACTGTAAAGTAAACTGACAAAAGTAAAAGTAAAGTAAAATGAAGATATGGTAAGACTAATAAGTGAAACACTAAGTGTAAACAACATAGTGGGAAAAATCGTACATTTTGCAAAAAAATATGAAATACTTTCTAACATGCGAAATGTAGTAAAAAAGAAAGAAGATTTTATAAGAATCATTCTACAAAAATGTTACATTAATTAATAATTTAAATAATTAAAATTTCTTGATAAAATGATATATATATATTTTAAATATGTTAAGAAATCGATCTGTAACATTTTCGCAGGAAGACTCTTAAAAATAATTTATTTTTCCGCTCAAACAAAATGCTTCAATCTAAGATTATTCAACAGCTGCAACGCCGAAATTAACATTTGTAAAGACAAAAACATTAAAATCGCTATTTACGAAAAAAAAAAGTAAAAGCAATTCTACAAAAAAAAAAAGTAAAAGCAATTCTACAAAAAAAAAAAAGAAAGAAAAAATCTATTTTCGTTTTCATGAGACGATTTCATAATATATAAACATATGGAATGGATGCACCAAGATTATCAAACAAAGAAATAAAAAAACTAAAATAAACTTACATTTTTCATACATGGTTTGTAGATGTAACGTTGAAAAAGATAGAGTTTTTGTTCTTTTTTTTTTAACAGCAAAGCTCATTAAATCTTTTCATAAAGAAATTTTAAATATAAAGAAGTTTAAATATGAGACATTAATTTCTATATCATTTTAAATAGTTAATTTATTTATTGTAAAAGGAAAATAATATACTGCTAGCTAAATCACAAATTCATTGTTATATTTCATTCTGTCCATATATATATGTATGTATATGTATATGTATGTATATATCGGACAAAAATAAATAAATGAATAAAAATAAAACAATCAGTTCAGGGGTTTTGAAGTGTATGTAGACATACCCATATACCACATGACATACATACAATGACTTTTATTTAGATTATATATTTATTTTTACTTAATTATGTCTTCATTTCATTTATTAGTAATTTGTTATATTATTATTTATTTATTTTATTTTATTTTATTTATTTATTATGTTTTCGATTTATTTTTTATTTTTCCTGTTACAATTAAACAGTTTTGGGTTTAATAAAGCAAATTTTATTAATTATTCTGAAATTAATTTAAAATAAAATTAAGTTTTTAACTATCATCTATATTGATTCATTCATTAAAATATTAATAATAACAATAACAATAATAATAATAATAATAAATAATTACTTACATAATAAATAAAATTATTATTTAGATTACAATTAGTTTTAACCAGAAAATATTTTTTTTTTAACCAGAATAAAAATCCAAGCTGTTATACAAGGTGCACTGATTAAGGATCCAAATGGTAGCAGGTGTATTTGCTTCCCGGCCGAAAACGCATTAGTGCAGCAGAACAACATTGCCGGTGAAGGAACGAAATATGATCATATTGCTGTCACAAAACATGTGGTAGACGGTATTATTATCTCAAACAAAATGATGTAATGTAGAAAATTACAACAAGAAGGAAAAAGTTTTATTTTTTGTTTTAGTTTTAACTTTATTCTTAGTCTCGTTTTAAATGAATAATATTATGCCTAATATAACTGGCATTTTAATGAAACTATTTCGCATGTATGTATCTTTTTTTTTTTTTTTTTTTTTTTTCTTTATTATTTTGATATCAAAGAGTTAGCATTGTCAATAATAATTATCAACAACTGTATTGTTTTGATTTGAATAAAAAATATAGTAAAAGATTTATTTCCAATATTGATCCCAAGAATAATATGAAAGTTTTGTAAATCTTTCTTATCAAAATACCCATATCAAAAATTATAAAGCGCTGTAAAAACCGATTACAGTTCATAAAAAAAAAAAAAAAAAAAAAAAAAAAAAAAAATTTAGCATATTAAATTTTAAGCGGAAAAACTTTCTTTAAGAGTAAAAGTTAAACAATATAGAAATATCATACGATTGGCATAAATTATCACACTTCCCGATTAAACTTGGCTGTGCGATCATTTAGCCTTCATTCCATTTCACCTTCCTTATAAAACATTAAAATTAATTTTGTAGTCTTGTATATTGTCTCAAAATAGAAAGGTTACAAAAATGCATTTTATCTTTCATATGGAGCTATTACAAAAAAAAAAAAAAAAAACTTTTTTATCTTTATTTCTGCAAAGAAATAAGTAAAAAATTTGCGTTTGTATATCAACAAAAAATTGTATACACACGGACAAAGTATAGTAAAAAATTCTTATAACACTAAAAATTTACATTGAGAAATTTTTTATAGTGTTCTTTACCAATTTTAAGTGGTCTTGTATACCACTTATTCTTACTGATAATAACTTCTTATAAAATGTTTTAAGAATGTATATGAATTGTTATGATGAATGCAGTATAAAGAAATTAAAATATGCTTTAAAATTACATCTCATACACAGAAATGCAACGGAAATATTTTATCATTTCCTGTGTACAAACCAGTTGTGATACGTATTTTATTTTCAATAAAAACAGACCATAGTGAACTTATAATAGAATAGATTATTTTCAAACCTTTATAGAAATGTTTACGAAAAATAGAGTGCGAATAGATCGACAGACAAACAGAACCAACTAAAATCATAATATTTTTTTAACCTTGTTGGAAAGTTTTAAAAGTTAATAATACAAATTAAAATGCTTTTCCAACAATTTCTATCCAGTAATGTGTCTGAATATTTTCACGTGGTTCTGCAAATCTTATTGCTAATCAAATCATATTCTAGCTAAAATACGTTTTTGTTATGTGAATAATACATTAATTTCTTATGTTAATATTGTGTAAATGTATTAGAATATCCTTTACATGAATACCTCTCATAAACCGTAGTAGGGTAAGTGCACCAGTGATTGACACTTTTAGAGCATTCTCTGATGTTTTTAATGTTCTAGTCATCAGAAAATATTTTTAGAAATCTTAAGTTAATACATATGGTATGAAAGACATTCAGAACCACATATATGTTAAAATATATACATTTGATAAAAAAAAAATTATATGAATTTTTATTTGACACCCACTCAGTGTTCCAGTAATTGACACTGCCAGTTTTCCTTTTATTAGTAATTGGCCCCTGTGTTCCAGTGTTTGACACTGCTAGTTATTCATTTTACCAGTTATTAGTACTCGTACCCTATGCTCCAGTGTTTGGCATAAAATGTTAAAATTCTTATATGTAAAATATATGATTTTATTGTTTTTCTTATTTATTAATTATTTCGGGATAGATGTCAATTACTGGAGCATGCCAATCACTGGAACCCCTACCCTTTGTCAGTATTTTTCAGCTCAAAAACCATCTGTACTATTTATACCATTTTTACAAGGGAACATATCTCAGTAAGCTTGAACAACATAAACAAGTTTCAGTGCATTCTGAAAATATTTGAAGAAATTAGAGTGCGAAATGGTGAACAGTAAGACCAAAAAAAAAAAAAAAAAAAAAAGCAAACCAAATCATAGAAACGTTTGAAGTTTGTTGAGTGAATTGAGTTTGTTGAAAGTGATAAAAATAATTTGCAATTTCTGATCGATGAAAAGGTCAACCAACTGATAAATTGCTCGCATGCAAGTTAATAATATTTTCTGGTATTTTAAGTATAAAATCACTCGTAAAGAATTTAAGTTAAAAATTATGTTTAGATATAAAGATCTTCTGCGTTTTAAAAAGTATAGTGAGAAAAGAAAAACAAACTGCGAAAATTATCTGGAAGACACCTAGCTTCGGGTAAATAAAAACTTAAAGTACTGGTCGATGACTCATGGATCTATTTAAATGTCTTTAATAACAAATGCGCAATTTTCTATTGCTCAACAAAAGTGATTGTGAAATTGACTTCGCAGTGCACAGAAAAGTTCCTCAAAGTATTCTTGGTATATTCAAGATTTTATTACAATGATAGATATTTTTTTAAGAAATAATAATAAATTAGAAGTAAGAAGAATTCAGATGAATACGACCTTGCAAACCATTTGAAATTTTCTTCTCTCGTGCAATTCATAAATTAAAATTGAGTCCTAAACCGAATTTAATTTTAGATGAAGCCTATTTATTTTCGAATAATGTCGATATGAATGGTTGTTATGCATTTTGCTTTACCAAATGGGGTCCTCAGCAAAATGATGACGGCGATGTTTTGTTCTCTGAAATAAATAGTACTCTCGTTCTAATAAATCTGTCTTTTAAGGATTTCAATTTAGTGAAACTCATATACTGAACGAAAATACTAGTAATAATCCTAAATTCCTATTTTAAAAAAAGAATAAATTTTTTGTAAAAGCCAGACAAAAAATTAAAAACTTATACTGGCAGATATCTAAATTTATTGCATAAAATGACTACAAAATGGGTATTCATAAAATGACTGAGTTTTCCCTACCATTGTGCTAAGTAACGTAATGTTTACCCATTTGATGTAATTATTATCTCGTTCTAAAAAGAAATATTTAAAAAACTGATTCAATTCTTTTTTCTGTTATTTTATAAATGCTATTCATTCTATTTTAAACTAACTAAAATAAAATAAAAAATAAAAATTGAAAAAATTTTTAAATTGAAAACATATCCTCCTGAACTACCTTTTTTAATACTTTCCAACAAAGTAAAAAGTGTTATTGACTTCGGTTTGTTTGTCTCTCTATCTGTCTGTCTGCGCTCTAACTCACGTAAGCAATCATGGAGTTTCTTGAAACTGATATATGTTATTCAAGTTTACTATCATATGTTCCCAATTGAAAATGGAGTAAATACCTCTACTAGTTTGTGTACAAAGGCGCCCAAATGTATTTCAAAGCATTGTGTTCCATGAGAGGTATTTTTTAAAACCATATTTTTAGTACCTTTATTACTCAAATTCAAATTAAATTTAAATATTTTATTCAAGTTTACTATCGGATTATTTCTATAGAAAATGGAGTAAATATCACTTCTGGTTTGTGTACAGGGACACTTGAAAGTATTCCAAAGCATTACGTTCTATGAGAACTATTTCTATAAATCAAATTTTAAGAACTTTACTTTGCACAAATCTAAACGAAATTGAAATGTGTTATTCATATGCACAAAATAATGCTTTCTATAAAATATAGTATGATTAGCATTAAGATTTACAGGACTATAAAAAAATATTCAGTTACATTAAGGACTATAATTGGACATTTGCTGGAATTGCATTTTCGTTTATATTAAGCGTTTTTAACAATTTTTAAGCGTGAATATGATTTTAATTCGTATACATGTCTGTCCGACTGTGCATCTGTCTATCTGTCAGTCTTCTCGCCTCAAGCATCCGTAAATATTTTCAGAATTTTTAAAAAAGGATTTATATTATTCGAGTTCACTATGGAATGTTCCCTATATTTAAAATGGCATTAATAGGTCCTGTGCAACTGGTTTGTGTACAGGGTCATCCAAAAAAATACCAGTGAATTAGCTTTTTAGAAGAGACATTTTTATAAATCACATTTAAATAACTTTCCACTGCAAAAATCGCAAAGAAATTGACATTTATTGTTAATAAACTAAAATAATATTTTGTATGGAACAGAAATATTTTGTATAGAATAATATTTTGTATTTCACTTTTTGATATGCTTAACCCTTTGATTTACAGGGTTACACTGAAATATTCAGATTCATTAAGGGCTGCAGTTGGGAATTAAAGGCTGCCTTTAGGGCTGTGTTAAGCAATTTTTACACTTCCCAGCAATGCTTAAGAATGATTATGAATTCAATTAGTCTATTCGTATGCTTTCTGTCTGTCCGTTATGGGATAACGTAGGCAAAAAAGATTGAAAGTTATACGATATAACAAATATGTACAGTTGGAAATGCGTACCACATGATTTTTACTTCTTGTTTTTAATATTATATTAGACATAAGCAAAAGAAAAAATTCCTTGTCGAAACTTCCTCTGTATTTGTGGGAAAATATGATAATTTTTCTGCATTAGATGTCATTATCTTCTGGTTCAAAATATTAATATTGAAATAAAATACATGCAGTATTTCTCCTGTAATCTGTTACAAACTATTTATTTAAATATTTTTAATGCGATTAAAAAAAAAAAAAAAAAAAAAAAAAATCTCATTTAATTTATTTTGTTTAATAAAAAAATATATACTCAAGATAAAAGGGGGGAAAATGCTTAAATAAACTTAAAATTAATTTGCTCTACTATCAACAAAATATTCTAGAAGCATTTTTTATCAAATAAATTCCAGCATTGCATACTAGTTTATAGAAATGACATCAATGAAATTCAACTTCATTGATTGAAGTCTCTATGTATAATCACACCTCTAAATCAATTGCTGATGATAGGTTGCTCGAAGGTTGTGTAAATGTTCTTTACCTGGTAGTGGAGGGTGGGGCGTTTAAGGCCGATTATCAACTCAAGGACCTAAGCCTTGGTTTGGTGCCTTCTGTGGGGACGGTCTTTCTAAGTATGATAGTACGCGTTTCAATGAATTTTAGAAGAAAAAAAAAACACTTTTTTCCTCATAAAATAATATACGTAAAACTACAAATTATAAATTTTTGTAAAAAACAAGGTTACTAAAAGGGTATTTTCAATGTATTAAATTTGAAATGTAACGTTGAAAGTAAATCTCAAGCAAGTTTGTTGCAAAATCACACAATTTTTTTTTTCTGTATCACAATCACCTTCTTATCAATCTGTTATTTTTTTATATATCAACAGCGTAATCTACCAGATGTTCGTGTTGGTGATTGTTGCAGTTTATATTCAATATTTAAAAAGTACGCCAAGTTAATTGGTAAAAATCAGATAAAGAAGCATAACCCTTTTTTCTTTTCTTTTTTTAATGACTTCTAAATATGCATGTGTAAAGGTTAAGTTCGATTAACAATAGTCCAAGGCCAAATAACTTCTAAAAAACTGTTCCTTCAATTAAATTTCGAGGCTTTAATCAAAAGCAACGGGAAATATCACCCCCACCCCCTAATATATATATACATACTTTTAAAAAGTTTTAACTTTGTCGCATGAACTTTTTGACTAGAAAACAATTATCTTACAATATTATGCCATCCTTTTATATTTATGTGTGTAATTTAATGTAAACGTAGTTTTGCTACAATATAATTATTTTTATTACATACCTTTATATATAAACACATACAAAAGACTCTATATTATAATCCTATCTCAGTCTTTCGGCAGTAATTACAGGAAAATGTGTAGCCGGTAGAACATAACAGATATTTTCTCAAAAATAAAAATAAAAATAACATTTTTATATTTTTACTAATTATAGCTTTTACGCTTACAAGAGTATTAAAAAAGAAGACAAAAAAGAATATTTCTGCTTACAACTTCAGTACCAGATCAATTAAAGAAAAGCAAACGAAAAATGTGATCATGCCGCTCCAATACTAATGGATAAGATGCATGTTTTAATATATTTGGAAGAGAAGAGGTAGGGGGCTGCTTTTTTACGAAAAAAAAAAAAAAAAAAACAGTTTGGGGAAATTAGAAATGTATAGAGATTTTCTTCCTACTAATTAAGCCTTAATTGAGGGATAAATATTCAGATTCCCGTGGTTTTTTTTCTACGCCTATGATTTGATTTAAGAAAGATGCGATGTGATGAAAATTCCTTTTTAAAAATGCAATAGGAAATTGCGCAGATGCGGCTGGTGTAACGGCAAATAGCTTGCTAATTGAAATCTAACATTTCAGTCGAGGATTTATAGAGGAACAGAAAAAAAGGAATTCGCGTACACAAATCCATTTGTTGAAAAAAAAAAGAGAGAGAGAATCTCCCTTTTCGAATTATGTATATCTTTAAATTATCAGCGGCAGAACAAATACACAGTTTAGTAAATGTTTACCCGTTTTCACCGATAAGTTTTCTCGAACATTGTTTGCTTAAGGATTTGTACAGCCTTAGCGTAATAATGAGAGCAATTAGAACACCCACCTTTCAGTAATTAGCTAATACTTTTCCAGTTCTTTTTGACGAATATAAACAAATAGAAAGCGTTTAATTAAAACATAATCTGTGAAAGCGTAAATCCTTCCTTTCCCTCCCGCTGTCTTCTAATAGTAGTCGAAAATACAAATACATATTTATACTCCGAGTATTTCTTTTTCTAGAGAAGGTGGATTTAAATGACAGAAATTTTGGCCTTGTGGCGTAAAAGAAAATAATTTGAAGAAATGATAGAATCGTATGATTTTTTTCCCCATAATTGCATAAATGAGTTTGTTTCCTTAATCCTGATATAATCCACTTCAAAATATTTTTAAAAAAAAATCTTTTTTTTTTTTTAACGAAATTTTGCTATTGTTTAAATTTTGGAGAATTATTAGCGATAAAAATTTTTAAAGTTAATTAATTGCGTGGAATTTCTTTAAATTTTTAATCGACTTTATTTTGTATTATAAATACAAATTTATAAGAGCTGAAAAATTTACAGATTAATAAAAGAATTGAATGCAAGTTCATAGAATTTAAATTATTTAAATTTATTATGTAAATGTTAGGCTTCTTAATATTTCTAATAAATACAGTTCAAGCTAATTTATTTACATTGCTACACCTTTCAAATTAAAATAGAAATGGAAATATTTAAAATTAATGTAATTTCTCTACAGCGGCAAAAAAAATTTATTAGATTAAATACGATTTTTTTATTCAAGGATTCTTTATGATTTCCTAACTTTTCAAAATATCTCAGTAAATTATCCAATTATTTTTAAATATTTTTTAAAGTTCTATAATAATGTTTGCATTATTTAGTTATTAACACTAGAACACTTTTTTCAAATATGTACGTAAAAAAAATATTAAACTGGCTTAATCGAAATGCGTAAAATGTATCTCTTGAACATATTTCATGAGTAAAATATATTTATTAAAAGCAACCTACATTAAAATTGTTTATCGAAAAAATCGGATAAAGTGCTGCGATCAGCATTGGTTTTAAAACAGATGATAAGCGTCTTAGCATACACTCTTAAAACTGTGCCTCTTATTTCAGAGGCACATTTTTCATTTTTGTGCCTCTGAAAAATAAGAGGCACACGTGCCTCTGAAAATTAAAAGGCACACGTGCCTCTGAAAATTAAAAGGCACGAACAGTGCCTTTGAAATTCAGAGGCACATTTTTCATTTTTGTGCCTCTGAAAATTAAAGGGCACGAGAGGTGCCTTTGAAATTAAGAGGCACAATTTTAATTTTCGTGCCTTTGAAAATTAAAAGGCACAAATGATGCTTTTGAAATTAAGAGGCACATTTATGATTTTTGTGCCTTTGAAATTAAGAGGTGCAACATTATATTATGCACTTACTCTCTGAAGAGACATAATGTGCTTTTAAATAAAAAATCTTATTTTAAATTAATTTCCATGACTTTTATTAAGAGCCAGTGTTTCACAGTGTGTTAAATGTCGTAAACATGAAGAAACAATCATTATTCGTTCTTTTTAAAACTTTGTTTTCACATTCACACACATTTTTATTTTTAAATAAATTTCTGTTTTCAAACAAAACTAAAAAAAGAAGAAAAAGTATCTTTTCGATTTTTTAAATTTATTTTAAGATGGTAAAAATCCAAAATTTTACATTTTACAGTTTTGAAATAAAATATTAAAAAATTAGTTTTTGGAAAACAAAGGATTAAAACTGGTGGATACTTTTGAATGGGAAAATGGAGATACAATATTTAATGAATAACAAGTGATTATTTTCCATATATTAATATGTGATTTGGTTGGCTGACGAGTCTTCTTGAGAATGGGGTACATTACTCAATTTTTTTTATGGAAAAAATGACCAACATTTATACATGAATGAGAGAAAGAAAGATTTGCAACATAAAAAGCAGCAACCTGATGCTGCATCTTTCATGCTGCATTGGTGCCTTTCTGCCCCTCATATATTTCCACAATTTTTGAGGCTAAGTTTAAGTGTTAGTTTGCATGGATCAGATACAAAAAATACATGCTTAAGAGAGGGCAATACTGTTCCCACCAACAGCCAAGCCCATGTTATTTTAGGTTGTTTCTTAATTTACTCATTATCTAATATATTTTTTAAAATTCAATTTTTACATTAAGAAAATTAATTACCATTAAAAATTAGCTCTCAATTTTGAAAAATTGATTTTTCAAAAATAATAATGATAATAATAATAATTTTAAGTTAATGTTATTAAAAAAAAAAAAAAAAAAAACTATGGGCATTTTTTTTTTTAAGCTACCAAATCAAAATATTAAAAATGTGAAAAATTAATTTATTTAAAAATACTATACTAATTTAGTGATTTTGAATTTTCTCAATTTAAAAAATATATTAGGTAATGAGTAATGAAAACAAGCTTTCCCATAGAACAACATGGGTTACAGCTGTTAGCAAGATGATATTGTTTATTCACTCTTCACCTAAAAGTTGACCAGAAACGTAACAAATCTAACTTCATTTTATTCTAAAGAAAAATTTTATTTATAAATTATACATTATTTATATAGTGTATATTTTTTTAATTCTGTTTTCACATTTGGATAATTCACAATCATTATAATGTTTCTGTTTAAAAAATATAAATAAATAAAAATATTTTTTAATATTTTGTTTTAAAATTGTAAAGTGAAAAAAAGAATTTTTATAAAACAAGAAGTAGCTAAACATTTATGAATTTTCTAAATATGAAAATAGAATTTTGAAATATATACATTTGGTAATGTGTAATTTACAAAACAAATTTCTTCACAGAATAATAAAAATATGCTTAGACTGCTTAAGGAAAAAAAAAAGTAAGTGCAGCATGCAAGCTACAACATGTGCTGTAGCTTTCATGCCGTATAAAAATTATACTTCTTGAAACAATCCAGCCAACACAATTTTCCTCTTTTTGGAGGGGGAGGGGGAGGTGTGGGAGGCTGATAATAGATAACGTTTAATAATTTTGATCTAAAACAATACTTGTGTCTTTGCCATTTATTGCATTTATTTATGAGTTTTTTTATTTAATAAAGTCAAACCTCATTTATGTGAATTTCTTTTAGTATGAACTGTTTCCATAATCCCTGTCAAAATGAAGATTAGTTTAGTTATATAAAGTTAGTGACAGCATGAACAATTTTTTTATTTTCTTTGAGATTCATATTAATGAGCTGCACAATATATATTATATATCGTGTGTGTGTGTGTGTGTTGCTTTACTTTTGTATTCAGTTTATCTGACAGATTAAAGATTAAAATAAAGAAAACATACTCTAAAATCTGAAAGCAAATTATTCTCAGATGCAGGCAAAGGATGAAATCAAGAAGTGGTTTACTCAACAAAAAACAAGCATTTATTTTTATTTATTAATTTTTTTACGGAGACAAAAAAATAACAAAGAAATATACAGCTTGTTTCATTTTTTGTAATTTAGTATAATACACTGTTAGACATGGCAACATTTTAATTTGTTCTGGTTAAGTACCTTCTTTCTTTTTTACCATGTTTTTATTAACTTCTATTCTTGTTTGTTTGTCTGATACAAATTTGCAATCTATTTTTAACTAACTTCCCTACTAGCTAGACATTTGAAACTTTCACAGTAGCTCAGAACACAGTGACAACACAATACTTCAAAGTCAGATTTTCGAAAAGTTTTCTTTTAATTAATTAAAATATGAAAATAATAAGCTCCTAATCCTTATAAATAGCCATTAAAATATTAGCTATAATTGTTGCCAAAAAAAATTTACGGGTTCATTTTCTTTCGACAAAAAATAAATACATTTAAATGTGAACCTTAAAAAATTAGCCTTTTTTTTTCCATTATTATTATTAGTTTACTAAACTGAGTTCATGTGCTTAAATATTATTTTTTATTCTTGCATATTTTATTAATGATTCATCAGAAAATTTAAGAACATGGTACAGAAAGTTTTTTTTTATCTTATAATGATTACACCTCTCTTCCTAAAGGGTATATTACTTTTCTTATTTAATTGTAATTACATTTTGGAGAAAATTTCACTACATAATGGTATGAAGAAATTGCAAGAATTTACAATGCTGCGAAATAAATTAAAATGTTGGCATGGCTGTGATAAACTTAGTTAGTGGTTAATCAATGCATTAATTATTTTACAGATTGTACCTCGGCTTCATCGTGTACACTTTTGTGTACATATTTTTTAGTATCCTAGAATATATAAAAATTTATATTGTTTGTATTGCATTTTATATACAATGCAATTGTGTTTTAGAGCTAGGATTTTTTTTTTTTTAATCTCATTTACCTTGGAAACCTCATGCCAATTCTGCAAATAAGTAGATTGTATAAATAAATAAAATTTAAGTCTAATTTCTCACTATTATTTGGAAAAAAAAAAAAAAAAAACTCAATATTATCATCTTTATGAAATTGGTTATCATTAAATTAAAAATATTTGCAAATGACTGTAAAAGCAATACTTTAAAAACACCTTCAATTGTACAACCCTTTTCTTTATTACTGATGGAAAATGGAAGATGGGTCGTGTTGTTTGGCTGGATTGGAATGTGAAATTAAATTTTTTTTTTTTTTTAAAAGCAGGCCTGTTGCAGTAGTATAAATATGCATTATTTCTTATTCCTTTAAATGTTCAATTTCTTCATTTGAGTAGTTAACTATTCTTAAAATTCATATTGCTATAAAGTTTCATTATTCTTTATCAGTTATGAACCACTAAACCTTGAATTTTGCTTGTTTTACTCCATAAAGAAATAAACTCCTGACTTAATATACATTTTTCATCCATGTGACTCCAAATGTATCATCTTCTGAGTATTGTCTGTTTATTAAGGTTGTTTTCTGTTAAATTCTTTGTTAATTTGTATTTAATAGCCTGTTCCATTTTAAATTTCACTTCAATTAATTTCATGTACAATAGGGGGTCCCACAATGTGATTTGCTATTATAGCCACTGAACAAAATCGTACATTGGTGCTTAAGGGTGAAAAAGGTCTCCCCTGATGAATTTTTTTCACCTTTTTTGTGCTTCTCCTACTTGAAAAAACCGCATTCTTATTGGTCTATGTTGTTTCAGTGATATTGTATCTGTTGCTTGGCTTTTACCATATGTATAACTCATTATTATATCTATATAGTATATTTATCTAAGGCTATTTTATATTACTGTTTATTTTTATTATTTTAAACCTAAAAAAGAAAATTATATCCTGTTTCAAATTAAACAAAACAATGTAAGAGTTTACATTAGTTTTGGTGACAGTTATATAAATATGAGTTGGGGGACACAGAAGGGTTGATCATACCCCAGGCATTATACTTGCTAGGGATAAATTAATATTACCCAATTTCATTCTCTGTATTTTGTACTCCAGAGGTAAAAGATACCATGTCATTTTGTCAAAAGTTAATACCACTATGTCTGATGTGTTACAATGAAATAAGTTGTCACGAATAAAGAAAACTAACACAGTTTTACTTTTCACTGTTTTTTCTCCTTTATAATAACTTGACATTAGTGCTTAAATCCTCTATAATTAAAAAAATAAGTAAATAAATAAAATACATTTAAAGAACATACTTTTAACCCTTTTCACAAAATAGACATTGTGTCACCTCTGGGGTACAGGTTGCTGCTACAGGTTTGATAGATATTGCTACAGGTTTTTAGGGTTGGGGAGACATTAAAAAGGTATCACATCCCAGGTGCCAGTTATGCTCACTAGACCACTGTTTATTATCCATATAAGCATTAAGAATACACAATAGAAATAAAATACAAACCAATCAAATGCACTTATATTTTATTTACTTTCACATTAACATTTTTGTTCTAGTGCCAGTTCTAGTGTACAATTGTCTAAACTTTGTTATTTCGCCACACAGTATAATGTTTTTTTTTACTGATAAAGAAAATACTTGGCCCCGGTCGTTTACTTTCTTCAGAATAGTCACCCTAAAAAGAAAATTAAGATCTTTAAATATTTTATATTTATTTATAACAAACTGAAATATGTAATATATATATATATATTTAAATATAATAACTATTTTGACTATTAAATGACTGTTTTCACTAATATCAACATGTAAACCTTAAATTTAATAAGATGATGCAACAAAAATACACATAAGAAAATAAAAATTTTAATTTATAAAGCACGAAAATTGTTAGACTTACACCATTATAAGAATATTAAAAATAAATCTGTAGTGTATAAACATTGAATTCTCCAGAGAAGCTGAAAAATCTCAAGTCCCTGAATTCTAAAATTAAATTTATATATTAAAAAAATAATAATAATTTAGAATAAACATGGATAATAAATAAGAGAATTTTCTTTTTATGGATCTAATATTTTTTAAAGGGAGCTAGACGATGATAAATTAGACCGATATTTTTAACTTATTGGGGCATTTAATGCTGCTTAATGTCAGAATTGACTCATTTATTAATTGACATAGGTTAACGTAATTGACTCCATGACTAATTAAAATTTTTAAATTCTGTTTTCAAGGGCCCCCTTGGGAAGACTCCTGGGCATCCATATGTCAATTTTTGTACTTCTATGTTCAATAAAGGCTGAACGTATAGAAAGACAGGCAGACAAACCTTTCCTTTTATTATTATATATTAAATATTTATTCAAACTATAAAATTCAATGCATAAAGATGAATTTTTTCATTGTAAAAACACATGCTAAATTGTGACAAGAGATTATAATAGTCGCTAGAGTAAATATTTCATCATTCAAAGCAAATATATAATAAAAACAGTAAATATATAATACAGTCGAACCTCGTTAACGTGAATTACTTTTAACATGAACTGTTTCCAGAATCCCCGTCAAAATGAAGATTAGTTTAGTTATATGAAGATTAGTTACTGATAGTATGAACTATTGATAACTTGAACAAATTTTTTTCCCCTTGAGATTCACGTTAACAAGGTTCGACTGTGCTTTACTTAAAATTATATTTAAAAAAAAAAAATTAACACTCATTTCTGAAAATGTTTATAAAATTTTATGTCATAATTTCTCTTTTCCATGCTTATTATTTATTATTCAATATTTTATTCTGAAATTATTTCTTCACACATCCAATAGTTAAGATAATGTTCTTGTAAGAAAGTTTTATAATAAACAACTTGATTAAAACACACTTTACAGATAATTACAATTTTACTTCTTTAACATTGCAAAACAAATTTCCTCAACAAAAAGTATTATGATGCATTCTAAAGAGCAGCAACTTACGTAAATTGGAGTGTTTTCTTTTCGAACATTCTTCTGTCGTTTACAGGTAAATCCCAAATCATTTTGTGATTTCTTTAGCAAGGGATTGTCCTAGATTCTGATATTCCCATCTTAAGGCACAAGCATTCCCATTACAAATAAGGTTCTCCTGACAAAAAAAAAGAAATTCAAATATTTATACATATATATGAATTTAAAAATTGCATTAATCAGGCATGAGAGTGCAGAAAATTTAAAAAAGAGGAAACACGCATGTTCATAAAATTAATTTCAAATGAAAAATAATGCGCGCGGGGAAAAACTATACAAAATATTTTTAAAGTGACAAATTAAACTAAAAGAATAATTGCACATTAACACAATAAAACTTGCGTGTTAAAAAAAAAAAAATTAGCTAGCAATCAACATTTAATCACTGATTAGTGATAGGAAAAAAAAAAGGGGGGGGGGGGGTAAAAAGTAGTTCATGAGTGAGAAATATTGAACACAATTCTACTTCTTTATGGGTTCTAGAATATCATAAAGAAAGCTTAAAATTAATATTGATATTTTTATTGTGGATGGATAAATATTCTAAAATAAAAGGTTTCCTGCAGAATGTTTGATCTGATCGGTGATGGTTAAAGATGGAGAAAAAAAGGGGGGAGGGAGCAGGACAAAAAAAAAAAATTACATGAGTGAGAAATACTGAATAATTCTGTTCTTTTATAAGTTATAGAATCTGATAAAGCACGTTTAAAATGAATACTGACATTTATATTTTGGATGGAGAAAGATTGAGAATCTAAAGTCTTTCGTGGAGCGTTTGAACAATGATCGTTATTCAAGGATGAAAGTGGGAAATGGACAAAAAGTCTAAAGATATGTGCAATACTCAAAGATAACTTAAATTTTTTTAATAAAAGAAGAAACAGAGACAATAAATCATACTTTCCATAAGCAAATATGAGAATAAATTAAAACTAACTGCTCAAGAACATGTTAAAATAAAGAATATTAAACAAAAATAAGAATGTTTTGAAATAAAAAAGTCTGAAAATTACTTTTAAAAAATTAAAAAAGTCTGAAATTCCTACTAAAGTCTGAAGAATCTCATCTCTGGTTATTGGAGTTTGATTTAAAAAAAAAAAAAAACTGAATTAATGGAAATCACATAAAAGCAGAAAATCGCTTATCCGCAGAAAAATCTCATGCCTGATAATGTACAATGGAATGTGATCTTTAATAAAAAGGAAAATACTTACTTCAGATATGAAATTAGTTCGTCTTTTAATAACGAACTCAGCATGGCGTGGTTTTTGGATATTAAAATATCGCCATTCAATATGGGCATCAAAACCAATAGATGTTGCACCAAGCTGCAGTTTTATTCCTGAAAGTCCAGTGCAAAATGCTGATAACACCCAGGTAGAAAAACTAATTCATAAATGTCACTCTTGCTCTTTTGAAACTAAGTACTTTAATGCATTCATATAGCATTTTAATAAATTCCATAAAGGAAAATACTTTTTGCAGTGCTCAAACTACAAAAAAATTTATATTCGAAAGGAGCTTATAAATTGCACATTAATAAATGCAAAAAAGAAGTAACAAATGTCCTTCCGCAAATGAAAGCTTCATTAAATACTGCATTAGACATTTTGCCACCAACAAAAAAATTGTTTCCGAAAACAGGTCAGTTAGTATAATGACTGATCTGTGTGTGGAATTAGAGGGAAAGCACAAAATATTAATTGATGCTGTAGTATCAAAAGTTCAATATCTTCTGGAGTCCTGTGGATCAGAATTAGTTCTTGACCAAATATCCAGAAACTTTAAACATAAAAGATATTTCTCCTCTTTGGGTATTTACATAAAACCAGAAGAATGTTCTTTTAAAGGTTGTGGAACAAAAGGATATTATATTCCTTTGAAAAAATTGATTACAAATTTGCTAGAAAGTCCTGGATATAGCAAATATTTTTATAATCCATATAAAGGTGCAGAAAATGTTAAAAATGGGCTCTTATTTGATTACTTTAGTGGCATCAAATATAATAATCATCCTGTATTATTAGAGCACCCAAAAAATGTTTTTATTATGATGCTTTATCATGATGATATTGAAATAGCAAACCCACTGGGAATGAAACGATCCCGAAAGGGTAAGTTGACTATGTTTTATATTGTATTCTTAAACATACCAATTTACCTACGTTCACAATTGCCACACATTCATCTTCTATGACTGTGGCACATGCCAGTTCAGTCAAAACAGCTGAATCAAAATCTATTCTGTTGAAGGATTTTTTTTAAACTCTCATCATCTTGCTGTTGAGGGTATATTTCTGAACACAAAAGATGGAATTTGTAATTTTCATGGTTGTCTTTTATCGTGCACTGGTGACTCATTAGCTTGTCACAACATAGGCGGTTTGTTGGCACAATTCCCGCCGGCTTGGAGGCGTGATTTATTTTCCAAGATGGTGGCTGTTGACGTTCTTAACAATCGTTTTTCCCTGCAAATGAAATTGAAAAAATTTGATCGTTAATGGAATTTTAAATACAAAATACATCAACAAACGGCATTTTTAAATGTAAATCACATCAACGAGCTGACGTGGATCGCACCAACAAAAGTGGCAATCAATATAATAAAAATAGTACTACAATATATATTATTAAAAAAAAAAATATTTAAATTAAGACTTTTTTTTTTTTTTTTTCATTCTGTATACATTGCAGGGGTCGGTATCCCTCTGAACTGCCGCGGTCAGTTTAATTGCTGCTGTTTGCTAAAAAAAAAAAAAAACATCACTGGGCACCCCTAGTTCATCAGGCATGAATCAGTAAAAGCATGAAAATTGATGGAGCCGTGGTCACTATGTTTTCTGCTGTTTGCTCGCGTCACGAGCATTAAAAGCAGGGTGTGAAAAAATCATGATTTTTTTTTTTCTTAAATAAAAGAAAACAGATTTTTTTGTTTTATTTACATTATTCGACTAAAAATAAATGTTAATAAATTAAGCATGAAACTTTTTTTAAATTTAAATTTGAATACATATAAGTAGTGTTGACTCTAGGCCGATTTAGCTGGGCGCAGCGCTCGGCGGCCCTTTACTAACACATTTTTGCGCCCCACGGCCCTTATTAACTTATTTCTAGCGCCCCGCGGCCGTTACTAACTCATTTTTAGCTCCCAGCGGCCCTCAATTGTATTTTTCACAGGGTTGCCAACTGCTCCGATTTCTGCGGAGTTCCTCCGAAAAAATTTAAAAACTCCGCGAGTTATTTTTTATGCTCCGCAAATTCAGTCTTGACCACCTAGCCAAATATATTTAATTAAATTCATAAAACTGAATAGTGGCAGACACTGAAAAAAAATATATACTATTCTTTTTTCTTTCTTTTTGCCTTGCACACATCTAGACAGAAATCGCGATCCAATCTTTATCAACTTTTGATTTTGCATTTTCAACAGTTGCCGCATAAAACAACATTATTCTTTGAATTTTATTTTTAGTGCTAGAGGCCTATTTCAGTCGGTACAGTTGTCGAATTTTTATAGGTCACTCTTAATTAGTGCTAGAGGCCTATTTCAGTCGGTTTATTGAATGGGGATTTATTGAATGAGGTCCCCCCAAGGCCCAACTTCGACATGAGTCCCCCCCAAGGTGCCCCTATTTCAGTCGGTACAGCGTTGTCGAATTTTTATAATACACTCTTAATAGTGCTAAGGGCCTATTTCAGTAGGTTTATTGTGGGGATTTATTGAATGAAGTCCCCCCAAGGCCCAACTTTGACATGAGTCCCCCCTTCCAGGCCCAACTTTGAGATGAGTCCCCCCCCCCCCAAGGTACAACTTTGACATGAGTCCCCCCCCCCCCAAGGCAGTAGGCCTCTGGCACTAAATTAAAATCTGTCAATGTCAGATTTTCATGTTTTAAATAATAATGAAATAATGTCGTGTCTGTATAATTTTTATTTATCTATAAAAGCGCTTCAACGCCTCTTGAAAATCACAAAATAACAAAACTAACTTTTACATTCTAGCTGAAGAACCACACGCTTCATCGTACAATATTCATAAATAAAAAGTAAAGAAAAAAAAAATCTAGTGCTAGGCATTGTGTAATCGAAATATTGCTGACTCAGAATGGGAACAAATATTTGTTTACATTAGCTATGAGTGTGTTTAATTAAAACCACAAGCTGAAAGGGGGGAAGAAAGAAACCGAATGCTATGATTATGCGGTATTTTGATTTTCATTTAAACTATATCAATGTTTCAGTTAGAATCTTAATGCTTAATACGTTGCTAAAAAATAATACTTTCTAACGAAATAATTTTTTATTTTAATTATTTATCGATAAAAATAATGGATTCAAAGCTACTGAACTTTAAGTACAATTGACAACGCAAGGAATCTAAGACCAGGAAGAGGTATCTTCCGTGAGAGACTTTCTAAAGTGTTTTAGGCCGTAATCACGCGAGTTTTGGAGAAAACAGTATAAAGCCAGACTTTAACGGAGGAATTGTCCTCTGTAATAGGAAACTTTCTTAAGTGTTTTAATATACAAGTTTCTGAGAAAATCATGGAAAATTTCAAACTTTATCGTACCAAATATCTACCTTGTTTGGAGAAAGAAAAAGAATATTTTCTGTGCTTTTTGTTGGGATAACTGAATACACGATAACTTAGTTTTTACAGTGCATGGGTGATTCTAAGAAATTTTCATATCTGAAAATGGGACTTTCACAAAAATCATCGAATTTAAAATGGATTTGTCACAAAAATAGCACAAGAAAATTGCGTATTTTATAAATCAGCCGCAAAAAAATGACATTTCAGTAATTAAAAAAAAAGAAGCTGATTTATGACTAGATAATTACACATTTTTAGAAAAATAACACCTATTTTAGCAATTAGTTTACGATTACGTAATTTTAAAAATTAGCTGTAAAATAATTCCGTATTTCTATAAAAAGCCACAAAATTATACGTATAATGCAAATCATGATTGAAAAAAGCAAGAAATTCATCGATTAGTATCAAAAGCCTTTTTCAGCGATTAATTGTGATTAAACATAAATTTTGTTAATTAGCGGCAAAATGATTGCGTGTTTCTGTTATCGGCTACAAATGTATCGTGATTTACTGAAATCAACTGGGGAAAAAAAAAAAAACCCCTTTACTGGCTAGCAGCTAAATGATAGCATATAATAAGTAAATTTTTATTAGTGGGTAAGCGATCCCATATTTGCGAAATCTACTTCAAAATTATTCCCGATTTCGACATTCCGCTTTGAAAAAAAAAAAAAAAAAAAAATGCAAATTTCATTGATTAGTGGCAAAATAGTTGAGTATTTAAGATTCAGCTTTCAGAAGAACGCATATTTAATAGATTAGTAGCTAAATAACAGCGTGTTTCGGCAATCGGCCGCATAATAATTGCGTATTTCAGAAAAGTTTGGTATTTGGGAGATGTAGCTTTAAAAAGGGCTCAAATTTCATCGATTAGCAGCCAGATAATTGTATATTTCGTTAATAATTAACCCTATTTTCTATATAATTAACTGCAAAAATATCACGAATTTTAGGAAATCAGCTTTGAAAGAAGAGTGAATTTTACCAATCAGTTTCAAAACTATAGTATATATTATTAGCAATTATTTGCTATTAAACGTAGATTTTGTAAATTTGCAGTGAAATAATTACGAATTTCGGCAATCGGTCGTAAATTCTGTCAAATACGGGAAAAACAGCATATTTATTTAATTAACGGTAAAAACATAATTCTACCTCCCCCCCTCCCCTTACATTTTGTAAATGATATATTTCATTCAAAAATGTAAAAATTTTCAAAATTGTTTCTCATAAAAATCTGATTTTGTCTTGGCACATTCTATGATATAATATTATCTATACAAGCTTTTTTTTTTTTATATCTGATTTTTCTTTTCTTTTAAAATTTCATTATTTTGTTTATTTATTTATACCTTGGATACATTGCTGCTATAAAAAAAATTAGTAAGTTTTTTTTTTTTTGGGGGGGGGGGGGGCTACATTTTGTAAGTGATATATTATGAAGATGTTATAGTGCCCCTTTTCAGAATATTAAAGTACCCTTTTATCGAGTTCCCGCCAGCGGCCCTTTTGTTCTAGAGTCAACACTAATAAGAAGCAATAAATATAAATAAACTAAATTTAAAAAATATATATGAGGATATATAAAAGTAAATAAATAAATAAAAAATTAATATTAGCCAACATAGGTACATTCAACCCCCCCCCCTTTTCAAAAAGAAAAATAAATAATGATATAATATAGAGTAATAAAAATAAAATAAATAAATGATTAAGTGTAAATAGCTTAAAAGCATATAAGATAATTTTTTTTTAAATGTTTTTATTATTATTGTCATTAAAATATACATATTAAAACATCTTGAATATCACATTAACAAATTTTTGTAAGAGAAACTTTTTAGAGAATAATTATTCAATTAAAGGAAATTCAATGTGTATATTATAATATATATATAATACACACACCCAGTGGCAGAAAGTTTTGTAGCTGTCTGTGACAGGCTTTTAAAATTTCATAATCTGTCTGCAAAATTTGCGTGTAATCAGGGGTGAAATTGGCTTACACTCAAAAAGCCTGAAAGCTGATTTGGGACGGGAAGGGGGGGGTGTCCTGGCTTAACATCAGTGCTGATCTCGTGCAACAATACACGAACACAATTTTACTACAGAACAATATAGTATAAACAATTGTGTGTATTCATTCAATTCATCTCATTCAATTAAATATTTTATAGCAATGTTTCACACAACACAATATAAATAATTATAAATAATAAAAGTATTAGTTTTAGTTTTGATACAGAAATTTTTTTTTAAGTGAATTGTTATTCAAAAGTTGCAGACAAATTTTTTTATCAGTGCAGACAAAAACTGTCTGCAAGCCGTTTTTCTGTGTCCGCGACTATGTCGCCGTGTTTCTGCCACTGGGTACACACATTAGTATTTGCAATTTATTACCAATAAAATACATATAAATTCTAAGATTTTTTCAAAAGATTAAAGTTTTAAAAAAATTAAGAAAACTGAAACAACTAGCCAGGCCATTACCATTTCATTTCTAATTTTATAAAAGCTAAGTAAAAAGGGAAAAATTGCTTAAGAATGTCTTGGCCAGTTAAAAAACATAGTAATCAGAATTAGATATAAGAAAAGTTAAACATGAACGACAGAGTGACAGACAAATCAAATGCTTCAGTTCAGATGATACAATATTTATTATCCTTAAAAAAAAAAAAAAAAACACTCAGGGCAGAGAATTTAAGGCTTTGTATAAAAAAATTTGGCTGCAAATGAACGTTAGTTAGCTTCAAAATAAGAATAGAAGATAAAAATAGAGTTGTAAAAAATTAAAAGAATCATTTTAAAAATTAATAAACACATATATTTTATTTATTTTTTGGGGGGAGGGGGTATTTGATGTAAATAACAAGTAAGTTCAAGTTTTCTTATGTTCTAAGACTATATAAAACTACATATTGACCCAAAATTGTAAAATTTTATTTTTGATTTAAATCAATGATTTTTGTTTTTTTTTTAATCAAAGTGATTTTAATCAAGTTGATTTAAATTGGCGTACCCTGATTAAAACAACAAAAAAAAAAAAAAAAAAAAAAAAAACATCACTGGACACCCCTAATTCATGGGGCATGAAACAGTAAAAGCATGAAAATTGATGGAGCCGCAGTTTCAATGTTTTCTGCTGTTTGTTCGCCATGCGAGCATTAAAACCAAAAATAAATCACTGGATACCCCTAATTAGCGATTCATAAGACAGTAAATGCATGAAAATTTGTATAGGCTGCGATCAGTACACTAGCTGCTGTATGCTTGCTTCGCAAGCATTAAAACAAACAAACAAAAAAACAGAGTTGGCAAGTTTCTTCCAAAGCGGAAAAAACCGGCCAGAAGAAATAGGTTTCTTCCAAGTGGAAGAAATGGAAGAAACTGTTTTTCTTAAAAATTTATTCTATAAATTGCAGATTCGTAAGATACAATGGATGCATTGATCTTATAAAGAACTTTAAGTAACTTTAAATATACCTATACAAATTTAATAACATATTTAGTTAATAATTATGAGTTTTTTTTTTATCAAAATGAGCTAATTAGCCTCGGTATCTGATGATCACATTCCAAAATACTCAAAATCCAGTTAAAAAAAAATCAATTTCAATTTAAACAGTATAAAGTTTTATAATTTAGACAATTTTGTTTCTTTAACTGGTAATAAATAATAATTTGGATCACTTGCTTATACTTTCTGATAAGACAGCTCTTAACGTAATCCAGTTAATTAAAAGAACCAGTATGCAATAATTACTATTTACTGTATTACAAAATGTCATAAAAACTTTATTTTCCTTATAGTCACATACAGTACAGTCAACTCCCTCTAATCTGCAAATCCTTCCTTTTTTAATCTAAAAGAAATTTGCATCTCATATTTCAAAAAAATTCACATTTCTCACATTTTTACTTTTTATTACCATGTTTTTATTAACTTCAATTCTTGTTTGTTTGTTTGTCCGGTACAAATCTTGCAATCTATTTTTAACTAATTTCCCTACTAGCTAGACATTTGAAACTTTCACAGTAACTCAGAACCTGGTGACAACACAATACTTCAAAGTCAGATTTTTGAATAGTTTTCTTTTAATTAATTAAAATATGAAAATAATAAGCTCTTAATAGCAATAAATAGCCATTAAAAAAATTAGCTATAGTTTAATTGTTGCCGGCAAAAAAATTACAAGTTCATTTTCTTTCGACATAAAAATAAATACATTTAATTCAATGTGAATGTGAAAAAATTATAAAAAGTTAAATTATGCATTTCACAAAAATTGACGTCATTATCAATTTAAAAATTTTATACACATTGATAAGTGCTAATGCACGATGCTAATATACATTGTTCTAAAAGGAGTAATATTTTTAAAACCAACTTTTTTTCCACTATTATTATTATTTCACTGAACTGATTCCATGTGCTTAAATATTATTTTTTAGCCTCACGTATTTTATTAATGACTCATCAGAAAATTTAAAAACATGGTATATAAAAAGTTTTTTTTTTTTTTTTTTTTTTTTTTAAATCTTATATAATTATTTTTTTTATCAAACTTTTAGCATAATCCTTACTTTGAAACATAAATGGAGGAGGGTGGTTGGGGGAGAGTAACAGTCTTATATTTATTATCCTGCAATTCATACAGACTAACGCTGAAAATAAACCACTATTACATGAATGTTTAACAAAATTAATCAGCGATGAATATTATTTCCAGACTTTCAAAAATATTTTGTTTCGTATTTTTGAAATATGTTTGTTTACATTTTATAGGTACCAATTATTTGAATATGCTTAAATTATTTACCATCATATATGAATGTGATAGATTAGTTTTATTAATATTGAAGAAATATTTATTCTAAAATTTATTAAAAATCCTCTTTCCGTTTTGATGTCTGTCTAATTAATAATAACTGACTTTGTATCTGCAAAAGAAAACTGTAAACAGAGGCAATGATCTCTAATTTGAAAATTCCTATTATTTGCACAACCTCTGGACAAAACTTTTGAGAGTTAGAGGGAGTTGACTGTAAAACAAATGAAAAGTTTTTTCAGTTCAATACTGCACTTTATTTTTCAACTTAAAATAAATACAAAGTATGGATTTTTTTTTTTTTTTTAATCTTAGAGAGCTTCCATTCCATTTTAATTGAAATAAATACACATTACTTACAAATGTATATGTAAGTATGCAATTCAAATTTCGTTGCGATATTTCTTTGAAATTCCATGTTGTTTACGTTTTCCCATTATATTTATTTTGTGAAAAATAAGGGAAATACTCGTCAACCATAATTTTTTTTTTTTGTATAAATTTGATAGATATTTTGAAATTTTCATAAAATGGAAGTTTGAACTCATTTGAGCATAAAGTGCAGGATATCCTGAGTTTCAAATTTTTAATAATTTCAACCAATTTTTTTTTTTTTTTTAATCCTTAATTTACAAAATGTCTGCAGAAAGTCAAAAGGTAGTTCGAAAAAGGTGTACAATTTCACACTTGAAACTAAAGTATAAATTTTGAACCGACTAAAGAAAGGACAAAAATTATCAGTTGTTGCAAAGGTAGAGAACTTGAATGAGGCTAGTATTTGTACAATAAAAAAGAACGAAGAAATAATAAGAGAATATGCGTCACTACATATAAGATATCTTAGAAGTGCTTACCAATATGAATTCAAAACTGAATCCTTTTTTTTTTTTCCCGTCTCGAACAACACAGTTTTAAAGAACACTGAACCAATTCATCATGTTCTTCGGGGTTACATTCATATAAACTACATTTTGTTGCTTGCACAGGTTTATTTTTATTTCAAGATTTCTCTTCTATTCATTTCACATATACTACATATTTTTTATCTTCTAATTATCACAATATAATCTACTCAACAATTCTAAGCATTATTTTAATTAGGGAATGTATAATAGGCATGGAGGAGATTTTGGAAATTTAGTTCACAAATTATTTTTATTTTTAAAAAATAAAGAGATAATGTAATATTTATATTTTTTCAAATAAGAAGATATGTTTTAAAGTGATTTTTCATATTAAAAAAAAAAAAAAAAAAAAAAAAAAAAAAATTGAATAAATCCATTCTTAATCCAACTAAAGCTTTAAAATTTTCAAATCTAAATTAAATCTGTTTTTATTTTCACTACAGAAGTTTTGATTTAATCTAAATTTTTCTTATATAAAATAAACTAAAAGAAATTGTTCCTGTCTGTAAAGTCTAAATCAAAACTCTTTTCCAGTGTGTTATCATTAGCTGATGAAGACAGGAATAAACAAAATAAAGTATCTGTCTGAGATTTCATTATGTGCCTGAAAATAAGAGAGATGTAGCTAAGTAATTGTTCTACTTCTTCCTTACTAAAGACACTTTTAATGCATCATACTAGCACATATGGTGACTTATCTACCACATCTAAAATATTAAGGTGCAAAAGCTCACAAATGCTGAAGAAAAGCTAGCTTTACAATGGCAATAGTGTATTGACAATGGTTATGTGATATCATTAATGACTTTGCAGATATCGGATAATGATTATTATCCGAAATAAATGTTTCTTGCAAATTCTGCTGAAGTATTAAGCCCATTAAGATTAATTGATTTAATGTACTTACTTATTTCACTTGTAGAATTCACACACAATTCTTGTTCAATAATTGTTCACACAATTCATGTTGTACCTCATGCTCAACAGGAGGAGGACGATTACTTCAGTCTTAAAAAAAAAAATTTGTAGAAAATAAAAACAATAAAAAATAACACAATAATCATAATAAACCGAAGCGAACGACCGTACGAGACACAAGAAAATAATGGCTGCCTTCTCGACCAAAATATCCCGATGCATGATGGTTACATGGAAGTTGCGCATGCGCGACTTGGATTCTGTACCTCTGAAACTCGAAAGAATTGTTTTCAAAGGCACAAATGAAGTTTTGTGCCTTTGATATAATTCGTTGCGTTGACTGTGCCTTTCACTTCGTCGTGCCTTTAACGTTTCCCTTTAAAATCAGAGGCACATTGGTAATGTGCCTTTTATATTATAATAATAGAAGGCACAGTGCGCTCGTGCCTTATATATAAGAGGTACAGTTTTAAGAGTGTATTTCTTTTAAAGTTAGTGTAATCATATAATATATATATATATATATATATATATATATATATATTATTATTATTATTATTTTAGTAATTATTTTAATACGAAGCATAATTCAAGAAATTTTTAAGACAAATTGTATACGTTTTTATTTCACTTTCCTGCGAATTTAATGTATTAAATTTTGCTTTGTGATTTTTTGCCCATAAAACCCTCTGTAGGGGTTATTGGGCAATGAATTCTGTAAATTTGGTTATATATATACAGAGTTACAGGAATACACCTGTTTTGCATACAACGTTAAACCAATGCTCTTAATGAAGTATTGACACTATATGCTTTACGCGAATGAATTCTGGTTTTTTTTTTTTTTTTCTTTTTTTAAGGTTTTTTAATGTGCACATAAATAAAGTAAGAAATGAATACATATATTAATATAAGAACTGAAAATTATGTGAAACAAGGGCAATAGCCAAATAAATGAAAATGAAATTACAATAAGAAAGTACAGAGGCCACCACAGTTTAAGACGGGTGGAACGATTGACGGAAGTTTTACGGGAGTCCAACTTTCCCTAGAACCTCTGTAAAATCATAGATAAGAAAGAAAAAGTTACGATGAAAATTTCTTTATTATTAAGCGAAAAAAAAATTATAATTATTGATATTTATCAACCAACTTTAAATGAATTAAACAATTTTATATATTATGATTTAAAATAATTATTGAAATTTATTATTCAATTTTATTTAAACTGAATCAAACATTTATATTATATTTTAAAATATTATTTTCTGTTATAATCGTAAAATACTACAAAGATATCTGAAATAATTATAGATTCCTCCGTAACTAATCAGTATGATAACGGGAAAAAAAATTATATAAATAAAAACAAAAATGAAACACACAGCAAATGCAATTTTCCTTCTCCTTTTTTTTTTTTTTTTTTTTTTTCTTAAAAAAAAGTTTCAGTAACCCACCCACTCAACAAAGCCAAACAACGCCACCCAATATATATATATATATATATATATACAAACCACTGCAGGATAAAATTCTCTCCTAGGTGATTCCAATCTGCACCGTTTTCAGCAGTTCTTTTCCATTCTGCTCCTCCAAAATAAAAAAATTCATCTTTCTAACGATGCTGTAATCTTTTCCTTGGTCTTTTCTTGTCTCTCAGTATCCAAAATAGGACTGTGGTAGACTAAATATAATCGTTTCTCCTGGCAAAGTGTCCAGTCCAGCTCCATTTCAAATATTTTACTCTACAAATGATATCAATAACTTTAATTTGCTCTTTTGGTTTGCTCATGTTTTTCGCTTTATGTCTCTTCGGGGGAATCCATCTGGGTTGTTTGAAGCTTTTATAAGTTTTACATGTTAATGTGCAATTTTCAGAAGAAAAAGTTAATACAGGCAAAATACACTGATAAAACATTTCTTTTCAAAAAAAAAAAAAAAAAAAAAAAAAAAATTGGAGCTAGCTTTTGAAAAAAGCGCTATTTCTTTCGAATTCTCTTCGTGCAAGTTTAACTCCGTTGTTAATTCCTGCCATGATGTTTACGTTGATCATAATGACTTGTCTCAGATAAATATGACTGTTTACCATTTCTAATTCATCCATATTAACAATGATCTTCACTGAAAAAATGAAGTAATACACGAAAACTTTTGTCTCACCGAGTTTCATTTTCAATCCAACGAGATTTTTTTCTTTGTTTAAATCTTGAAGTATTTTTTCCAAATCCTCAAAGGAGGAAGCAAGCAGTACGATTTCATCTGCAAATCACAAATGATTTATAAATTCTCCATCAATTTTTATATTTTTCTTCCAATTTAGTTCCTTAAAAATTTCTTGAAGTACTGCATTGGACGGTTCAGTTGAAATTGTGTCGCCTTGTCTTAAACCTTTTCTGATTTTGAATCCATTACTCGTTTGTGGAGTTTTAAATTGGCTGTTGTTTTTTCATAAGCGTTTCCAATAAAGTGTATATATCCTGAATTAATATTAGTTTTCCTTATTGCGTCCATAACTGCTACTGATGATACAGAGATACAGAAACCTCTTTCATCGTCCCAGAAGTCACACAAAGAGAGCATTCGTATTTATTACATATTTTAATAATTTTGTTAATTTTATGAACATGGTCTATGGTACTAAAACCACTTCGAAATCCTGATTACTCTTTAGGTTATGCTGCATCTAAATGTTTATGTAAGAGATTTGTCAGAACTTTTATTGGAATTTTATACAGGATTTAAAGCAGGCTGATTTGACAATAGTTTCTAATATATTCTCTTTCTACTTTCTTAAAAAGTAAGAATATGGCAGCATTTTTTCATTTCTTTCGAAAATCACATAATGTTATACATTTGTTGAGTAGTTCAGTAAGAATTTCAATAGTTTCATTTCTTGCTTCTTTTAAAATATTCACTGTCATTTTGTCTTTTCCTGAGCTTTTCCGTTTTTCATCACTTTTATTGCTATAGCTATTTCATTCTTGAATATCGTTAGTATAGCGTCGCTTGTATTTGATGGAATAGGTGAACCACTGAGTGGTTCTGATGAACTATACGATTCTGAATAAAAAATTTCTGCCTCTTAAAATCTGCTCTTGATTCCGTGTGATGTTTCCAACTTTTGTTTCAAAGCTAAAATTCTTTTCTTACCAAGCATCAAATTTCTTTTTGCGATTTTAAAACCTTTATTTTCTTCAATGACTTTCTAGAACATATTGCAAGTAAATAAATATCCTGGTGTCTTCCATAATCCTTTTCGTCAGACTTTTTACATAGTTTTGAAAATTCAACCTTTGTAGTAATATTCTCCTTGTTATATTTCATTGTTCTTCTCTTCTCTATAAGCTGTTATGTCTCTTCCGAGATTTTCTTAAGACGTTTATCTTTTTCGAAAGCAGCAGCATTTTCTGCTGATTCCAGAACAACCACTGATAAAATTCACCGAGAATTCATTGACGTCTTTCTCTAACAGCACATCTCATCCACAAGACATCCTCATGATATCCTACGGATGAAACTACATCCAAAGGACATCCTCAGGACGTACTATGGATAAGTGTGCTGTTAGGGGCATCCTCAAGCAGTTGAAATCTACCGTTTAGTTCAAGCTAGAACTCTTGTTTCTTAGATTTTAGAAGCTGTGGTTGAATTCTCTTTTTTTTTTTAAATTTCATTAGTTTCTGTCTTTCTAATGCAACTTGGAAATCTTGCAATGTACAGTCGGTAACAAAAGTGTCGGAACACTAGCAAAAATTCCTATGTAAAAAAAGTGCACTTCATACGGTTCTGTTAAATAAATCCTTATCGAATCATGTTCTCAGACTGACTAAAAAGAGGATTCGACAAGGATTTATTTAACAAAACCGTATGAAGTGTACTTTTTTTACATAGGAATTTTTGCTAGTGTTCGGACACTTTTGTTACCGACTGTACCAGTCTGTGTTTACTACCATTTAAATCTATTTATCACAGTACAATCAGTAAAAGTGTATTTCTTGTCAGTCAGGATGTACGGAATTTTATTTGTTCCCCCATTGGGACTTCTGTATACCCATGTCTTCTTTGGGTTCTTTTTAAAAAATTATAGTGCCTCTCCTAGGTGATTCCATCCTGTCCTATGTGATTCCATTCTGTTCTACTTGACAATCTCATCTCTCCAACGACACTCTGGTGCTTTTCTCAGTTTTTTCTTATCTCTCGGTATCCAAGATAAGACTTTGCTGGTCCGTCTATCATCGTTTCTTCTGCAAAGCTACCCAACCCTGCTCCATTTTAAATTCTTTACTCAACAAATTACATCAATAACTTTGATTTATTCCTTAATCCATGTGTTTCACTTTCTGTCTTACTGGTTGAATCCTAAGATGCATCTCTGTGTTGTTTTTAAACTTTTGTATAGTTTTACACATTAATGTACAAGTTTCTGAAACAAAACTTAATACAAGCAAAATACACTAATCAAAAACTTTTCTTTTTAACCCCTTAACGCATGCTGTCCTCGCTGCGAGGACGCAAAATTTAAGATCCAGCTGCAAAAATTCATCCTCGAAATTTTTTATCAAAAATTTACGTTTATAAAGTAGCAGAAAAGGGCGGTTTTTTTAACCTTAAAATTTAAAATTTATTTTAGTTTAATTTCTTTCATTAATTCCGGTGGCAGTATAATTTAAATGATCTGAATTGTCTTGCGCCGCAAAGTGTTAAACAAATTGGGAGGTCGCTTTTGAATATAGTGCTATTTCTTCTGAATACTCACTCCACAAGTTTAGCTCAGTTGTTAACTCTTTCCAAGATGTTTCCGTTTATCGCAGTGATTTGTCCCAGATAAGAATAACTGCATAGGGCTTCTAATTAACCCATATTAATAGTAACCTCCAATTTACAAACGAAGGAATTTGACATAATTTTTGTCTTTCTGAAATTAATTTTCAATTCAATAAGCTTTCTTTCTTTCTTTAAACCTTGAAGGATTTCTTGCAAATCCTCAAATAAGAAAGCAAGCAGTACAAAATCTTCCGCAAATCTCAAATGTTTTATAAATTCTCCATCAATTTCTATGATTTTCTCTTCACAATTTAATTTCTTAAAAACTTCTTAAAGTACTGCATTGAACCGTTTAGGTGAATTTGTGTCGCCTTGTCATACACCCTTTCTGATTTTGAATAAATTATTACTCTTTCAGAGCTTTAATTTGGCTGTTGCTTTTTTTATAAATGCTTCCAATAAGGTGATTATATACTGAATTAATATTAGTATTCCTTAATGCATCTATAACTGATAGTGATAGTACAGAGTGAAAAGCTTATTCATAGCCCTCAAAAGCTACGCAGAGAGGGTGTTCGTATTCATTATTTTTTTCCATAATTTCTCTAATTGTTTGAATACGGCCGAAGGTACAAAAATCACTTCAAAATCTTGCTTGCTTTTTAAAGGCTGTGCTTCATCGAATTGTTTCTATAAGCGATTTATGAAAACTGTCATCAGAATTTTATACAGGATTGAAAGCAAGCTGATTGAAGGATAGTTTCTAATGTCTTTTTATCCTTTCTAAAAAAAGAAAATTATTGTAGCACTGTTCCAGTCCTTTGGAACATTACATGCTATACATTTTTGTATAATTCAGTGAGAAATTCAGTGGCTTCATCCCTGCTTCTGTTAAAATAAGTAATTTTGTTTTCTCATGAAGCTTTACCATTTTCCATTACTTTTATTGCTATAGCTACTCCTGTCTTCAACGATGCTGGTATAGCGTCATTTCTGTTTGATGAGGTAGGTGAACCACTGAATTGATGTGATGAACTGTACAATTATGAATAATAAATTGCTGTTGCTTTTAGAATTTGCTCTTGATTCCGAGTGATATTTTCGTTTTTTTACTTCAAAGCTAAAATCCTTTTCTTGCCAAGAATATATATATTTTTCTTTCAGTCTTTAAACCTTTATTTTCTTCAATCACTTGCTGGATTATATTACAATTTAATTTCCTGGTGTCTCCTATAATCTTTTTCCTCAGAATTTTACATAGTTCTGAGTTTAACCTTTGCAATACAGTCGGCAGCAAAATTATTGAAGTGCTAACGATAATTCCTATTTAAAATTTGCGCACCTAATACTGTTTTGTTAAGTAAATTTTTGTCGATTCATGATCTTAGTCTTATGCTGTTCATGAAAATGTAAGTTGGTGATAAAAATTAGTGATCAATCTTAAAAAAAAAAAAAAAAAATGTGAAAAGTGCGGATGTGTGCTTCAATAATTTTGCTACCGACTCTAATATTTTCTTTGATATATATTTTCCATTTATCTTCTTTTCTCCATAAGCTGTCGTGTCTCTTCCAAGATTTTCTTAATTTGTTTATCTTCTTCCAAACCAGCAATATTTCTTGCTGATTCGAGAATAACAGTGAAACATTTCACAGTGAATTTATTGACATCTTCAGCATTCTCAAACAGCTGAAATCTGCTTTTTTAGTTCAAGATGAAAGTCTTGTTTTTTAGCTTTAAGAACCTCTAGATTAATTCTGGGCATAATGGTCTGTAATAATTACAAAACTTTGAATAAACACTATAAAATGCAATAAACTCGCAACAATTGTTTCGTGTCGAAAGAATGGACGACCCTTCGTCAGGCAAACAAAATAGGCACGAGTGCTGCAATCAAAGCGGCAACGCATTACTTTTAAACGCCAATTATGTGGTGCTTTCTTATTATAGTGGTCTGTGTTTTTAACTGGGAGGATAACCTCCAGTTTCATTATTTGTGGCTACTTGGAGGAGCCGACCATGACATAGGCCTAATGTCCAGTCCATACTTTCACATAATGCAGCTATCATTAATGCTTAGCATTACAAACCAACACGGATGTGCTTCACAGTGTGGTGTGATTTTGCAAAATCTTTGTTCATATTTCAACACACATATATATACAAAACCTTTATTGATTTACCATATAAACATTTTTCGTTCTTTCTTTTTCTTTCTTTCTTTCTTTTTTTTTTTTTCTTCTTTTAATGAAAATTTCAAATTTTCAAAAAATAAATGGAAGTCCTCAAAATACTCAATAAATGTTTGTAACGAAGTAAAATCCTTACAATTAAGTATGTGGGATAAGTGACAGTTTCATAGTTATTGCAAGGATTGTCCGAGTATATCAAATACCAGAGAGAAGTATCCCTATTATAATTCTATAGTGTACTAACGTGCAGAAATACATTATATTTTATCAATTAAAATTTCTGGTAGAAAATAGGTGTGTCTGGCCAGCGGCTTATACGTCGGAATTTTGGTAAAGCTTATTCAAAATAACTAAATTGATTAACATAATTAACAGAATAGAACTGGCAAAAAAGCTTCAATACAGCATGCCATTAGATTTTAGTTTCTAGTTTGACTTGGTTGGTATAAGTATTCAAAAACTTAGATTTCTGGCGTAAACTTTCAGTTGACAAGTTTAATTAATATCAACCAGGAAAATTCGATCTCTCCCTTATTCCAATATTTTACTTATCCTGTAACCCTTTGGCAAGAAACCCGCTCACGCAATCCACTGAAGCCCTGGTTGCTCCCCTGCATAGAAGGAAATCCACCCCCCATCTCGCAGGGGCGTGGAGAGTGTCCCAAACAAGGTCCAGATGCCATCGCAGATGATTTCCCTTACAACAGTCCACTCTCATTAAGATGGACTCTGGCTACTCAATAAGCAAGCGAGGCCCCTTTAATTAAAGGAGCGGGTGTGACAATAGACAGTGTATTCTCTTTCGGCGCTATTAGGCGCGCATTATTACAACAATGACCGCTCGCCAGGACTGCAGTTTATTAATCTACGACCCACCTGCTTTTAATGCAGGATAATCTGGAAGGGAGTGCAGAGGGGGGTTACGCGAAAGGGGTGGTTTGATGCTTTAATTGTGCACGAGATTAAGAAGGAAGGAATAGATGGACCTGGTTTGTGATTTATAAGGTGAAATGATGGATGGCTTTGGAGTAATGAACGATTGTGTGCACTGAGTTTGGAAGTTAAGCAGGCATAATAATGGCTGTAGGTATTTAAGAGGAAAAGGGCCTGATAAACAGTTTTATAGGAATGATAACAGTTTTGGTCGCTGAACTTACACTAATTTGAAGCATGAAAATGTATCTGTAATAGTGAAAGCTTAGGATGCGTGGACGCATCTATTACATTTCCAGCTCAAACATTTCCGGTCAATTCATATTTGAAATAACTTCCATATTTCCGCATAACACCATTAATTATCCTAAAGTTATCCTTAAATTTCAGTCTTTAATTGCATCCATGAATGCTTGCTTTAATTGCAGGCAGTATGTGCACTGTGTAAATGCTTGAATTAGGCTATAAAATGATGCGTTTAGACCTTACGAAAAATTATAAATAAAATATATCTCTGTTTTATTATTATTATTATTTATTTATTTATTTATTTATTTATTTATTTATTTATTTATTTACTTTTCATCGATGGTATTCTATTTCTAGTGATTTTAGAAACAATTAAGGAAATGACGTAAACAGAATCCAATGAAACGTAAGTTTTTTTGGAGTGATAACGGTATTGGTTGATGAACCTACCTGCTTTTATAATAAAAAATTAGTAAATTAGTAGAATTTTGAGATGCTAGAATAATATTTTTTTTTTTTTTTTATAAATGGATCTTGTAATCGCACATTTTTTTTTTTTTTTTTTTTTAAGTACATGAGTAATTGCAATTTTTTATTATTTTTATTAAAAGTACTAGACAAAATTAAGATTATGTTGAAAAGTGAATGTTTTTAAAATACGAAAATTTCATTGAAAAAAAAAAAAAAAAATTATATTCTTATTTGTGCTGGTTTTTATTATTATTTATTTAAATATTGCTTAAGATATTGTTATATGTACAATAAATACATAACTGACAGTAAATTATAAGCAGCCATAAAATGCAAAAAATAAAAATAAAACAGTTAACGATTTTACTAACAATTTAAAATTATTTTTAGCGATTTGGGGTTTAAAAATGGTTTCAGATTCAAAGCAAAGTAATTTAATGAATATAAACTCGCAATTTTTTATAAATAAATCACCAGGTTTCAAGCAAAAAACAAAAATGCAGACATTCGTTAATTTTAAGTATATGGCACAATTTTTATAATAAATGTTATTTGTAAACTAAATATACTCATCAACAACAAAATATCATTGAAAAATATTTATATTTTGCTGAATAGTTAAGAGTGAATGCTTTTCTATCATAGCGTCTCAACAACACGTGTCATCACTTTATTGCCGTTTAGTATTTTTGTTTCTGAAACTGTCCAGGTTTCAGTGTTATAATAACAAATTCATAATAAAGTAGTTGGCGTAAATGGACCCACCATATATTTGCACTACTATAAATAGTCACATTAATTTAGCCATATTTTGCTATGTTGCGACAATTTTAATTTCAAATAAATTAAGAAGTTTCAAAAGTAGAATATTGATATCCAATAACGTGCATAGAAATACCATAAATGGTATTTTAAAACTGATTCGACTTATTTACAAATAAATCGCCATGTAATAGTCACGTTAAGAGCAATAATTTCTGCCGATCACTTTGCATGGTGTCAGACCGAAATGTCTCACCCAAAGAACTACCCTTTCTCCGCTACGATACTTATGCTTTATCCAAATTTGTTGATTAATTTTATTGGGGTCAGATCCGTATTATAGTCTTTATGCAACCCCCTACTCCTTTTTCTCAATAATACAATTTTATACCCTATTTTGCTATGTTGTGACAATCGTTAATTTCAAATAAATTAAGAAGTTTCAAAAGTAGACTATTGATATCCAATAACGTGCATAGCACTACCATAAATGATATTTTAAAACTGATTCGACTTATTTACAAATAATTCTTATGATGCACGTTTATACGAAATTTAGCTATATTTTTCCATTTTAAAAATAATCGGAAATTTTTAATAATTTACGAAGTTTGCAGAATAGAATGTTTTTTACCAATGACGTTCATAGCAGTATCACTACTAATTGTATTTTAAAATTGATCCGACATCTTTACAATGAAAATAATCCTCATAATATACATTTGATAGAAATTGTATCCTATTCTCCCTTAGATCCACCAGCGGCCGAGCGGTTCTGCGCTCAAAACTGTTAGACGTGAGGTGCCAGGTTCGATCCCAGGTCGCGCTCATCGGCCTAGCCGTTCGGAATTTTCCGTGTTTTTTTTCGAAAAATGCGTAAATACGGGCTAGGACACCTTATAAATACCCCCACGGAAGGCACTACACCTCAGGCCTAGGACCCTAGTGCACTCAATCTGCCTTAATTCCCACAATCCAACCCAACCAAACCTATTCTCCCATGGTAAGGAAATTCTAAATTTCAAATAACTTAAGGAGTTTTCAAGTTAAAATATTTCAAATCAATGGGATTCTTCCTAAGATCAAAAGTAATAATTTAAAATTGGTCGGCTGATGTTTTGATCATTCTTCTTAAGATATTTTGTGAACAGATTAACAAATTAACTAACCTACAAATGAACACTTTATCCATTTTGTTATTTGTAATATATATATATATAATATGGTGGGCCGAAAAAATGGATATTTCAGATAAGCGATTTCTAATAGCGAAAAAAAAAAAAAAAATTGTACTTCGACATCCTCAGTTTGGGAAAAATAATAAATAAATAAATAAATAAATATATCTTTAGTTCGCACATGACCTTCAAAGTTCGAAAAAATGATTAAAAAAGGTCAAACTTTAAAAGCTTTTATTGAAATACAAATATTATTACTCTTTGTTCTAATATTGTTCAACTGCTTCTTTTTAATATTCTTTCCAAATATCTTGAAAAACTAGTTGGCATAGGTGGACTCTGCTCAGTTCCCCATCATATTTATGTTCTCACAAATTTCTAGTGCGAGGCATATTATAATCATGTTAAAAGAAATTAATTTGACCAAAGCTTGATACAGTGACAGAATGAAATCCCCGCCTAATAGGCTATCCACCGTTCACTTCGATATATTTATCTTGTTCTAATCTATTAATTTATTTTATCAGGGTCAATTCCGTTGTTTAGTTTGCATGCTACAATTTCCAGTGCAATAATCCTCAAAATTCATATTTATATCAAAAATTTACAATTTCGCTATGTTGATAAAATCGTAAATTACGAATAATTTACGAAATTTTCCTATTAGAATATTTGTATTCAATCATGTTCAAACAAATATCATAAATGTAATTTCGAAGTTGTCTTTATTTATGATCCTATGGAAATTTATGCTCAATTTTGCCTTATTCTGACATGTTAAGTAAATCGTAAATTTCCAATAACTTACGAAATTTTTATATTGGAAAATTCATAGTCTATGCTATTCATGCCAGTGTCCTAAATAATATTTCAAAAGTAGTCTGGCATCTTTACGATGAAAATATCTCTCAAGATTGACGTTTATGTGAAATTTTGCTCTATTCTGCCATGTTAAGAAATTCGTAAATTTCCAATAACTTACGAAGTTTTTATATTGGAAAATTCATAGTCATTAATATTCATGCCAGTGTCCTAAATAATATTTCAAAAGTAGTCTGGCATCTTTACGATGAAAATATCTCTCAAAATTGACGTTTATGTGAAATTTTGACCTAAACCGCCATGTTAAGAAATTCGTAAATTTCCAATAACTTGCGAAGCTGTAAAGTTTCGTGAAATTAATCAAAAATTTCAGTTTTTTTTTTTTTTTTTTTTTTTTTTTTTTAACAAATTGCAGTATTTCTTCTTTTCTAGACCAGTTTTGCACTTTTCAGAATAAATGCACCCTGTGCAGATCTCTTCGTTTGTTATGTAATTAGAATTTATTACTTTAACAACCCAGACGACCACGGTGAGATGGTTACACTTCGAGTTCTACCCTGCCCTTACCGTCCAACCAATCATGATGGACCGTTATTTACAACATTTACTTATTTATAGTACATTTGCTTGCGCATTTATTATATGATTTTAAACAAGTTTCTATTTTTGGATTAAGGTTGGAAGTTGAATATATTACTCGGTTTTAGCATTGATAATCGTGAGTATAAAGTTGTTATTATAAATCTATCTCTTGAGTCTTATCCAAATACCTGTCCTGCGATTCATGGACCAGCTTCACAATCCTTTCAACACCCTGAATGTAGCATGTGAATTTTATGATTTTAACTTTGGCAATTGTTTAGTTTATAGAAATGACAAAAGATCCTTGATCCTTTTTCTTTATTGGAGGCATGGAGAATGAGAGAGAAAGTGAACACGCTGATCAACACTTTATAGTTCGAAATTTCAAAATTTAATATTAGTGGAAGAAATTCTCTTATAGATACAGAAGTGTGCCTTAACGGTTGATCTCTTGCCTTGAGTATTCTTCTGTAAGGGCCATCTCCCTTATATGTTGCCTGTCGTACACTGGTATGGTCCATAACCAGTTCTCAGAAAAGGCATTTCGTCACTAATCAGTCCAACATCTTTCAGAACGACAGACGCAATAGAAGCTATTTTCGTGTCATGAGTTCTAAACCTGCCACTCATTACAGTGGAAATAGAAAAATAACTTAATTTTCATTTGAGTTTTAGATGTCGAAGCAACAGATGCGTCACCTTTTATTGTTTCTTTAAATGACTTCTTAAGATGTACATTTACAACTGAATCGTCGGAAGAACTAATTAAACAATTTTTTTTTTTCAATATTGATCTAATAATTTTTTATGTTCCTTCTATTTCAGTCTTTATGATTCTTTCCTGTCTAGAATACTAATATAAGTGTTTCCAGTATTTCGTTGGTCATACAAAAATTTTAGTTCGATACGGGATTTTCTCTCTCTCTCTCTCTCTTTTTCACATTTACAATCAGTGTTTACAGGACAGTCACAAGAACTCTGGTTTTCGTCACGAAAGCAAGAAAAGGCGATTGTGCATTTACATGATGTAACATCCAACAACTTTGATTTAGCATCAGCGATGAAGCACTCGCCATTCTTTTAAAGCTACTTTCAGCTTTGTCTCTGTTATAAGATTTTCTTAAATTGAAACATAGATGACAATAGTCTTTTATTAATTGTAATATTCTAGTATGGGACACAGTTGGTATTGAAGCTTTTCTGTATTACTCCTATTATTGTGAACTAACTCATTGACAATAGTAAAAAATACAGGCATTCTCTTAAAATATAAAGACAATCTCTACCTATTATTGAAACAACATAAAAGTGCATCCTTATATCTTGGAAAAGTGTTCGTAACCAGTTCTTTTTTTGGTAAGCTCCCCACCAAAAATAAATAAATAATTAAGTAAAAATAAAAACGAATAGCCAAAGGCTGTCTGATAGAATGACGGTAAGAGTAAAATAACTCAAATGCAATACCAAATAGTTTTTAATCCACTACCGTAAATTCACAATTTAACATGATATTTTAACCTAACCCTACTTAAATATGATAAAACTAAAATGTAATGATCTGATCACACTGTTTGCTGACAGATGACTGATATATTAGAATCAGAATGGAGAATGAAATTGAAAAGATAATTCGTGTGGCTCGGTGAATAAAGCCAGATACGGTGTCATCGAGTCTGATAATTTGCTAACCAAATTTACGTACTATCTTTTACTATCACGGGCTTTTATTAACTATAAAGGAAGAAATGCCTGCATATGTAATGAAATGTTCAATTTATTAGGTTTTCTAGAAAGCTGGATTTTTTTTTTTTTTTTTTTTTTTTTTTTTCTGGAGGGTTTCTAGGGGGTCAAACTTTAAAATTTCATGTAAGAAGGAGTGTTTCAAATTGTCTTTTCTCGATTGAAAATTTTCTTTCAAAACAAACAATAAAAAAAAAAATGTCCTACTATGATTTTTTAATAAGTTATGACGAATTAAAATTTCCGTTTAAAGTTCTCCCTCTTTTCCCTCTGAATCTTGAGAAAAACCTTGGAAATTCTAAGCACTATAAAAACGCGCTTAATCAGTTTGAGGAAGACTTTATTTAGTTTAAAAAATGAAGCTGGAGGACTATAGGGGCAGGGGGATATCTCTAATAAGATGGGTATTCTTAGCTCAGTGAAAAATCTTTAGAGATTCAAATTAGATTTGAACGATTTTTACAGTTTTCAAAAATTCTAAAGCGTTTCCTAAGATTTAAACCATTTTTTTATAATTTATTTATTTAATCTTTCCTAAACCCCTCAAAAATTATCATAAGGCTATTTTAACTGTTATATTTAAGGCCCCCTGTGACTACAAGACATCTTCTTTTATTATTATTATTTAGTTAAATGAAATCCCCCCTGAAATTTATTAGACACGTTCCTTACTGTTTTCAGAAATTCCGACATATTCACAAACGGGTAGGGTGGTACTTTTGGTGAACCTTGTATACATATACAGGGTTGTTATAATTGAGATTCACCTATTCAGAAGACTCTAGAGCCGATTTTATAGCTCCAAATGAAACAAAATTTCACTAGCATATATAGTACAAGTGATGCGCTCCACGAAAAAAAAAAAAAAAAAAAAAAGAAATTTGAAATTTTTGTTGATAGGTGGTGCTGCTCTAATATTTAAAGCCATTTTTGCACATTTAGTTCAACAGTTTTGGTCAATACAGACGAAAAACATAAAATTTATTTTGTTTTTTACAAAGAATCTGCAAAAATCGCATTAGATAATGGTGCAGCGTCACCTAATGACGAAAATTTGTAATTCTTTTTTTTTTTTTTTTTTTTTTTTTGTAGAGCACGGCACCACCTAATTATTTTCGTCAATAGGTGGCGCAACAAAATACATATTTCTTAGAAAAAGAAAAAAAAAAAAAAAAAAAAAAAGGCTGCAAAAATCGCTTTAGATATTGGCACAGCACCACCTATTAACAAAAATTGTAATTTTTTTTTTTTTTTACAGATCACAGAGCCACCTATTTACGAAAATAATTAGATGGTATTGTGCTCTGCAAAAATTGGGAAAAAAATGAGTTACAATTTTTATCAGTAGTGGTGCTGCGCCAAAACCAATGCGACTTTTGCAGATTTTTTTTGGAAAAAGCAAAATAAATTTTATGTGTTTCGTCTGGATTCATCGAAATTGATCGAAAGAATCTTCAAAAATCGTCTTAGATACCGGAGCAGTGCCATTTATTAAAAAGAAATTTCAACTTTTTTTTTTTTCTGATTTTTGCAGAGCGCGTCACTTGCAAAACATACTAGTGAAATTTTGTTTCGTTTGGAGCCATAGAACCGAAACCTTCTGACCAATTCGCCTCAACAACCCACAAAAGCCAATTTTATAACTAGTTAACTTTTTTTTTTTTTTTTTTTTATTTATTTTAAAAAAAGATGAAGAATACTCATTTTAAAATAATTCTGTTAAGAATACAACACATAAAGAATCAATATATATATATATATATAATTTGAATAATTTATTACCAATGTAACACTCAGCAGACAAAAGATAGATGAAAATACCAACATAAAATTAAATTTTATTTGAAATTTATTTCGAATAAAACTTGTCACGGTAATAATTTAATTTGAGTACCAATGATTAGTAAAAACATGTTAAAGTACTTACGCAGAAGAGATATGACACTAACATAACACATAAGCCTAACGATGAGGAAATTTGTAAAAACTATTAATTAATAGTAACAATCAATATTTTAGAGAAAAGAGGAAGAATAAAATTACCAAAGAGTTTCGTTAAAAGAAAAAAAATAAAAGAGGATTTCATGAATTGAAAATTGGAATTTTAAATGCTTTAAAATAGAAATGTTCACCATCAGGAAACTTGCTTTTCTATCAGCATATGCAAGATTTCGGAAAACTGTATAACTAATTCATGCAAATATACAGCTCAAGTCTCTATCTTACAACAAAACAAAATAAAAAAGGAAATTATATTAAACAGTATCACAATCCAAAATTGAAACAAGGAATAAGTATATTAACACATTCGCTGCCGATCTCTCGTGACTGCCATTTAAAACAATACTGCACATCACGCGCTGGCGCGTGATCGGCACCGAATGTGTAAAGCAATCCACATGTTAAACGATACTTACGGAGATAGTAGAAATAAACAGGTTGCCAAACGAACATTAGTATAAAGAAAGATTAAAATTTTAGAAACGATTAATCGATTTAGGTATTACTGAAAGACATTAATTGATAGTTATTAATCTTTATCCTTACATATTCCCTATGCATAAATTTGTTTTGTACATTAGAAAATATTTGATCAGAACCCATTTAATTACACACTTTAGTTGATTTTACTATTGCAATAAAGAATTTTTCAAGAAAATGTGTTATTTCGTTCCCCTATATCCTCTAAACTATTGATCATACAAACAAAATGTAATGCGCATTTTTGTAGGAAATTTCACATAGATTAATTTTGTAATTGACATTTTTTTCTCTAAATTCGATAGTTTTCAAGATACGTAATAAAAGCTGAAATGTGCCCCCTTTAAATGGCCCACTGCCCCCCGCTCACCCCCCATGGTTGGGGACTTTTAGTGTGTTGTTCAGGACACTTGACTTTATAACTGTGCTCAAAGCTACACGATTTTTTTTTTTTTTTTTTTTTTTTATGTTGATCGGTTTTGGGTCTTCGTTATCGGGATTTTTATCTAAACCACCACTTGCGCCTACTAACCTTAAAATTATTTAAAATGTACAAAACATGCTGTATTATCCTTACATATTCCCGATGCATATATTTGTTTTGTACATTAGAAAATATTTGACCAGAACCCATTTAATTACACACTTTAGTTGATTTTACTATTGCAAAAAAGAATTTTTCAAGAAAATGTGTTATTTCGTTCTCCTATATCTTCTAAACTATTGATCATACAAACAAAATGTAAGGCACATTTTTGTAGGAAATTGTACGTAGATTAATTTTGCAATTGACATTTTTTCTCTAAATGCGATAGTTTTTAAGATATTTAATAAAAACTGAAAAGTGCCCCCCTTAAATGTCCGCCCCCAGCTCCCCACTCACCCACCACGGGCGGTGACTTTTAGTATGTTGTTCAGGACCCTCTCGGCTATAAGTATGCAAAATTTCAAAACTACACGATTTTTTTTTAATGTTGATCGGTTTTCGGTCTTCGTTATCTGGATTTTTACTCAAACCGCTACTTGCACCTACTAGCCTTAAAATTACTTAAAACTTACAAAACATGCTGTATTATCCTTGCATATTCCCTATGTATATATTTGTTTTGTACATTAGAAAATATTTGACAAGAACCCTTTTAATTGCACACTTTAGTTGATTTTACTATTGCAAAAAAGAATTTTTCAAGAAAATGTGTTATTTCATCCCCTATATCTTCTAAACTATTGATCATACAAACAAAATGTAAGGCACATTTTTGTAGGAAATTGTACGTAGATTAATTTTGCAATTGACATTTTTTCTCTAAATGCGATAGTTTTTAAGATATTTAATAAAAACTGAAAAATGCCCCCCTTAAATGCCCGCCCCCTGCCCCCCACTCACCCACCACGGGCGGGGACTTTTAGTATGTTGTTCAGGACCCTCTCGGCTATAAGTATGCAAAATTTCAAAACTACACGATTTTTTTTTTTTCCATTCGTCAAATTTTGGCCTTCGTTGCCTGGACTATATGGTACAGGGAAAAAGCTGATTTATGCCACTTAGCGGAGAACACGGGGACCGTATATTGAGTGTTAATGAAAACTTTAAATCGAAGATAAGATAACAAAAATACCTCAAATGAATCAAATAAATTCTTAATATTTGTCTGACAATGCTAATTGCGGGTTTTTTTTAGGAAAAGCATTTTAAAGAGAACTCGCAATTGCTTTTGTAATATAATACATTTAAACATTTTGAACTTTTAAAATTGAATATACTTTAGAGCATATAAAAATTTAAACATTTAGAACTCAAAATATTATTCGAATTTAGCACAATTTATGAAAGTAATCTGTTGCGATTTTCTCTTACCCTGCATCTCAATACTACAAAGACAAATTGCAGATTATGTGCTAAGATAACAAATACTGTGTATAAACTAATGATAAAAAAAAAATTCAAACTAGGTTTATTAACAGTTTTATTTAACATATAATACTGTATGAGGGGGCTACCACCCCCTCAATCCCAATATCAATAAATATAGTAACTACCTATATTAATAAATATAGTACCTGTATTTATATAAAAGTCAAAGCTGTTGTTAAATTTTTAAGTTTGTTACAAATTATTCAGACAACTTTCACCCGCGCCAATCGTATAATCCACCAGCAGCTGAGCGGTTCTGTGCTCAAAGCTGGTAGACGTGAGGTGCCGGGTTCGATCCCAGATCGCGCTAGTCGGCCAAGCTGTTTGGGGTTTTCCATGGTTTTTCCCGTATCTTGCGTAAATACGGCTTAGGAACCTTTAAAAAGACTTCACTGAGGACAATCCCTGGCAGGCCCTCGTGTAGTCAATCGGTCTCCCTCCCAAAACACGAACACCATCTGTTTAAACTTATTAATTTGATCAAACTTTTCAAGTAGCAACGTCATATATAAACTTCAAAATACAACCTTTAAATTGCCAGCCATTATTTGTTTTTAAAATTACACTGATAGTAAGCATTAATTAAGATTATCCGTTACAAACTTGACTTAAGTATTTAGCGAACCTCAAAACACGTACTTATACAAAATAAACAAGCGCCAAACAATTAACTTAAAAAAAATACTTAATTTACCGTAATGGGTGTGAGGAATTAATTTTCCTTCATGAGAAGATTTTTCGCACATGTTAAAATATAGTAATGCACTTTCACCATTTATATTCCATAGAAAAGAATATTTTTGCTTAATGATTGCTATCTCTGTATGTCGTCTCTAAATTATGTACACATGACATTGTGCGCTTAAATATAGTCCTAATATTAATAACACAAAGCCCATCCTAAAATGCACTTTCACCCATTTCCAACTATAGTCCCGCTATATTCTAGTTCTTTGAGTAGTCCTGTAAATGAATGGCGAATGATTTTTATATTCAACACGAAACAGGTTATTATGTATAAGAAATATAGATGTTCATATATTATTTACTATATACCAACCAAATATTTCGCTTATAGAAGTAATGTCTTTTAATTTTCTTGGATGTCCCTGTAAACGAACAATTTCCTTAATCTTAACGAAAAGTTTACTGTAGCATCTCTATACGATATAGATTTGGAATATATTTGGAATACCGAGTTTGGATTTTTTGCTAATGTTTGTTTTTGAGATAAACTGATAACACATACACAGACACAGACCAATCCCTAAAAATATGTTTTCGGATTCAAGGGACCTCAAAACATGTCAATACTTCAAAATCTCAATTTCAAAAATTTGGCCCAAAATCAATAGTTTCTCTACCATTCATATGTATGGGTAAGAGAAAGTAAAAATACATATTTTGAAACCTTTTAAATCAACATTTTTTATGAAATTTAAGCATTATGCAGTTTTATTTATTTATTTATTTATTTATTTATTTTGTAAATAAATATTTTAAACGGTTAAATTGCATTTAGTGAAAGAAATAATCTCGTGGAGCGCTCGCGCATTTTTCCCTTACCCCGCATTTAATGCTATAAGGGTAGATTACAGAATAAGGAGTTAGATAAGTAGTATATATATACACTGTATATAAAAATACGAACAGAGGTTTTTTTTTTTTTTTTTTTTTTTTTTAACATGTATTTCTGTGTATTGGGGACTATCGCCATTCTCAACCCCTTGTTTGAATATACTATCTACATTTATAAGGAATTTAAGGCTGTTATTAAATTCAGCCTTATTCACACTGAAATTAGTTTATTCTAAATTATTCAGATAAATTTCACCCGCACCACCTCTTAAAACTTGCGATGTCTTTTTATTCTTGTAATGATAATTATTTTTGTTTGGCTCTTATTCTTGATTTTACTGAGATGTCAAGCAAATTAATAACAATATTTTGGATTTTTATACATTGCTATTGTCAAACATATATATATATATATATATATATATATTTTTTATCCTCTTGTAAAAAATTTGCCCTTAAGAACGATGTTATAAGAGGAAAGGCATTTTATATTAATTCTTCCATACTTAATTACTTTATATTAATCTTCATTTGTTATATTATTACCGCTCTCTTTGTTTGATTTTGCTCTTCTTGCAGATAGATTTCAGATTATATATCATACATTATATATATATATATATATATATACGCATCTTATTCCTAAAATCAAAGTCATTCAGATATTACTTCTTATTTTATATGACATGTACAGACTGGCATATATTTTAACCTATAACTTCTTAAGTAGTTTATTACTTTCACAAACAGATGGATATGCATCTTAGATGTCAAACTTTTATGTCTTCTTGTCGAAAGCAAGAAGAAAATATACAGTATACTGAAAAACTTTCTTCTACACCAGTAAGTAAGGATTGTAATGCCTACTGATATTAAATAAAAGAAGATCATCATGTGTTGACCTACTTTCTTTGTGTTGAATGCAGTAATAATTAGAATAAGCATGAATACATAAAACAATTTTTCTTATCTAACTAATCTCATTGAAGAAACGACAAGTAAACAGAGCTTATCAAATTTGGGCAGTTGATACATATAAAATATATCTAGCAACAATTCCCCAGTCATTAAAGAATGTGATATGATACAAATTTAAAAAAAAAAAAATATTTTAATATTATTCTACTAAATGTTATAGAGAAACTACCAGAATTATCAATAAATTTACTAACTAATCTAAATGAGAAAATGAAAAGACAACAGATTTTATGGAATTTGGGCAGTTGATACAGCTAAACAATGTCTCGCAATCGCAATAAATCCTAAGTGATATCCTAAATCATTAAGAATATTTATTTAGTAATATACAACCAATTTTAAATACAAATTTAATATTATTCTACTAAATTTTATCGAATATTTATCAGAGTATTAAAAAAATTGACTACCAGATGTCATTGAAAAAAGTCACAAAAACATATTATGAAAATAAATAGGTGTTATAGAACTTGGAAAGCTAACACATACAAAAAATATCTTACAATAAATTCAACAAGCCCTCACAATAAATCTCTATATATAGTTTTTCGGCAAAGTGGAACGATTCCAGGTCTAATTATTTTTGAATGACGGTCAACTTACTATATATATTATTAATTTTGAAGCTATAGTAATTTTACAAAGTTTTACAACCTAAAAAATAAAAACTGTTTTTATCTTAAAATAAGAAGTGTAATACTAAATAAAAAATTAAAGAATAATTAATAACTTCCTAAAAGTCTTCAACTTCAAAGTCCTAAAAACTGCAAATTGTAAACTACAGCACATGAGTTTATTATTTATAGCATAAGAATTGTCTGAAGAATAGTATAACAGGACAACTAATTGAAGTGTAGATAACATAGACGGTTGTTCAGTCCAACCACAAAACTCCAGCCTTCCATTCGAGAGTACTCGGTTCGATTCAAACCGTGATAGGAAGTTTTTTTTTTTTTTTTTTTTTTTTTTTTTTTTTTTTTCGAGAATTAATTACATAAGTAAGACCAATTAATTATATAAGTAATTTCATAAGTAATGCAATTATTAAACCAAAATCATTGATCAAATGATTAAGAGACAGTATATGTTTGTAAGTGAAAAAGCATTTCGGTTAATTGAATCAAAAAATTTACCCAAAAGAAAAATGTATATGTTTCTCCTCTTCATTTATTGTTAAATGATATATAGCACAGCTAGTTAAGAGTGTAATGTGGTGCTAATTATAAATATAAATTAAATATTATTCTACTACTTATTATCACAAAACTGCCAGATTAATAAATAAATTGAATTGGCACATGTTTTATTTTTATTTATTTATTTATTTTTATTTTATTTTATTATGAAAACCTCTGAAACTTGTTTACACTAATTGAATTTTTTAAATTAATTCTTATTTATCACCGAAATAAATTATGAAAAAATTCTTATGAAATCTCCATCACAGGGCAACACGTTTAGGGTTCAACAATGTATAATTTAAAATAGCAAACTTTTTTTTTTTTCTGCTTCCTTTAAACAAGCTTAGAAAAAGTTTACCGCACAAATTTTAATAGCTTTATTCAAAGAGAAAAAAAAATTATAATGCTAACAATAACATAACTGTTATTGATAACAATCGATATAGTTTCATTTGGTTTTTATTGTGCCTTTTCAAAATTATCAACATGTTGCCATTATAATAATCAACAATTTATCGTGTTCATCCTCAATAATAATAATATATTTATCAGTTCAAGAATTCTTAATTTTTCAATAAGAATTATATATATATATATATATGCTTAATAACAGTATATTATATTTTACTATCATTAGTTTTTTAAATAATTTATTCTTGATTGATTAAATGATGATTTGTTTGGTATATATTCACGTAGAAAATTTGACATTTCGTTTCATTATTAGTATTTTACGATATAATTTATGTTAGTATAATATCCTTAATTATACATATTTTTTTTTTTTTTTTTTTTTTTTTTTTTTTTTGCTGGTATTATAGAATAAAAAAGTAATTTGACTAAGAAAATATTCCTTAATGATAGATAAAATATTAGACACATAATTTTTCCATTGAAATTTTGACAAAAACTGCTCAATGAATATTCCACGAAATCCTCCCTAAATTTTTTTAAAAAGATTTTATGTCCATACATGGCGTTTCTGTAATTATATTATACATTTAAATTATATTAAGCTACATATAAAATGCTTTTCGAGATAGTTAATAAATTTTTTAAAGTACTTTTTTATGTACGATAATTTCTTCAGAAAAGTACGTATTTTTCTTTTTATTGATAATTTGTATTACTGTTTTCTATTTATAATAATTGGTACATTAATATTAATATTAAATTATATCCCTTTAATATTTATATGCTATAAATAAAGTTACTAAATTAATGTAAGAAAAAAAATATATATATATATATATATAATATATAAATTAGTATACACAGTATATACATTAGTATATATCTTAGTAATCGCATTAGTATGTATATTAGTATGCATATTAGTATATAAATTAGTATATACAATATAGTTAATGTGGATACGATATAATTTATTGCCATATAATCAAAATTTAGATCCTTTATATGTTATTGCATTTTTAAAGTGCATCCATTCTATCATTCCATCACGACCAACGTAACATTAAAAATAAATTAACCCTTTAATGTTCACTATATGTTTTCTTTAGAAACTTGCTAAATTAATTTCAATAATGGCTATTAGACCGACAGTTGATCATAAATATGTGAAAAAAAAAAAACAGCATTTTTAATTATCAAGAAATGTTTGGTTTGGAACACCTATATTTTAAACTGAATAAATTCGAATGATATTTTATTCAATAGAAGAAATATGACTTTGTAAGAAAGAACTCTAATTTACAAAAACGCGAAACAACTGTTTCACGTCAAAACAATAGCACGACACTTCATCAGATAAAGAAGTAGGCAGGAGTGCATGATGAAAGCAGCTAGGTGAACTTGTGCCTAAAAAGAAATTTAAAGTGACTTTTTCCTATAACTGTTTCTGAAGCATCATTTGTTAAATAACAGTGTAGTGCTGCCATCTACCAAACAGAGATGTAAAAAAAAGGTTAAAAGCCGATTAAAACAAGGTAAAAATAATTTAAAATTTGTTCATAAAATTTTTAAAATATTTTGCTTTAGTGCGAAACTAATAAACGTTATCGGTTAAGATGATTATTTTACTTATATTCAGACTAAAAGGTGCGTATAAAAAATTATTTTCCTTCTTATCATATTATATGTGCAGAAAGCAGATATTAAATTGTAAACTAATTTCCATTTGTTTTTGACTGTTAAAGAATTGTGTCTAATGTAACATTTTTTCTTCCTTAATGTTATGTTGGTCTTTATTTTGGCAAAAACAAACAGAAATTAATTCAAAATTTAACATTGAAAGTATTTTTTTAATTATATTTTCTTTAAATTATTATAATAATAATTTCATTTTGATTGTAAGTAATAATAATTAAAATAAAATAATTATTTTAACTTATTATAAATATTATGTAGGGGACAATTGGATTAATGGTCCTAAATGAAAAAGTTGAGTATTATTATTATTTTTTTTTTCCGAACATTTTTTTTGTCCTATAACATTTCTATTTTCTGAAATATGCCCATGGTATTAGATCTTTTTTCACAAATATTTATAGCACTTATGAATCATGCAAATACCAAAATTTTTCATTATGTTTTCAGCAGTACCTTTCATGACTGAATGACGAAATTTTCACTCAGTAAAGGAGGGGGGCGGGGAAAAAAGAAAGAAAGAAATCAGTTAAATTAGTCAGAACGTATGTATGTTTTTCCTTTCCTACACAAATCTCGAAGAAATCGCATATATATTATTTTATTTTATTAAGGCTGGGGCTTTTGCTCTTTCAACCAAAATAGGTTAGCACTTTAAGGCGCAAGGTAATTGCGTTTATTTAAATAAGACTGTCACCAGAATTTTCGAACACAATTAAACAAAAAAAAAAAAAATGAATTTTTTTTGCTATGTTACAAAAGCAAAAAAAAAAAAAAAAAAATCTCCGGAATGAATTTTTGCATTTGTGAATTACCAAGGAATACGCATACCCAGAATATTTTGGAAAAGACTCTTTGCGTGAATTTACGCATGCTTATATATTAATAAAATAAAATGAAAATCAGCGGAATCTGTATATATCGTCTATTAAAAGAATAATAATGATGAAAATGGCCGTTTTTTAGCTATTTACCGGTCATTGGCCCCACAAGGAAATTTGAAACAAAACATTCTTTTTATTTATTTATTTATTTATTTATTTATTTATTTATTTTTTAATAATCTTTAAAGAAAAATAATTTTTTATGCTCTTCATACTAAAATAATTTAAGTAAAATTACTTCAAATAAAAACTTTTATAACTACAATTTCTTCTTATATATTTATTTATAACTGCGTAAATTGACATCTAATGATTGTATATTAACTTTGTTAATTGCGGAACACTTAAAGTAATTTAAAATTTACTTGAAGTTTGCGGGCTATAGTGTAAAATAAAACATTATATACCTTTTTACATTTCATAATAAATTAAAAAGAACATAACATTTTGCATATGAAGAAATACCAAAAAATTATCGGAATGCTTTTTGTATGTTCAAGGAAAACCTATTAAGATCCACTGGTTTAGAAAAAAAAAATTATATCGATTAAAATAATTTTCAGCACAAGAGTAAAGCCCAATTTTTAGCATAGGTACACATTAGCATATATTATAATATAAAATTTTCCTGTTTGTAAAATTTATTACACAGGTTGGGTAAAATTTACCAAAAACCTTTTTCAATTCTACGTGCTAAATTAGTTCAAATAAATTTAACTTTAAGAAATACATCTTCATAACTACAATTTTGCGAAATATGTATACATACAATCTTGATTTATTCAAATTTCAAACCAATTTTTAATGGAAAATTATGAAGAATTAAAAGTTTTATAAGCACACGTTGAATTTAATTTATAATTTGAGAGTATCGAAGACCCTTGATTAAGCAATAAACCACAAAAACGAATTTATTTGTATTAGAATACTGATTGGTATTGAAATGTGCTCAATTTGAATATGTGATCTTTTGTTGATGCTCTTTTTTTATTTAGGATGAGAGAGGAGGGGAACGTTTGAAAAAAAAGCATAACTTTTGCAAAATCATGGAAAGTGTTCCTGCTCCTGTAGTCGTAGTGCATGTTGATTTTTAAAACCTTTATTTTCCACTAAAAGTAAAAATAAATTAATTTTTTCAGATTTTGAAATAATTTCTTAAATGTTAACAGAAAATTTATAAATAAACAGTTACAATTTGCAAAATGAAATTTGAAAAGATTTTCAGAATAAAATCAAGTACTAAATACACGTATAATTATGCATATTTACACGTGCGTGTATTTAGTACTTTATTTTATTCGAAATTATTTATTAGTACTTTACGTGTATTTGCATGTGTAACACGTGACGTAAACATTTGTTAATTATACGACAAAAAACATTTTTTAGAAGTAAAATTAAATACTTTAAATCTCAAGTCATTTCAATTTATTATAGAGCTTTATATAAAAAGAAATCAAATATTTCATCTGATAATTTTAAAGTTATTCGATATTACACTATTAGATAAGCATTTGTTTAGCACGCAATTTTCAAATTTATTAAACTTATTTGCATTTGCCGATAAAGTATGTTGTACGCTAAATCGTACAGTGTCTTTGTCTTTTTCGCACCAAATACTCGAAAGTTTTTTGTTGTTGTTGTTGTTGTTGTTGTTGTTTATAGATGATCTATTGGGATACTGCCGATAAATTTGACCTATTTTATATTACAAAAGTAGGAAGTAGCAGTAGATTTCTTTTTCTACTTTTTGGCATTGGGGTTAATTGTAGTTAACATTTATAACTGGGGTTAATCATTCAAGCTGGGTGTAGAAAGAAAAAAAGTTAATTGAAACTTATTTTTGAGTTTACTGTGCATAGTTTACAGAAAAAAAAAAAAAAAAGAAAGAAAGAAAAAAGGAAAAAAGTTGTCCCTGGCTTGAATTCATATATCGATAGTTCAGTCAACAGAAAAAAAAAAAAAAAAAAAAAAAAAGATGTATTTAAAATATTTTTTCCATTAATCATTTAACCAAATATTTGAGTATCTATAGTAAATAATACTGATTAGCAACTGTCATCGTAATCTAAAACTCGTAGACTGGTTTTCATAATTATAAGGACACCAGTTTTTCTATATTAACCAAACACTGAACACTATTATTTAAGCAAATATATATTTTATTAATTTGAATTTCATTAATAGACTATATTTAAAAAGTTTTATCGTTTTTCTATCTTAAAAAACTTTAAATACGGTCAAAAAGATAATTTTTCAGATGTTCACAATTATAAGGACAGCTCGAATTCTTTAAATGAATATTTTATGGGGGTCTCTTTTTTAGGTTGAAACAGTCAGACATTCTCTCTGGTATATATATATATATAATTTTTTTTATATTCAGTTTCAATACCATTTCATACAGCATAGATGATATTCTGAATACATTTAAACTGTTTAAAATTGCTTTCCACTTGCATGCACATTTCTAATATGATAAGTTAAGGTTTTTTTCAACTTTTAGGCCACGGAAAAGGCTATAATACAGAAGTTTCTTTCTTCAAAGTATTTCCTATTGCTCTAGAAGTAGAGCAAAAATGTAAGTCTTGTTGAAATAAATATTATTACCCCCCAAAATCTAACAAAAATCTGAGAATTCCACGTTTAAAATTTGTGGATATTCTCTTGATGGTCATAATAATAGAAAAAATTACTAAATTCATTCTGCCTTCAGTAGAGAAAGCACAATAGGTCCACCTTTAAAATGCCCGATTCATATCTGCCTTTAAAAAATCTGCTCTGTCTTTCGCTATCTTCAGATCGTGCCAGTAACTGTTACAATCATTTGGTTAATCAAGAATAAAATGTTTTTCATCCGAAAATGCAACATTTTACCATTTAATAGTGTCTTTATTCAACTTTAACACAGATGTTCTTTCCTCCCATTAAATGCTTATTGATCATTACAGGTTTTTTATTCATTTTAACATATTATTAATTATTTTAAACATGCACAAATGTGAACCCCAACCTTTTATTAAAATTTACGAGCAAATTCAGCAGCAGTCATTAGGAGTAGAATAGTAAGAAGAATTATGAGTCTTCGATCTCTGTAAAACAACTCTGATTTTGCATCAGATCTCTCTCCTATCGAACCAGCAGTTCAACGTTTGATCACATTTCCTTCAGCACTTTGAGATCTTCAAATTTCATTAGAAATTAGACGGATTGAAATTATCCTTCCACTTAAAAAACACATTTATCGTACTTCACTACATGAGCGTTCATTTTTTCGAGGAATTATCAGTATAGTCCGTCCAAGAAAAATTGAAGGCTAATATATGAATTAATCTAGACTAGTAGTTAAAAAATTCGCATGTCAACTGAAATTTATCAGCTAGTAAGTTAAATAAAACGAAAAAATCTTGATTCTCCCTATAATTATGAACACCTAAAAACGTGGAGAAAAAAATATTTTGCATTACTTTTTATTAATTTTGTTTCATATTAAAAAAATTATAGCAGTTTTGGTTTCTAGGTTACTAGATATATTAAGTGCACTTAGTATAATCTTGTTCACAATTATTTTTACACTAGTTATTTCAAAATATAAAGTGCCCTTATAAATATGAGAAGGAGTGTATTGTTAATCTTATGTTATTTCGTTTCAACTGGTTTCAGCAGTTTTCGTTAAGGTGCGGTTCATTTGGATATTAATTATTATTTTTCTTGTAATGATTTAAAAGGTTCGTAAAGTAAGCATAAACCGTTTGTGCAATTTGCAGTGGTTTTATCATATATTTAATTTTTTTTTTTTTCTACACGTAGGAAAACCAGCAAAGCCCAATTTATTAGTCCTCCACTATGATATGTTGGTGTTTTGGTGTGTTTTGATGTTTTCTGAATTCATTGTTGCTATTCTATTGTATATGTGTGTACGAATGTGACATGAGTGAATACAATAGCACAAAAGAACAATAGTCTAAATGCTTTATTTGATTGAGCTGAAAACTCGTAAATATGTTACAGGTCATCTTCACGCAAACTATAAAATTTTCATGTATGTAAGATGTATAATTCTATTACAGGTATATAATGTTCTATTCATTATGCATGATGAATTCTTATACATTACATCCCATGAATTCAAATTATGTTTAATGAGTTAGTATCAAAACTCTACATTTGAAAGGTACAAAACTCTATATTGAAAGGTCATTACCACATGAATTAGCAGGGCATATACACTGATGGAAAAAAATCCCAACACCAGGAAGGAGCTGTGCTAGATAAACGAAATCTGGTAGGCGTGTTTATACATCTGAAAGATGACGTCGATTCAAATTTCGAGCTACGCGCATAAGTGTGGCGCTAGTAGCGACACTATGAACATGCAAATGAGGTTTGCTTTAAATAAGCGCTGTAAGGTTCGTGATCGTTATTTACAGTTGAGATTTGACGTAGTGGGTTAATGTTAGTCAAGGATGCCTCTAAGAAGACGAAGAAGCCATTATCAACAGCTCACTGAGTTTGAACGAGGTCGTGTAGTAGGGCTACGAGAAGGTGGGTTTTCTTTCCGCGATATTGCAGAAAGACTTGGCAGGAATGTATCCACTGTGCATGAGTGTTGGCAGCAGTGGTCAAGGGAAGGTACTGCCTCAAGAAGACCGGGTTCCGGGCGGCCACGTGGCACTACTGAGAGGGAAGACCGCCGTGTTCGGCGTATGGCTGTGGCTAATCGTACTGCGTCTGCAGCTGAAATTCGAGCTGCAGTTGGCACCACAGTGACACAACGAACTGTTACAAATCGGTTACTTCAAGGACAGCTCCGAGCCAGACGCCCTGTAGCGTGCATTCCACTGACTCCAAACCACTGCCGTTTGCGACGTGAGTGGTGTCAAGCTAGAGCTCATTGGAGGACGGAGTGGAGATCTGTTGTGTTTTCTGATGAAAGCCGGTTCTGCCTTGGTCGCAGTGATAGCCGTGTGTTGGTTAGAAGGAGGCCAGGTGAACGCCTGCTAGCGACCTGTCTGCGGCCTAGACACACAGGGCCTACTCCTGGAGTTATGGTTTGGGGAGCAATTTCGTATGACAGCAGGAGCACTCTCGTGGTTATCCCACGCACCCTGACTGCAAATTTGTACGTCAGTCTAGTGATACAACCTGTTGTGCTGCCATTCATGAACAGCATTCAAGGTGGTGTTTTCCAACAGGATAACGCTCGCCCCCATACCGCTGTTGTAACCCAACATTCTCTACAGAGTGTCGACATGTTGCCTTGGCCTGCTAGATCACCAGATCTTTCTCCAATCGAGCACGTATGGGACATCATTGGACGACAACTCCAGCATCATCCACAAACAGCATTAACCGTCCCTGCATTGACCGCCCAAGTGCAACAGGCATGGAACTCCATCCCACAAACTGATATCCGACACCTGTACGACTCAATGCATGCACGTTTGCATGCTTGCATTCAAAATTCTGGCGGTTACACCGGTTACTAATGTACCAACATTTCACATTTGAAATGGCTCTTCTCGCCAATGGCTCTACCTGTGATCTTGAAACTTTAATCAATTAAATATGTTACCTAGACAAATGTATTGCTGAAATTTTATTACTGTACAATAATTTTTTCTTGGTGTTGGGATTTTTTTTTTTCCATCAGTGTATATTTTTTTACAAAGATACAAAATGGAAATCTTATATATTATGATCTATGAATTCAAATTATTTGAAGATGATTTTAGTTATATTACATTGTTTAAAAACAGAAGAAAAAAAATTTATATTCCTTTGCTAAACTATGGTCATTAGTGGTATTAGTTTTAAAAGGAAGCATGAAAAAAACTACAGGAGATAATTATCTAAAATGAATTAAAGCATTTAAAAAATGGTGAAAGGATAAATGTTTTAGAATTTTGCTATAATATGGTCGGTACTGAAAACTGTGTGCTTACCATTTATAATTCTTTTTCAGGAACACACAAGAAACTCAGATGCATTATGTTTCATTGAACAAATATTACTTGGAGAGAAAATCTGAAACAACGTATTATACGTTCCATTTTTGTTTATTTACTGAATTAGTTACTGATTCAAATTTGTTTGAATACTTGGTAAGTACTGAATTCTTAAAGTCGAATGGAGTCATTTTTTACTATGATTTTATTAACTTCCATTCTTGTTTGTTTGTTTGTCCAGTACAAATCTTGCAATCGATTTTTAACTAACTTCCCGACCTAGACATTTGAAACTTTCAGGATAGATCAGAACACGGCAGCAATACATTTTTTTAATACTTTTAGCCAACTGTTTCAAGTCCCTACTGCCTTCGGCAGCATTTATATGATTCGACAGAAAATTTATTTAACTAACTTCCCGACTAGCTAGACATTTGAAACTTTTAGAATAGTTCAGAACACGGTGTAAATGCATTTTTTTTATTTAATACTTTTAGCCAACTGTCTCGGGTTCTTTTGCCAGCGGCATCATTACCAGTACAAAGCTTGCAATCGATTTTTAACTAACTTCCCGACTAGCTAGACATTTGAAACTTTCAGGATAGCTCAAAATACGGCGACAATACATTTTTTTAATACTTTTAGTCAACTGTTTCAGGTCCCTACTGCCTTCGGCAGCGTTTATATGATTCAACAGAAAATTTATTTAACTAACTTCCCGACTAGCGCCGCCTTCGGCAGCGTTACCAGTACAAAGCTTGCAATCGACTTTTAACTAACTTCCCGTCTGCATTTGAAACTTTCAGGATAGCTCAGAACACGGTGACAATACATTTTTTTAATACTTTTAGTCAATTGTTTTAGGTCTCTACTGCCTTCGGCAGCGTTTCTATGATTCAACAGAAAATTCCGACTAGCTAGACATTTGAAACTTTCAGAATAGTTCAGAATACGGAGAAAATGTATTTTTTAAATACTTTTAACCAACTGTTTCGGGTCCCTGCTGCTTTCAGCAGCATTGCCAGTACAAAGCATGCAATCGATGTTTAACTAACTTCCCAGTTAGCTAGCTAGCCACTTGAAACTTTTATAATAGCTCAAAACACGATAGCAATGATTTTTTTAAATACTTTTAGCCATTTGTTCCGGGTTCCCGCTGCCTTCAGTAGCGTTTATATGATTCAACAGAAAATGTAAAAACATGATATATAAAAAATTTATCGTATAATTATTATTTATTTCTTTTCTTTCTTTTTCTTGTTTATACAAACCACTTACCTGAAAAGAAATCACAAATAAGAAAGAAATACAGACAAAATCCAAAAACCTATGAAAAAAAGTAATAATCAACACTTCATGAGGGGCATGTGTTGAATTATTGTATAAATTAGGATTGTTTTTTAAATTTTTTATTTCATCACACTATATTTTTTCAATTAAATTTTAGAGTATACATTCCTGCTATTGCATCACTTTAATGCTGCTGAAAGCAGAAGGGCCTCAGTTCCACAGACAGCGAAGGCGGACACAGCCCTGCTAATCATATATAAACTGTTAATTTTAAATGAGCATCATATCACTGAACTGACAGTTGTTCGTTCGTGATACTTTTTAACATTTACTGGCTTTTACATTTTTTTCCCTATAAAACATACTGTTGATATCGCCATTTTTATCCAATGTAATGTCCTTTTTGAGGAAGATTATATATTAACCAAAATGAGTAAATTATGGATTACGAAAAAATTTTAAAAGTAATTAAAAATAATTACGAAAACACTTTTTTATAATTTAAATAAACCTACTGGTTAATAAAAAATGATACAGAGATTTGGGGAGAAAAAGGGCACAATAAATGCAAATATGTGAAAATTTCTTTTACTTGTTGTATTTGGTGAATTTACATCTAAGTTTAATAAAGTTAGCTTTATTTTTATGGCCATTTAATTTTAAGCTAGTTGCTAAAGGTATTGTTTTATAGGTCTAATCCATAAAAAATTATTGAAGAGATATTACATAAAAACATATTTCCTTGAAAAAGGATCGATATTCCATTCGGCTAAAATTTCTGAGTTGTCGGGCTTCCTAACCAATAATCCATCCCCAATGACATATCAGTTGTCCTCATTCAGTTACTATCAAGCGTTTATGATGACCTGACTTCGCTGCTTTCCCCTCTTTCCATCTAAAACTAATGGCCAACCGCTTAAGGACCGGCCCGCATCTAGAGCAGGGCATCATTAACCCCAGGGACTTGCAAGTCCAACGATAGATGGATGGGAAGAGAAAAGCCCACGAGGGACTCTAGCAAATATTGCAGAGATAGAGTAAAATTTCCGCTAAACTATCTGGCTTTCGTGTAGAGTGGTTGGCGCTCGATGAAAGTAATAGAGTAAGAGAGGAATAAGAAAATGCTTGGAAAAGGGATTTTATAAAGTCGAAAAAAAAGTTCATTACTACATAAGTTTGGCTGTTAAAAAATGATTGCTCTGCATTTTCTGTTCTTGTAAATATTTAAGGTTAAATAAATATATAAATAAAGTTTTATTCCTTGCAAATTCAAATTTAAAAGACTTGTCGCATATATATAATAAGAAATAAAAATATTTCATTTCCCATAGATTGTAAAAAAAATTTTAACTCACTTACCCATTATATCGCTTAATATTAAACATATTTAAGCTTATAGCATATCTTAGTTTCACAAAAAATAATTAGAAAAATGTCTTTCATAAACCACAAAGTAATATAATTCTACTGTGAGTTCCTATACACACAAACAAGTAGTGCTATTTACAGCACTCATATACAAGTAGTACGTAACATCACTTTGAAAACATTCTGAAAGTATTAAAAAAAAAGAAGAAGAAGAAAAAAAGAAAAGAAAAGAAAAAGAATTTATATACACAATCAAATTTGATGGGAAAAATTGTGTGGAGATAAAATACAACTTAGTTTTCTCTTGGTGAGCTTGATAGAATAAAAGAAATAAGAAAAAAAAGAAGAGTAAAAAATTGATTGTTTAGAACTGAAAACAGAAATCTACATGGATATAGGTAATTATTAAAAACAAAATAATAACAGCTAATAGTGTTAATTAAAAAATGATATAATTATAGTTAATATTTAAAAGAATAGAGGGTGAACTTTTATTTATGAACTTTAACTTACATACTTTACTTACTTTACTTACTTTACTTTAACTTACTTACTTTACTTTACTTACTTTACTTTAACTTACTTTAACTTACTTTATATATTGTTAATGAAAAAACTTTTATTATATATTCACTAGTTATCGTTTAGAGTAGTTTTCGTTGAATAAAAGGGATGTATATATATGTATATCAGCAAAATTTAGGATTATACAAAATTAAGCTAAATTTTCATATAAAGTCATACTTTTATTTAACTAAAATACATTTAAAATTAGAAAATTAAAATACATATAAAATTAGAAACTATTGCTTATAGATATCGAAAGGCTGCTGGCAAATACTGTTAACATTAAGATAAAATTCTGCCTGTATAGGGAAGTTGCATTGTCGAAAGCAGTTGATTTTCAATAAGTAAAAAAAATCTGGAGTGACTCCAATAGACTTTCTGAACATTAAGTAATTAACGGTTGTTACAAAATTAAAGCAAGAGAAGTCTTAGATCAATCAGCTCAATCGAATGAGGCATTTAATACTATTGCACATCGAATTGTTTGAACCCCTAGTTCATAATGATAAAGAACTTTTCGTTGTGTCCCTGTAAAAATCAATAAGCGCTAGATTCATTAAAATATATACAGTTCGGGCAACAGTGACTTAGAACATGTATGTAAATTCTCAGCTCAATCTGATTAGGTATTTCGACGTTATCACACTTTAAATAATTTCAGCCCATAGGCCATAATGATAAAAAGAAAAAAAAAAATGTGTCCCAGTTTAAAAAATAAATAAATAAATAAAATAAAATAAACTATAAGTACTAGATTTACTAAAATCTATACAGTTTGTGCAAGTGTGTCCTATAACATGCATATAAATTTTCAGTTCATTTCAATAAGGCGTTTAGACGCTATGGCACTTTAAATAATTTGAGCCCAATGGCTTTGATGGTAAAAAAAATTTCTTTGTATCCCTGTAATTCAATGACTTTTTATTGTAATTAAATTAAATAAAGAAGTGTGAGGGGACTTCATTTGTTATTATTATTATTATTATCATTATTATTATTATTATTAACGTACTTTGCTTGGGATAAAAATAAAATTCTAACTTCAAATTAGTATCATAGTATAACTTCAAATCTAAAAATTTATTTTAACTCAAAATTACATTTTCTCCCAATGTGTGTTTTGCTATTATTTACCTTTGAATCGTGTGCGATTTTTTTTAATTCAGACCTCAACTGACTTTATCGAAAAAAAAAAAAAAAAAAAAACTCTAAATATTTATTTATAAAATTATTTCCTTAACTCAATTTATTGCATTAAAGGAATCAAACCTCTACAAATTTAACAAAATTAATTCATCGGCTTAAAACCATTTCGACACATCTCATTTTTATAAACATACTTATAAATTGCGTTAGAAACAGAAGTACTAAAGAAACACGTGATTTTAAAATATGTTTAATGTAAACTATTTACATTCCAACAGGTGCTGTTATTCTCAAGTATCTTTTATCGACGTAAATATTTGACATTAGAACAAAAATGCTGTTTAAAATATATAATAATATTAATGTTATCATGCTTGAACAGGGATTAAGTCAATGCTTAAATAACAGAGTACTATCGAAGGCTGGATTTAAATGCCATTTATTTATTCTCATTCAAATAATTGTGCTTTAAAAGATTATAACTATACCCAACAAAAGGTTTCCAGAATCAAATTTTTACTAATTTTTAAATAATAACAATTTTCTTTTACGTTCTTAAATAAAAATAATCGTTCAAATCAGTATGTAAATAACTGAATTAAAACAACCCTATTTTATATAACAGTTGCCTTAGAATAAAGTTAAGTGTATTCAGGAACTTAATTTCCAGGTTGATGAATTAAATTCCTAAATTAAAATTTCGTGGCCGTTTGGAGTTATGCCATATTCAAATTTGTCACTTGATATAGCTGCTTTATTGCAGACTCGGTGACCTTGCCAACGTAAATTATGTGAGAAGTGCCGGGCTGGTTATCAGCCAGGGTAGCTCAGTGGTTAGAGCATCCGCGCGTTAAGAGGAAGGCCCGGGGTTCGATTCCCGGCTCTGGTATTTTTCACATAGTTGGTAAAATTCCGCCTTCTACTCCATTCTATCAGAAAGTTAAGTGTAATTGTTGATATATGTTAATCTATACATTAAGATTCTCCTGCTATTAGAAATATGAATGCATTTTAAATAAAAACTTTCATTTAGAAGACATTAGGGATTTTTAATCATAGGATGTATAAAATATTATATAGTTAATATAAAATAAAAACTAGTTGGCATAGAGGAATGTTCAGCTGCTTATCATACATGTATTCTCATAAATTTCTGCTGAAGGACATACTACATTCACGTTAAGAGAATTTAACCTAGCCTATCACCCAGCATAGTCACACATTAAAATGCCGTGCGCGCTATTCTACCCTATATTTACTTTATCGATATACTTACTTTAGCCCAATTTGTTGATTAATTTTATTGGAATCAGTTTCACATTTTAGTTTTCATGCAAGTTCATACTACTTTCAACGAAATAATCCCCATGAAGAACGTTTATTCGAAATACTGTCCTGCCATTATATGGAAATATTTAATTTCGAATAACTTAAGAAGCTTCTAAAGTACAATGTTGATATTTAATAATTTCCATAGCAATATCATAAATAATATCTTAAAATAACTCTCATAATGCTCGTTTTTAAAAAAATGGCCCTATTCTTTCAAGTTTAAAAAATCGTAAATTTCGAATAATTTACGATGTTTTCAAAATAGAATGCTCATAGTTGATGATATTTACGCCAGTATCATACATGTTATTTTTAAATTGTTCCGACATCTTATGAAAATAATCATCATATTCATAATACATGTTTTTGCGAAATTTAGCCCTAGACTCTCAAGTTAAGGAAACTGTAAGTCTAACGATGTTTTTAAAATGGAATGTTTCAAACAAACAGCGTTCTTGCAAGTATCGTAAGCAATATTTTAAAATTAGTCCGATTTCTTTACGATCATTTATTCTTGATATAATGTGTATACAGAATTAGAAACTAACAAACGAATGAAACACTAACAAACTGAGTACCCTACAGACAGACTACACTATATCAATTTTGTGATTTTCGGATATTTCATATTTCAAAACGTGTAAAAACAAATCAAGAAAAAAAAAACTGTTGTCGAATATTTTTATATGTATATCTATGTTCCGTATAGATATAGTATAATTCGGTACAAATAATGTGTCATTTTCATTTGTTTTTATTTTGGTCAAATTTAAAACTTAGTACATCCGAAAGAAAGAATATTGAAAGCCCCACAAATGAAAAATAATATAATTATAATTATTTTTATCTAAAGTTTATAAATTAATTTTTGATTAATAATAAAGCATCGTAAATGCTGTTTATTGCTTCAATTGCCATTTCTGTTACAATAATGCAGATAGTAATGCTAAATTACCAACGTTCTAACCAGCGTCATCGAATTTATTGAATATCCTATTTACTTTTTTAATGTACCTAAGACCTTTTAAACATTATTATAAACAATTTCAATAATTTCAATTTTATATATCTTTTTTTTTTTTTTTTTACTTCTTGTTAACCATAAGATAGAGAAAGTATTGTTTAAGGGTCAAATTTTCGAACGTGAGTTTTTGTTATATTTACATTTTTGGGGATCCCGTGAAACCGAAAATAATATTTTTAGCGAATGGTCTGTGTGTGTATCTGTCTGTCTGTTTGTATGTGTGTTATCAGCATAGCTCAAGAACAAATAGTAGCAGAAAGTCCAAACTTGGTATCCTAAATGTGTATGATATAGGGACGCTACACTTAGCTTTTCGTTGAAATGAAGCAAATGATTCGTGTACAGGGATGCCCAAGAGAATTCAAATACAGTACGTCTATGGGGGAAAGTGCAGGTAAGTACAGTTTAACAACTATACACTGCACTAAACCAAATGAAACGAATGTGTATTTTTATATGCGTAAAAACATGTCTCATATAGACTATGGTAGGGAAATCATTCACTGTTCGTTTACAGGGCTACACAAAAGAACTAGATAAAAGTGCGACAATAGTTGAAAATTGATGGAAGTTTATTTCAGGCTTGGCCGTGTATTATTACTATAGGATTATACTTAGGTGCACCATATGATCTGTATATAATCTTCGAAAGATATACAGGGCTGCAACTATTTAAGCGATAACATTCTTTTTGTTGTTAGTGGATGTGCTTCATTAATAATATTTTGCCATTTCCAGAAAAGCTGTTCGGGAACTGAAATGAATTCCTCATAGAGATATGGTGAATAATGTATGTTTTTAAGCTAAATAGTCAGCGCTTGTTTTTTGCATATTTACACGTTTTGAAGCTTCCTGATTACTGTAGTCAAGTTTTTTAACGTTTGATCTTTGTCTGTGTCTCTTAGAGTGACTTAAAAACGAATAATTTTAGGAGATCCAAACGTTGTATTTTGAAGTTAATATAAGTTTGTTACTGGAAAAGTTTAATCAAAATTGATAAGTTTCAAGGAATGTTGCATGTGAAAATTGTCTGTATAATTTTAAGTAAACTTTTAATTTTAATAACCGAATTAAATTCTATATAAATGTAGGTGCATTAATGAAACGGGGAGTTGAGGTGGGCGGTAGCCCCCCTCACACAGAACTAATTATCATATAAAACTCTTCCGAAGCCTAATTGTAATTGTTTAACATAGGTTTACATAACAGTACTCGTTATCTTACATCTTAATCTCCAACCCGTATTTATAGTAGTATTAAATTTCAGGGTAAGAGAAAGTTGTATGAGTGACACCAGATTATTTATATAATTAATTTTTTTTTTTACTTTATAAATAATGGTTTTTCCTTTTAGTAATAATTCAAGATCTTTCTTATCAAAATAGAGTGCATTTTTTCTTTGTGTGTTTGAAGAATGTTAATAGTACTTTCCTATCAGATTCCATTTTATATAAATTTTTACTCATTTTGTGATACATTTATGTAACAACATGTAATCAAATTTAATTAAAAAATAAATAAAATAATTGCGAATACTTTTTTGTTTATTCCTCTTCACACACACGCACGTTATTGTTATTGTTTATGACCCTCTAAAAGCATAATTGTATTTTAAAAACATTGTTTCCTCGCTCTCTTGAATTCTATTTTTTTTTTTTTTTTTTTAGTATTTTATATATTATTGATATTCATTTATTTATTTATTTTATTTTTCTTTCTTTTTTTTTCCTTCAGTAATTGCATTTTGCTGAATTTAAATTTTATTTTTCGATCTAAAAAATAAACTTCATTTGTAATAGTTAGATGTCTCCGTCCTTCCGTTGTAGAGAAATATTGAACTCGCTAAAACATCTAATCCTTACTGTGAGTCTCTAACAAGGAAAGTCTCCTGAAAGCGCATACTCAAAATACTCTTTAAAAAAAAATCTACTGATACTACTTACTTTCCTAATATAAGATCAGTCAAATTTATCGGCAGAATCGCAATAGATAATTCATAAAAACTAAAAGCATAAAATTCTTAGCAGTATTTGGCGCGGAAAAGCCAAAGACATTATACAATTTCGTGAACAACATATTTTTTCACCAAATGCAAGTAATTTTAATAAATTTGAAAATTGCTTGCAAAACAAATGTTTACAGAATACAGTAATGTTAAATAACTTTAAAAGTATCAGATAAATAGTTAATTACTTTTTATATAAGCTTCTATAGTATACCAAAGTGACTTGTGGTTGAAATTTTATTTTATTTTTATCTTCTTTTTTTTTTTTTTTTTAATCGTGTAACCAACAAATGTTTAAATCGCATACGCTTAAAAAAAGTAAACTTTTAATTTTAATAACCGAATTAAATTCTATATAAATGTAGGTGCATTAATGAAACGGATAGTTGAGGTGTACGTATATTTAATACTTTATTTTATTTTAAAAATCTTTTGAATTTTCCAAAGTGCAATTATTAATTTACAATTTTAGTTAAATTTTAAGATCTTATTTTAAAATCCGAAAAGTTAATTTTATTTTCATTTTTAGCTGAAAATATAGGTTTCAGAAATCAACGCTCACAGTGTTGTTAAGATATAATTCGAAAATCCCATTCATTTTGCATTTGGAATTCAAATTGTTGACAGTTGTAACTATTAAAACGGAACTTTAATTCCTTTTGTGTGTGTGTGTATTATCTCATTGTTTCCACCATTTTTTACTGATTCTCATTTATAAAATTATTATTATTTCGTAAAATTATGAATATTTTTATTTAAAAAAAAATATTTTTTATGAATAAAGACAATAGACAACTACCGAAGCAGGAACATTTATTTTTTAATATTATTATTATTTTTTTTTTTTTTTTTTTTTTTTTTGCAAAAATTAGGTTTTTCTTTGAAAAAAAAATTCCTCCCCGAAATAAAAAAGGAGCATTAACCATAAAAATATCCTTTCTTTCTTTTCATGAAATGGATATAGATTAGGATCACACCTTCAAATTAAGCACATTTCAATATCAATCGGTATTTTAATTCAAACAAGCTCGTTTTTGTGGATTTTTGGTTAATCAAAGGGTTTTCGATACTTTTTCCCACACTAAAACGTAAATTCAATGTATGCTTAAAATTTTTAACTCTTCATAATTTACCATTGAAAATTGGTTTAAAATTTGATTAAATCATTTACATATTTCACAAAATTATAGTCATAAAAATGTATTTATTTAAGTTAAACTTATTTTAAATAATTTAGCACGCATGATTGAAAAAGTTTTTCGGTAAATTTTATCGAACACGTGTACTAAAAAGTTAATGACTGTAAGTTGCATATTTTCAACAAAATTGCATAAAATTGTATAATATACTGTCAATATTAATGTGAATGCTATGCTGAAAATTGCACTTTTTCCTAAACCAACATATCTAACCGGTTTTCAATGAACATACAAAAAGCATTCTGATAATCAATTGGTATTTTTTCATATTTAAATTGTTATGTTCGTTTTAATTTATTATGCAATAAAAAAAAAAAAAAAAGCATATTATGTTTTATTTTGAGCTACAACATGCAATCTCAAAAAAAGTTAAGTTAAGTGTTCCGCAATATTAAAGGGACAGGCTACTTTTAAAAATTTGAAAATGAAGTAATTTTCGATCAACTTTCAGATTTAAAAAAAAAAAAAAAAAATGCATGTACAAACTTTTTTTTTTTTTTTTTTTTTCGTATGTGTGTTAACTAGTATGATATTACTCTATTGATTAAAAATATTATTTTGGTTTACTTTAAAACAGAAAATTATTTTTATTGCAGATTGTTAAAAAAAAAAAAAAAAAAAAAAAAAAAATCAAGGGTACTTTCTCACTGCGCGCAGGATATCTCAATTACAATTTCCTTTATCCTTATAATTTTTTACATTAAATGAAACAAAGCATTCAAATTAAGAATCTGAACTAAAAGGTTTTAATTATTTTAAATATATGGTGTTTAATTAATAATTAAGTATGAAATTACCATTAAAATTTTTATATTTCCACAATCATGTATATATACATATATATATATATATATATATATATATATATATATATTAAACAGAACTTCTTCTTTTTTTTTTTTTTTTTTTTTTTTTTTTAGTTCTTTTTATTTACATATTATGTCAAAATGTATGGTTGAGAAAAATTTTAAGTTCTTATCTCAAACACTTTTTGCAATATCCTGATTGCAGCGAGAAAGCATCCTTGGAATTTTTAAAACATAATCTGCAAGAAAAATAATTTTCGATTTTAAAGTAAACGAAAATAATATTTTGAATCAATAGAGTAATGTCTAAATAACAACAACAAAAAATAATTTTTGTAAAGGCATTCATTCTCTTTTTTAAAATTCTGAAAGTTGATCGAAAATTTCTTCGTTTTCAAATTTTTAAAAGTAATCTGTCTCCTTAACAAAAGTTATTGATGTACGATTATAAAATTTAAGTTAACACATTTATAATTAAATATATAATATATTAAATACATTAAACACATAGTTAAATTAAATTAGTTATAATTAAATTTATAATTATAGATTAATTTATAAATTATAAATTGATATATTATGAATTTATTATTATAATTTATTAAATTTTATTGTAGTTAAATAGTAGTAGTATTGTAGCTAACTATTAAATATATAGTTAGAAACTTGTTTATTTGAAGTAATATTACTTAAATTATTTTAATGTGAAGCATATAGAAATGGTTTATTTATAAAAATTACTAAAAAAAAAAAAAAAAGAAAAAAAAAAAGAACGGTTTTGTTTAAAATTTCCTTATGTCGCCAATGGATGATAAATAGCGAAGAAACGACCATTTTCATTATTTTTTTAGAGATTATGTATATAGATTCTGCCCTTTATAAATATATATAAACATACATAAATCATGAGAAGAATCTTTTGTAATTTTTTCAAAATTTTCTAGGTATGCGCATATAGAGACTTTCCTTGTAAATCGTCAACAGCGCTTTTAAATACAGGTTTCCTTTTTTTTTTTTTTTTTTTACTTATTCAAACTTTATAAACTTAATATTAATAAACTAACAGGCTTTATCCGCTTTGTTAAGTGAATTAAATGAATTTTAATTCATTTAACGAAGCTTTCTTTCGTTAAATGAAATGAAAGCTTCATTATGATTTAAAATTCATAACGTAGCCAGGCAGTTAACGAAAAATTATTAACCGTTTGGTTAAACGAGTTAAAAAAAAAAAAAAAAATATTCAGTAGTAATAATAATAATAAATAAATAAAATCGTCCAAAACATCTTTTTTGATCCCCGCTGCCTGCAACAATGCGTTAGCCGGGTACTTCATTTTGGGTGTTTATCAAACGATAGTTTCGAAACGCACAGTATTGAAAAATCGAAGCAGTACTTCCATGTTAAAGCATGTTCATATATAAACAAAATTTAATCATGTGGTTAAATGCGAAAGAATGCAAAATAATTAAATAAATAAAACATAAATAGTTTAGTAATTGTTGCTGAGAAACACAGACGACTGAAACGTAAGAACACGCAGTTTGAATAAAACTTAAGAACTTTTAATTTTTAAATTTTAATTTTCAACGTAACTTTTATAATCTTATGTCACTCTTTAATTTCGATTTTTTAAAAAACTTCTACTTGGGGAGAATGTATACATCAGAAGTAGCCTGCATATTAAATTTGAAGTATCTAGCTGCATTGTTGCTATAAAAACCACACAAAAATATGATTTTCGAGAGAACTTTTGCTAACCCCCTTCCACTGCCAACTCCTACTGTACTTTAACCCTGATAATAAGAAGTAAGAATGCAGTAACAGTTTGACTGAAATCGGTTCAGTGGTTTGGGAGGAGATATATGACATACCCACCTGCATACATACAATGAATTTGATTTGTATTAAGATTATTGTAGTATTTCCATTGCTTTGGTATTTAGCAATTATTATCCCCCCCCCATCCCCAAAGATACTTATATTTTCAATAATACTTTTCATTACAAAAATATTAATGACACATAATCAAGAAATTATTTAACTAAATATAATTGTATAAGTTGTTGATTTTTTTCTTTTTTTTTGATCGTTTAAAATAAAGATGAAATCATAATGTTTCAGTAGCATCTATTTTTGCTCAAACACAAATCTGATTCATTGAAAGAGTGCATTTATTGTTTGTATTATGATTTTACGACTTTTCGAGAATAATATCAGATAATGCAATAAATTTCTTCTTACAATGGGACCAATTTTTCTAATCATCTGCTACAGGACATTTATACTAACCTCCTATCTCTTGCATCTCCCCATCTCCTAAAGTGATCCCGATCATTTTGGGAAGCATTTGGCAAAAGAAGAAAATCGTTAGTTGCTATTAATGTTCTCGGTGAGTGGGTGATCCATACTGTTGATAGCTAGAGTAAACCTTCTCGCCAATGATTAGGAAAGGGTAGTTTTTTTTTTTTTTTTTTTAACCTTTTTTTTTCCTTTACAAAATCACTCTATTATACATGATGTTACCTTTATTTTAATTTTGGCATTTAACGTTTGCTTAGTAGTACTAAGTACATATTATTTTATCTTTCTAATTCTACCTACAAGACAACTGGTAAACGAAAGACTCCATTTAAAAATTTGACATTAAAAAAAAATCTCATTCAGTACTTTTGTTGAAGCGTATTCTACATGAAATGTGTGTGATTAATAAGAGAGAATAATAATAAAGATAAAGGAATAATAATAGAGAGTGTAGGTCCTTTTGTAAACACGTATATTTAAATGTATATATATATATATATATATGTTCCCACAATTACATACTACTGTAATGTTACAAGTACAACAATTTATTCGGAAACAGAAATAAAAAGGATCACTTAGTAAGAATATGACGTTACAGTAAGTCGCAAAAATAAAAATAAATAAATAAATAAAAGTTGTTATTTATAATACAGAAAAAAGATATTTGAAAAAAAAAAAAAAAAAAAAAGAATGTGGTAATGAAATGTTTCATATTTCAGAATATAGGAGGTAAATTATGCATGAGTGTAATAAAAAATAAATAAATAAATAAAATAAGAATAAAATAAGTAATAGTAATAGTAAATAATAAAAAGAAAAAAACCTCAGGCAATTAAAGAAAAGAAAAGTAATCAGGCTAGTAACAAAAAGAAAAAACAAAATAGTTAACCTTAATCATAAAAATTTTATTCTCTCGATAAATTCAATTTTGCTTTTGTAATTATTAAGAAAAATTAAAAATCCTTAATAAATTAAAATAAAAAAAATTAGTCAAAAAATAAATAATATAATAACTTAAAAATAAAAATCCTTATTTAAGTGATCTAATTCTAATTAACGACAATCTCTAGTGATAAATATTACCACCGGATGATGGTAAACTGATCCATACTGAAAAGTAATTTAAACCAATGTTCTTGCAGTATTACTAAGTTAAACTAAATCAATATTTAATCAAATTAAAATAGCTTTTTAAATGTCTAATGTCTAGTTAGACTAGATTTACTGACTCCATGATGCTTGAGATGCTCATTTTTATTTTTCTTCATTTGCTAAAAATGTGTTTAATTTCCTGTGATTCATGTGGACTGGACAGGCTTCATAATGTGACAATGGCCCACCTGACGTCAGAGGTCACATGATAGAGGAAAAACAAATAGCAGACGAAGTCTTGTTTATCTAGAGCGATTGCTGAAATAACATATTTTCTATTCTTATTTTTGATCAATCTGTGTTATTTTTTATACATCATCATTTTTAATCCATTTTATATCATTATTCATCATCTTTTGTTTGCTGTATACATTTACAATCATCATTTAGTTTATACCTGTTATTGATGTTCATGAAGACCATGTTTAAATACTCTGATTTTTGGTACTTAAATCAGTGACAGTGCAATATCGTACTACGTAAATCCATTTAGACCAGTAAGTAAGTTAATTAACTTGTTGAAACACCTTTATGCAATTAAATTAAATGAAAACATTTTTAAATTTCAATTTATAATCCGTAAACATTCCACAAGAAGCTATTATTTATTGCTAGATCAGTTAATGTTACAGTTACAGGAGAACATGCAAAAATCGATTCTTATAGGTAAAAATAAATAAACACATAAAATGTTTTTTAAAAATTATTAAATTTACAAATACAATTATTCTACTGTTTAGAAATGCACAATATTACTTTTATTTTATTTTATATTAAATTTTTAAATTTTTGTTCTTAAGAACAATATTTAATTGGATTCGATTCTCAGAATTCGATTATTCGTTTTCCTCTATCACGTGATTGAGCAGACGACGGTGGGAATAACCCATTGTTTGTGTTATTTTGGTTTGATTATTTGATTTTTCGATCGAAATTGTTTTTCTTTCACCTTCTTCCTCTAAATAAAATTAAATTATTTGAATGTAAGATCGGGAAACGCGCTGAAAATTTGCTATAGGAGTCCTCAAAGAACTAAATCTTACATTATATAAATTATCTCAAAAAAAAAAAAAAAAAAAAAAAAAAAAAGAGTTAAATTGAACACGTGTCATTTGTTAATTATATTAAAAACACTTTAAACACACGTAAAGTTATATTTTATCTAAAGGATGTTAAAAAAATTTATCCGAAGCTTTTCGCTTTAATAGTAAAGCATCATCAGGGATTTTTATTATTCGTTTCCAATGAGCAGTTTTTTAATATTTTTTCTTTTCACAGTCAACAGTTAAGTTTTTTAATAACGTGAATATCAGCGAAGTCAATTTGAAGTCCGGTAAAGGTTGGATCAAGGAGCTAATAAAAATAAGAGAAGTTGGAACTATTGAAAAATCACACGAGGCTATTATAGTAGAAAAACCATCATGAATTAGTAGAAATAAACTATTAGCTATTTTTATAATATTGTGCCAAATTATTGGCAAAATTGCAGCATCTTTGGAATTTATTGTATTTTTGCATTTAATTATATTAATAGCTTCGGAAATGTAAAGTTCTTAGATGGTAGATGGTGCTGTAATAGTTTTGGCTTTATCCCATATAGGGTTAGCGTTTGCGTTGGCATAAATGAAGTCGACTAGAGTAGAACTATTTCCTTCTTTGATATTTCGTATATGTTATTGTATTCTTTTATTTAAAGTCCTCTTATTCTGCCCAATATAATAGAAAAGTTCTTTATTGTTTTCGATGGGAATTTGATAAACTCCTCCAGTGGGTCCATTTGTAAGTCGCGATCATGAAGGGATAATCATTTTTATAATTAGTAGAATGAGTTGAATCAGCCGGGATCGGTAAAGGGATAAATGTGTTTTTGGAAAAGACGTCAAACCATATAGTTGTATTAAGGTCAAGAAACGGAAGCGTACGATTGATCTCAGTTTCATATGTAAATTTTATCGATGTAAATTGGTTGTTGAGACAAGCAATTAAATTAAGAAGTGCATTTTTTTAATAAGGTCAGGAGATAAAAATTTCGTCAACATATGGAAAATAATTACTTATTGAATTAGAACAACGCGTATTTGAAACGTCCATACTCAAACCTACTATATATTTGCGATATGTTGACGGTATTTTTATCTCCTGGCCTTATTCAAAAAATGCACTTCTTAATTTAATTGATTGTCTCAACAACCAATTTCCATCGATAAAATTTACATATGAAACTGAGATCAATCGCACGCTTCCGTTTCTTAACCTTAAGATACATCGTAACGAAGATAATACAACTATATGGTTTGACGTCTTTTCCAAAAACACATTTATCCCTTTACCGATCCCGGCTGATTCAGCTCATCCTACTAATTATAAAAATGCTTTTTTTTTTTAATTCCTACATTACCCGAGCTATAAATTATACTATTTTTAAATTTAATGAAAAACAACAAATCAACAATATTATTCAAATCGCTAATGCTGCAGGATATTGTAAATCTAGTATTATAAGGTTAGTTAATAGAATAAAAAATCGCATGCTAATTAAACCTTTTAATCACACTTTAGATTCAACACTAAAATTTCGTTATACTAATAGTCTCTCTTTCTGTAAAGAATTCTATAGCTTTAAACATTATATACAGTGTAAATTTAATTTATTTATCCCATTCAGTTCTTCTATAACTATTAAACAATTAACCCTTCATGACCGCGACTTAAATGGACCCACTGGAGGAGTCTATCAAATTCCCATCGAAAACAGTAAAGAACTTTTAATAATATTGGACAGACTAAGAGGACTTTAAATAAAAGAATACAAGAACATATACGAAATATCAAAGAAGGAAATAGTTCTACTCTAGTCGACTTCATTTATGCCAACGCAAACGCTAACCCTATATGGGATAAAGCCAAAACTATTACAGCACCATCTACTATCCAAGAACTTTACATTTCCGAAGCTATTAATATAATTAAATTCAAAAATACAATAAATTACAAAGATGCTGCAATTTTGCCAATAATTTGGCACAATATTATAAAATAGATAATAGTTTATTTCTGCTAATTCATGATGGTTTTTCTCCTGCAATAGCCCGTGTGATTTTTCAATAGTTCCAGCTTCTCTTATTTTTATTAGCTCCTTGATCCAACGTTTACCGGACTTGAAATTGACTTTGCTGATATTCATGTTATTAAAAAACTTAACTGTTGCCTGTGAAAAGAAAAAATATTTAAAAACTGCTCATTGTAAACGAATAATAAAAATCCCTGATGATGCTTTACTATTAAAGCGAAAAGCTTCGGATAAATGATGTTTTTGAACATCTTTTAAATAAAATATAATTTTACGTGTGTTTAACGTGTTTTTAATGTAACAAATCTTACACTGGTGCTCAACGGTAAAAAACGTTTCTCTTGAAACATTCTTTTTACAGTTATGAGCTTTTATTTTTTCATAAATAATTTAAGTTTAATTAGTCATCGTGCGATTACTCTCTCATTGGTTGTTTGCGTCTTTTGTTCTGGTTTAATATCGATTTATCGTTAAGGCAACAAATTTTGAGATGTAGCTAACCATCTTGGTCTAGGAATAAAGTTAATATAACTTTAAAGTGAAATCAAATTAATTAAAAAAACAAATAGTTAAAATTAATAAAATTAATTGTTTAAATAATCGAACTAAAAATCATCAAAGGAAAATTTTATTTGGTGAAAATTAATTCTTTTTGGTCTATGTAGTATTCAGTCGCATTAAATCTTCTGTTACTCGGCTATTACTGCGTTTTAAAAATTATAATTTACGAATATATGTATTACTATATTTTTCGAGCGCTAAATAACATAATATTTTACATAGTGACATAGTGTTTTTAATTCATTAACTAGTAATAAAAACCTTTAAAATTAAAAGAAATAATAAAAAATATACGAGTGTAATTTTTCAAACAAACTTCCCAAAATATCAGAAAATTGCTAGTAATATCAGAATTTTTTAATTCTGAAAAGAATACTTTTTTTTTTTTTTTAACTCAAAGTTTAGTTGAAAATTTTTAAATTAATGAATATTTACTTTCGAATTTCTAAAAATTAATTTAAACAACAAAAAGTAAAAATAGTTTAAATCTTAGAAAACTGTACATATCTCTAAAATTTTATCGCGTTTTATACTCAATAAAATACTCTCAAATTTATGATACATATAAAATGAGTATTGAATTATTCCATTTACTTAAAAGTTATTATGCACTTTTTTAATTTTAGGTATTTTATTAATTCCTTTATTATGATTATTTATTTATCTTCTAAGTAAATTAAGTAAAAAATTGCTATCTTTACTTTTAGTACTGTTATTTGACAAGACGTCAGTGGAGGCCTCCATGTGGTGACTCAAAAAGATTTTGGGTTCTGTTGTCTTGGCTGTGTGTCTGTCTCGCAATAACGGCCGCCAAAATCACCCTATTGACTTGCGAATTGGTACACACGTTCATGAACCACACGGAATCAGCTCTGTAGTTTTGGGTGTGTGTTACATTTGTAATTCGTGTACAGGGTACACGATATGTACCAAATATTTTCCTATCATTACGGCCTATGGGAAGAATTTGTATGTACCGCGATAGCGGACGTAAAAATCTCCTGATCGACTTGCAAATTGGTACACATGTTCAGACACCATGCAGAAAAGCCGTATAATGTTTGATGCCTATATTATTCATGGATCGTGTACAGGGACACACCAAATTTTTTCTTACAATTATAGCATATGGGCAGAGTTTTGTTCAAATGCGTTTTAAAATCGTTACTCTGCATTCAATAAAAATAAATTAATATACATTATTGAAATGCTTAAACTCATATTTACTGTATAAAAAATATATGTGCTTAGACTTAATAATTAATGTACAGCACCTTACAAAAGTGTTCCGACAATGTCACATAATCATCCGAATTATGCCAAATTTCGAACAATTATTCATGAAGTACATAGAATAAGTTGAATATTTTTCACTGGTGTATATAATGTTTATGACTCGTTTACAGGGACACAAAAGAATTTTGTGGCACGAGAATCTATGGATAGAATTTTATTTAAACACATTTTAACTCGTTTATATACGTCGTTAAACACATTTTAACTCGTTTTACTTGACGTTAGAGAATTAACATACATCCCTAAGATGGTTAAATGCATGTTTTCTCTCTCGAAAAAAAAAAAGTACGTATAAACTAAATAATTTATTTACAGGATTACACAAAAGAATTTTGATGGCATTCTGTAATCATCCAAATGATGTCAACTTTGGTTCAAATATTAATGAGTTACAAGTAATTAGTTGTACTCTGTTTATTGGTGTATATAGTCACTTTGACTCGTGTTCAAGAACACACAAAAAAATTTCGTACCATTACGTCTATACCTGGTATTTCTTAAAAGTGTATTTTATCATAGTTTCACCCCACTAAATATAATGGAATGTTATTAGAATTCTTAAAAGCATGGTTTCTGTGGAAAATTGTGGGCATAGAAATGGTAATTAGTTTACAGGTCTATACAAAATAATTCCGATATGTTATGCAATCATTTGGCATTATATTTGGTAAGTTATTTATGAGTTATAAGGAATTAACACAAGGCTAATAGTTAAAGGAAATATATATATTTAAAACCTTTTCAAACATTGAATAGATGAAACCAAGAAACAAAGAATAAGATTAAACCAGAAAAAGTACAAAAAAGATTACGAATATCAAGCAACCTTAAATTGAAACATGCAAATTCATTACGTTTTATATATGTATGTATGTACAGATAGATATAAACATACAGATGCGGCGGGGGGATTAAGAGGGTCAGCAACCCCCCTCAGAAACGTATCAGGTTAGTAGCGAGTCAATCCTATATACTCGTATATATGTACATATGTATATATATAATTTATAATTTATTTGATTAAAAGGAAAGGAATGAGAATGAAGAATAGACAGTCAAATAAATCACCACAAAAACACATATACATAGCTGCCAAGTTTTTAAATTTATTCCAGAATGTTCTTAGTCCCTCCCTTTTTTAACACCGTTATCTTTTTAGAGTAATTTTCTTCATATTTAATTATAGTTATATATTGAAGAAATTTTTTCTACAAATATTACGGTATGAAAAAAGGGCGGGGCAATCAACATTCCGGAATAAATTAAAAAACTTGGCAGCTATGCATATATGACAACAAAGTAACTAGTTAACTTAATTGATTTTATTTTTAGAAAATTAATAATATTACATACTTTAATTTTGAAATTTATTAGATTACATTACCTGTAGAAAACATGAAAAAGGACCGTGCAATGTAATGTTGTAGAAAAGAAGGAATAATAAAAGATAATATTTTAAGAGTAAATAATCGATCTTACATTAATGAAATGATCCTTTTAAGTTGAGATTAGCAAAAGATTTAGGACCAATATTAATTTTAATAATTAGTATTTTCGGAATAATATTTAATTTTAAATAATAAATATAGTTTAAAAAAAACTAAAAAACACGCTTTTAAAGAACATCAAACTAAAAAGTGAAAAATAATTCTTAATATAAGCTGAAAACAATAATGAACGAAAAATACTAGTATAATTGTGAAAAAAGCGTGGGTTGCTCGATGTACGAAAAATATGGCACAAAGCACCCCACGCTTTTTTCACAATTATACTAGTATTTTTCGTTCATTATTGTTTTCAGCTTATATTAAGAATTATTTTTCACTTTTCACTTTTTAGTTTGATGTTCTTTAAAAGCGTGTTTTTTAGTTTTTTTAAACTATATTTATTTTTCACTTTTTAGTTTGATGTGCTATGAAGAAAGCATGCTTTTTAAACTATATTTATTATTTTATTACTTATCACATAAATAGCTACAGTATGTAAGTTTTTGGTTAAAATATTATTTACGTTTCTTTTTTCAAAAAATTCTTTTTGAGAGGTTTCACATATGTATGGCTTTTCTCCTATAGGAATGGGTGAATGAATATCCAAAGTTCCTTTTATAGCAAATCCATTAAAACATATTTCCCACGTACATCACTTTCTTACTGCATGAATCAGTGAAAGTGTGTCCAAACTTCTTTTTACAGTAAATCCCTGATAACAGTTCGTTTAAAGTGGGTCAAAATCGAGTCCAAAGGAGTCGGTTACAAACATACATACAAACATACAGGTGAAGCTAATATATAATATAACTAGCAGGCTACGCCCGCTTCGCTGGTCACTATTTTAAATGAATCATTATAATTAATGAATTCTCAAAACTGCATTAATTTTTATCATGTGAAAAAAAAAAACTGATCGGGAAAAATGTCGCACCGGGTCCCCACTGCCTTCGGCAGCGTAGACCCGTGCGCGATGCGCACGCGCGAATGCATATGTATGAGCGCCCTAATAATTTTACAAATTCGAAAATATCCACAATCGATTTGTAAGTATCAAAAACCTCTACGCACCAGTTTTGAACGATCTATCTCTATTTTTAATTTTGCCCTTCCGCTCCCTCCCAATTATTTTAAAAATTCAAAAATATCACCAACCGATTTGTAGGTATCGAAAACCTCGATGTACCAATTTTGAATGATATAACTCCATTTTTTTTGCCCCTCTGTCTCCCCCCCTTCCCGGCCCTTGTAATAATTTTACACTTATGAAAATATCCCCATTCGATTTGCAGGCCTCTAAAACCTATCTGTACCAATTTTGAATGGCCTAACTGTATTTCTATTTGTTTTTGCCCATAGCCTCCCCTTACCGCCCCTCCTAATAATTTTACAAATTCGAAAATATCCGCAATTGATTTGTAAGTATCGAAAACCTCTACAAACCAATTTTGAACGATCTAACTCTATATTTTTTTGCCCCCCCCTCTCCCCTCTCCCCTCTTCCTCCCCCTTCTCGCCCCTCCTGATAACTTTACACTTTTAAAAATGTCCCCATTCGATTTGCAGGCCTTCAAAAACCTATCTGTATCAATTTTGAACGGCTTAACTGTATTTCTATTTGTTTTTGCTCATAGCACCCCCTTACCGCCCCTCCTAATAATTTTACAAATTCGAAAATATCCGCAATCGATTTGTAAGTATCGAAAACCTCTATATACCAATTTTGAACGATCTAACTGTATTTTTATTTTTTTGCCCCCCCTCTCCTCTCCCACCTTCTCGCCCCTCCTAATAACTTTACACTTTCGTAAATATCCCCATTCGACCTGCAGGCCTCTTGAACCCATCTGTACCAATTTTGAACGGCCTAACTGTATTTCTATTTATTTTTGCCCCATAGCCCCCCCTTACCGCCCCACATCCCTACCCGCCACTCCTAATAATTTTACAAATTCGAAAGTATCCGCAATCGATTTGTAAGTATCGAAAACCTCTATGTACCAATTTTGAACGATCTGACACTATTTTTATTTTTTTGCCCCCCCCCTCCCCCACTTCTTGCCCCTTCTAATAACTTTACACAATCGAAAATATCCCCATTCGACTTGCAGGCCTCTTAAATCTATCTGTACCAATTTTGAACGACCTAACTGTATTTCTATTTGTTTTTGCCCCATAGCCCCCCCTTACCCCCTCGCCCCCCTACCCGCCCCTCCTAATAATTTTACAAATTCAAAAATATCCGCAATCGATTTGTAAGTATCGAAAATCTCTATGTACCAATTTTGAACGATCTGACACTATTTTTATTTCCCCCCCCTCCCTTCCCCCCCCTCCCTTCCCCCCCTCCCTTCCCCCCCTTCTTGCCCCTCCTAATAACTTTACACAATCGAAAATATCCCCATTCGACTTGCAGACCTTTAAAACCTATCTGTACCAATTTTCAACGGCCTAACTGTATTTCTATTTGTTTTTGCTCCATAGCCCCCCCCCTTACCGCCCCTCCTAATAATTTTACAAATTCAAAAATATCCGCAATCGATTTGTAAGTATCGTAAACCACTATGTACCAATTTTGAACGATCTGACACCATTTTTATTTTTTTGCCTCCCCTCCCCTCACCCACTTCTTTCCCCTCCTAATAACTTTACACAATCGAAAATATCCCAATTCGACTTGCAGACCTTTAAAACCTATCTGTACCAATTTTAAACGGCCTAACTGTATTTCTATTTGTTTTTGCTCCATAGCCCCCCCTTACCGCCCCACCCCCCTACCCGCCCCTCCTAATAATTTTACAAATTCAAAAATATTCGCAATCGATTTGTAAGTATCGAAAACCACTATGTACCAATTTTGAACGATCTGACACCATTTTTATTTTTTTGCCCCCCCCCCTCTCCTCTCCCACCTTCTCGCCTTTCCTAATAACTTTACACTTTCGAAAATATCCCCATTCGACCTGCAGGCCTCTTGAACCTATCTGTACCAATTTTGAACGGCCTAACTGTATTTCTATTTGTTTTTGCCCCATAGCCCCCCCCCCCTTTACCGCCCCACCTCCCTACCCGCCCCTCCTAATAATTTTACAAATTCGAAAATATCCGCAATCGATTTGTAAGTATCGAAAACCTCTATGTACCAATTTTGAACGATCTGAAACTATTTTTATTTTTTTGCCCCCCCTCCCCTCCCCCACTTCTTGCCCCTTCTAATAACTTTACTCAATCGAAAATATCCCCATTCGACTTGCAGGCCTCTTAAATCTATCTGTACCAATTTTGAACGACCTAACTGTATTTCTATTTGTTTTTGCCCCATAGCCCCCCCCTTACCCCCTCACCACCCTACCCGCCCCTCCTAATAATTTTACAAATTCAAAAATATCCGCAATCGATTTGTAAGTATCGAAAATCTCTATGTACCAATTTTGAACGATCTGACACTATTTTTTTTTTGCCCCCCCCTCCCTTCCCCCCTCTTGCCACTCCTAATAACTTTACACAATCGAAAATATCCCCATTCGACTTGCAGACCTTTAAAACCTATCTCTACCAATTTTCAACGGCCTAACTGTATTTCTATTTGTTTTTGCTCCATAGCCCCCCCCCCTTGTTGCCCCACCTGGGGGCTGAATTTCTAAAATTCCAGAAATTGGTTTTTAGATAGTTACCTTAGCTATATTTTAGAGTAAAAATTTCACGTATATCTATTTTTTTTTTTTTTTTTTTTTTTTTTTTTTTGGGATATATAGGATTATGCGAAATCACGTTTTATGCATGTGAAATCACGTTTTGCCCCCCTCCCACCGCCCCCCTTGGGGACCGAATTTTGGACATTTGTATTAGCTATATTTTAAAGCAAAAATTTTACGAATATCTGTTTTTTTGTTTGAGATATGAAGGATTTTGTGCAATCACGTTTTGCTCCCAGAGAAGTTACAAACAAACATACATACATACATACAGGTGAAGCTAATATAAGATCGTTACTCTGCATTCAATAAAAATAAATTAATATACATTATTGAAATGCTTAAACTCATATTTACTGTATAAAAAATATATGTGCTTAGACTTAATAATTAATGTACAGCACCTTACAAAAGTGTTCCGACAATGTCACATAATCATCCGAATTATGCCAAATTTCGAACAATTATTCATGAAGTACATAGAATAAGTTGAATATTTTTCACTGGTGTATATAATGTTTATGACTCGTTTACAGGGACACAAAAGAATTTTGTGGCACGAGAATCTATGGATAGAATTTTATTTAAACACATTTTAACTCGTTTATATACGTCGTTAAACACATTTTAACTCGTTTTACTTGACGTAATAGAATTAACATACATCCCTAAGATGGTTAAATGCATGTTTTCTCTCTCGAAAAAAAAAAGTACGTATAAACTAAATAATTTATTTACAGGATTACACAAAAGAATTTTGATGGCATTCTGTAATCATCCAAATGATGTCAACTTTGGTTCAAATATTAATGAGTTACAAGTAATTAGTTGTACTCTGTTTATTGGTGTATATAGTCACTTTGACTCGTGTTCAAGAACACACAAAAAAATTTCGTACCATTGCGGTCTATACCTGGTATTTCTTAAAAGTGTATTTTATCATAGTTTCACCCCACTAAATATAATGGAATGTTATTAGAATTCTTAAAAGCATGGTTTCTGTGGAAAATTGTGGGCATAGAAATGGTAATTAGTTTACAGGTCTATACAAAATAATTCCGATATGTTATGCAATCATTTGGCATTATATTTGGTAAGTTATTTATGAGTTATAAGGAATTAACACAAGGCTAATAGTTAAAGAATATATATATATTTAAAACCTTTTCAAACATTGAATAGATGAAACCAAGAAACAAAGAATAAGATTAAACCAGAAAAAGTACAAAAAAGATTACGAATATCAAGCAACCTTAAATTGAAACATGCAAATTCATTACGTTTTATATATGTATGTATGTACAGATAGATATAAACATAGAGATGCGGCGGGGGGATTAAGAGGGTCAGCAACCCCCCTCAGAAACGTATCAGGTTAGTAGCGAGTCAATCTTATATACTCGTATATATGTACATATGTATATATATAATTTATAATTTATTTGATTAAAAGGAAAGGAATGAGAATGAAGAATAGACAGTCAAATAAATCACCACAAAAACACATATACATAGCTGCCAAGTTTTTAAATTTATTCCAGAATGTTCTTAGTCCCTCCCTTTTTTAACACCCTCCCCTCCCCCCTTCTTGCCCCTCCTAATAACTTTACACAATCGAAAATATCCCCATTCGACTTGCAGACCTTTAAAACCTATCTGTACCAATTTTCAACGGCCTAACTGTATTTCTATTTGTTTTTGCTCCATAGCCCCCCCTTACCGCCCCTCCTAATAATTTTACAAATTCAAAAATATCCGCAATCGATTTGTAAGTATCGTAAACCACTATGTACCAATTTTGAACGATCTGACACCATTTTTATTTTTTTGCCCCCCCTCCCCTCACCCACTTCTTTCCCCTCCTAATAACTTTACACAATCGAAAATATCCCAATTCGACTTGCAGACCTTTAAAACCTATCTGTACCAATTTTCAACGGCCTAACTGTATTTCTATTTGTTTTTGCTCCATAGCCCCCCCTTACCGCCCCACCCCCCTACCCGCCCCTCCTAATAATTTTACAAATTCAAAAATATTCGCAATCGATTTGTAAGTATCGAAAACCACTATGTACCAATTTTGAACGATCTGACACCATTTTTATTTTTTTGCCCCCCCCCCCTCTCCTCTCCCACCTTCTCGCCCCTCCTAATAACTTTACACTTTCTAAAATATCCCCATTCGACCTGCAGGCCTCTTGAACCTATCTGTACCAATTTTGAACGGCCTAACTGTATTTCTATTTGTTTTTGCCCCATAGCCCCCCCTTTACCGCCCCACCTCCCTACCCGCCCCTCCTAATAATTTTACAAATTCGAAAATATCCGCAATCGATTTGTAAGTATCGAAAACCTCTATGTACCAATTTTGAACGATCTGACACTATTTTTATTTTTTTTGCCCTCCCCTCCCCTCCCCCACTTCTTGCCCCTTCTAATAACTTTACTCAATCGAAAATATCCCCATTCGACTTGCAGGCCTCTTAAATCTATCTGTACCAATTTTGAACGACCTAACTGTATTTCTATTTGTTTTTGTCCCATAGCCCCCCCCCCTTACCCCCTCACCCCCCTACCCGCCCCTCCTAATAATTTTACAAATTCAAAAATATCCGCAATCGATTTGTAAGTATCGAAAATCTCTATGTACCAATTTTGAACGATCTGACACTATTTTTTTTGCCCCCCCTCCCTTCCCCCTCCCCTTCTTGCCCCTCCTAATAACTTTACACAATCGGAAATATCCCCATTCGACTTGCAGACCTTTAAAACCTATCTGTACCAATTTTCAACGGCCTAACTGTATTTCTATTTGTTTTTGCTCCATAGTCCCCCCCCTTACCGCCCCACCCCCCTACCCTCCCCTCACCCACTTCTTTCCCCTCCTAATAACTTTACACAATCGAAAATATCCCAATTCGACTTACAGGCCTCTTAAATCTATCTGTACCAATTTTGAACGGCCTAACTGTATTTCTATTTGTTTTTGCCCCATAGTTCCCCCTTACCCCCTCACCCCCTACCCGCCCCTCCTAATAATTTTACAAATTCAAAAATATCCGCAATCGATTTGTAAGTATCGAAAACCTCTATGTACCAATTTTGAACGATCTGACACTATTTTTATTTTTTTGCCCCCCTCCCTTTCCCCCCCTCTCTCCCCTCCTAATAACTTTACACAATCGAAAATATCCCCATTCGACGTACAGGCCTCTTAAATCTATCTGTACCAATTTTGAACGGCCTAACTGTATTTCTATTTGTTTTTGCCCCATAGTTCCCCCTTACCCCCTCACCCCCTACCCGCCCCTCCTAATAATTTTACAAATTCAAAAATATCCGCAATCGATTTGTGAGTATCGAAAACCTCTATGTACCAATTTTGAACGATCTGACACTATTTTTATTTTTTTGCCCCCCCCCCTCCCTTCCCCCCTCTTGCCCCTCCTAATAACTTTACAAAATCGAAAATATTCCCATTCGACTTGCAGACCTTTAAAACCTATCTCTACCAATTTTCAACGGCCTAACTGTATTTCTATTTGTTTTTGCCCCATAGCCCCCCCCCCTTTACCGCCCCACCTCCCTACCCGCCCCTCCTAATAATTTTACAAATTCGAAAATATCCGCAATCGATTTGTAAGTATCGAAAACCTCTATGTACCAATTTTGAACGATCTGACACTATTTTTATTTTTTTGCCCCCTCCCTTCCCCCCCCCCTCTCTCTCCTCCTAATAACTTTACACAATCGAAAATATCCCCATTCGGCTTGCAGACCTTTAAAACCTATCTCTACCAATTTTCAACGGCCTAACTGTATTTCTATTTGTTTTTGCTCCATAGCCCTCCCCCCCTTGTTGCCCCACCTGGGGGCTGAATTTCTAAAATTCCAGAAATTGGTTTTTAGATAGTTGCCTTAGCTATATTTTAGAGTAAAAATTTCACGTATATCTATTGGGATATATAGGATTATGCGAAATCACGTTTTACGCATGTGAAATCACGTTTTGCCCCCCTCCCACCGCCCCCCTTGGGGACCGAATTTCAAAAATTCCAGAAACCGAATTTTGGACATTTGTATTAGCTATATTTTAAAGCAAAAATTTTACGGATATCTGTTTTTTTGTTTGAGATATGAAGGATTTTGTGCAATCACGTTTTGCTCCCAGAGAAGTTACAAACAAACATACATACATACATACAGGTGAAGCTAATATAAGCGTGTTAAAAAGCTCAAAATGCGGTAGGACTTCTGCGGGAGCTATCCCTAAAGCATTGAAGAGTAAAATGCAGGTTTTTCTGTTTGTAATAAGCAATTTTAAGCAAAATACCAAAAGATAGCTCAAACCCGCAATAAAATATTAGCATGAAATGAAACAAATGAAATAAAGAATGAATACATCCTGAAATTTTATAATTGAAATTTCCACCAGAATAAAAATTGCAATCAAAACACGAGTAAAACAAAACGTAGTAGTTGAGAAAATGGCCTTTACGAAGTTGAGTTGTAATTTGTCTGTTTGACAGTTAAAATTAATTTAAAATTAAATTACAACTAATTAATTTTAAGATTATTCCTATCCAATTATCTAAAATATTATTAATTTTTAATGTTTAAATGATTAATTTTTTAGTGCTTGGAGAATTATTCATCTTAATTAATTTTGATTATATAATTATGTTATTAACTGTTAAGCGCTCTAAATATTTAAATTTTGCATAGGGCTGTCATCTATATTTCATTTTAAAAATCAAAGTAACTTAATATTACAGATCTTTTTTTTTTTTTTTTTTTTTTTTTTTTGTGTGTGAAACCAACTTTTATTAAAGTGAAAAGACTTTAAGAAAAGCTCTTTGCCACGAATTCAAAAAACAAAATGCGTTTAGACTTAACTATATGATTAATTTTATTTAAAACAATTTTAATAGTTGAGTAGTAAGGAAAATTTAAATAATTTATTTTTATTTATTTATTTATTTATTTTGTTTTATTTTTACTTTCTTCTATATGTAATATAGAGAAAGTATTGGATTCGCGAAAATTTTCGACCTCCGTTTTTTGACGGATCTACACGTTTTGGGATGTCCTGAACACGAATTGATAGTTTTTAAAAAATGTCTGTCTGTGTGTCTGTCTGTCTGTCTGTCTGTCTGTCTGTCTGTGTGTCTGTCTGTCTGTCTGTGTGTCTGTATCATTTTTTTGTGGACGCTGTATCTCACGAACATATGAATGAAATTTAACCAAACTTGGTATTTAGTTGCACCCTGACATGAACTGGTACCCATTAGATTTGGGGATCAATAGCTCAACAGGTGGCGCTGTAATCGCATTTTATGCAAATTTTTAACATGGCAGCATAGGACAAAATTCCGTATAAATGGGCATAATGAGAGTTATTTTAAACTTGTGATTGTAAAATTAATTTGAATTATTGATGATAGTAGTAGTTAACTAGGAAAAAAAAATTGTGCATGGGGGGGCATCGGTTCCCCCCCTGGGGGGAAGTACCCCCCCGGGGGGGTTAAATTTTGAAGATGGGTATCATTCGAAAGATCTCGTCAATACCTTTAAAACGAATGGTTGAACCATAAATCTGTGATAATTTAAAACAAAGTTATCGATTTTTTTTACTTTTACCAAAAAAAAAAAAAAAAAAAAAAAAACTTAGAAAAAAATTCGATTTTTTTTTTTTTTTTTTTTTTTAATTATTGTTAGTGATTGAATATGTATTAATTTTCACAAAAAAAAAAAAAGAAAAAGAAAAAGAAAAAAAAAATCTTTTTTTTTTTTTTTTTTTTTTTTTAAATTGTTACTGATTGAATATGTATAGGAAAATATAGAAGAAAGTCTTGTGGTGGCCACAACATACTAGTTATTTTTATTTTTATTTTAAAATTTTATCTTTATGCAAGTTTTTTTTTTTTTTTTTTTTTTTTTTTATCTTCAATAGTTTTATTTAATTTTTTAGTTTTGCTTTCATTAATGTTTTAATATATATGTAAGCATTTTATATATCATGTGCGATAAATACAAATGATTTGCTAAGTAATGTGTGATGCATATAGAAAGTTGAGGCTCTTGATCTGCAGATTTAATAGCATTATTATTAGTAATAGTAAAAATATTATTGGGAAACAATTTTCATTTTTATTTTTACGCTTTCTAATCAATCACTAAAAAGATATTTGTTTCAGTTTCATAGAATAAATTATTACGATTATTAAAAAAGTTTAGTAGTATAATGGTTTAAAACAAGGAAACACGATAAAAAATAAACTACAAATATTTTTATCAAATAATAAAGATGATTCCTTTGGAATGCACAATCTTTGTTTTTCTAAGAAAAATATTTTTATTTCAAAGAAAATTCAAATATATCTTCGTGCAACGAGTGTTTGTTTCCGCATGTCGATATGAAAACGGCTGTTGAAACTGAGGCAATTTTCGAAAGAAATATGAGCTATCTTAGAAATATGAAACGATTGACTTTAAGAGCTTCTATTTTTCGTTTGTTGAAAATCTTCAAACTTTTTCTTGTGATGTGGATTGTTTATCAACTCGTAAATGTTTTTTTTTTAAAAAAAATCCATAAAAATTTATTTATTTTTATTATTATTTATTTATTTATTTATTATTTTTTAAGTAATTCTTGGTATTTAACTTTTCTCGTTCTATATGACTCATTGAATATCAAATATATAAAACGTTACACATTCTTATAAATATTAACTACTCATTTGTACGGGATTTGATGGGGTTGGGGAAAAATATCGCGAGGACAAAATATCGCCTACAGAGATGAATGGAAAGCAAAAAGGAGTTGGTAATTATTAATAATGTTGTATAAAATTTCATGAAAACACATACCTTAGTCAGAACTCTGACATACAGGCAAACTCACCGCAAAAAATATTTTAAATTTTGCTTAAAAGAGTTTTAAAACTATGTTTATTAATTTTTTCAAGATTAATCATAATGTATTCAGTCCTGCTTTTAAAAATTTTTAATTTAGATTTGTGAACCGTGTTCGGTTTTGATGTCAACAGTGATGTACAATATTTTTAAAGTGTATTTTGAATGGTGAAAAGCAAATAATAAAATAACTTAAATATAAATAAAATAATACTCTATGATATAAATATGTATATATTTTATTCATTTATTTTAATTAATTAATTAATATTTATAAAGCCCTGTGTCCCCCTCCAGAGATCACACGTAACACATATTCAAACTTTTAAATAACATCATATTATTTTTCTGGCGCGAGATTTTGTCCGGCGAGATATTGTCCGGATTCCGATTCGATGCACTGATACACATACAAACGCATATACATATATTTCTAAGTAGATAATCAAAAGGAAAAGCTTTGTATTCAAACTTTCAATTTCTGTTTAATTTTGAAAATCAAATCCATTTTACGAACACAACTTTTGTAAACATTAATAAACATTAATTTTAATAAACATTATCAAAGAGGTAAACAAAACGAAAATTACCTATTAATTTTGGAAGTTATATATACTATATATATATATATATATCTATATATATATTTATTTATTTTTTTCTTTTTTTTTTGAGTACAAAGTAACTTTTATTTTGTAAAATAATAAAATGTACACTACTTTTTTGTTACTTATCAAATTATCCGATAATTTTATATCGGATAATAATTATCAAAATTTCGTGAATCTTGTTGGATTTACTGTATGAGAGTTTTTTTCGTTTCCTGAGAAATTAATTTATTATAATAAATTAATTTCTCAGGAAACGAAAAAAACTCTCATACAGTAAATCCAACAAGATTCGCGAAATTTTGATAATTTGTGAATTCGTATCACATATAGCAGACTACCTTACCTGCTATTTAGAGCCTGTAGCCTGTAATTTAGAACATCTGAGATTTGCGGAAGGTTCCGTGCTACTTATTGAGCGAAATTTTAAATTCCAATCATTAAAGTAAAAGCCATTTATTTAACACTATTCAACCATTTATATTACACCCATATATACAATATATCTTATAATGCATTTAAATATACAGTTCCCGCCGCTTATTAAAATCACATTCGTTTTGAGCCAAAGTGATTTTATTAAGCGGCTGATTTTTATATCCAGCAAACGTTCCTGCACTTAAGAAAAAGATATTACTTTCCTGAATTTGGAAAGAAACTTCAAAAGGTAACGAATAATGGAATTAGTAAACAATATTAATTAATTTTTGAGAAATAATTAATTGTTTCTTCGATATAAATAAATTAAACGCAGTCCAAGTTCCCATGCACTTTCGTTTGAGGAAAATCATCATTTCTTTACGAAAAAGTTCACGTTGTTCTTATAAATTTAAAATCTTTTCGCTTAAGCCTCATGAATTATAGTAATTTCATAATAAGAACTAGAAATTGCTTTTTAATAATTAGAAATTTAAAAAATATATCATTTGATATCAAATTTGTAGCTTATTACTGCGTTTTGAAGAATACGTTCCTTGAAATTGTTACGAAGATAAGTGATGGGGCGTGTTTAATTTGTAACTGTGCTGCAAGTGTAAAATCCTGGACAATGAGCGGTAAAGGAGGGATTGTTGTTCTTTAATTTTTTTTCTTATTTTAAAAAAGAAAAAAAAAATCATAATGAAAAAAAAAAAAAAAAATTTTAGCGTGCATAAATGATATTTTTGGCTGCCGAAGAGATATTTTTGAGTTTATTAACCGGTGATGCTGATTTTATTAAGCGGCGGTTTTAAAAGTAATTCATATTGATTCGATTCCGGTCCTGGCAATTTGATCAGATTAAGCGGCTGATTTTATTAACCAGTGAATTTATTAAGCGGCGCCTACTGTATATATATATTTTTTTCTTTAATAATTGCTTCTGATTAGTTTTATTGATTCCAGTAAATAGATTATCTTAACGCTTTTATACACAATATATATGTGTATATATTTCCCTATAAGTAGCCCTGTCAAAGATATAGCTGTTTTTGAAAGATTCATAATTTTGTATTCCTCATTTCTTAATTTAGTTATGGTTGTTCATAATACATAATATTGTAATCTTCAGTTATTATTAGTTTTTCTTTTTTATTGTTTACTAGTAGGCTTTGTCCGCTTCGCTGGTCAATATATTGAAATGAATCCTCAAAACACCATATCATTAAATTAAAAAAAAAAAAAAAAAAAATCGTAAAGAAAAAAAAAAACCATTGAAATTATAGTCAAAATATAAGTTTAAGTTTCGCTATTTCCTGTAGCGGTATTCCTGCACGGTACAGTCGTTTCTGGTGTCCCAATGAAATCTCTTACCTGCTTTTTATTCTGTGCTTTTTTTTTTTTTTTTTTTTTTTGATGGACTGCTTGGCTCAAGGTGGCTGTCACAAAAAAAAAAAAAAAAAAAAAGTTTCTTGGCGAAAAATGTCCTTTTAGCATCAATACATAGGATTATCAATAAATATAGCTCTTTAATATAGATCCGAATTCGCTTTTATTTTATTATTATTTAATTTTGATAGTGACGTCATTTTGTCATGTGCCTGAGCAAATTTAATAATTAATATATTTTTTTTTTTATTATTATTATTATTCGCGTGAAAATATATTGTATTATATGTCGAAAAATAGATTAACTCGTAAACTTCTTTGGCAACAGTTAAAAATTAAAATAAATGATTTTAAATCTTTATTATAGAAGAAATATCTATATTATATAGAAGATATAATATATATAACGTTTTGCTTCCTCCCCCTCCCCTTGGGGACTAAATTTCTAAAATTCCAAAATGGCATAACTGTTCAAATTTTCTGAAGTTTTTTTTTTTTTTTTTTTTTTTTTTTGAAACTCGCATGTTTATAGATTAGGACCCCTCTTAGAAACACTGTCGCAGAGGGCATCTCAACTAGGTTTAGGTCCCACATGTAGATAAACAGCTTTTATAAGCACACCAATATACTCCTATTCAGTATGAATCATACCTTATATTTCAAACCAATCGGCAGGTAAATGAAACTGAAACGCGAATTTGATGCAAAAATTGAAACTGGAGAAGAATAAAAATATAAATCTATAATCTATTTAATTAAAATATACGTCTATGATTTTTTTTTTAAAGACATTTAATCAGATAATGATGATGATTTATATTAACAGCATAATTATCAGTAAATTTATTGATAGTTCAAAGATAATGTTACTCTCTGCAATTTCTTGTATTTAAATTTGTAAAATGGTTTTTCAGAAATTATGAACGGAATAGATTTCAAAAAAAATTTTTTCTTTTGGCTTATTCTAGTTTGCATATTTCCCATTGTTTTTAACCACTATTTGTATTCTCACAAACATTAAGTTACATGGTTACTAAAGTTCATTGTTATTCTAATATTTGAAGATTTCTCAAAATGTACAGTCATATCATAATAAGGTTTGAACGAACCAATCATTTTTTTAATGATTATTTTTTAGAATGGAGAAAATTAATAAAGACCATCCATAATATACAATTTTATAAACAAGTTTTCATAGGAAGACTCTCTGCATAAACTTCATGTTTTATGTATAGAAGACATCGCAAAATAAAGCTCAAACTGAAACCAATTTGCAGTTAAAAATATAAAAAAATATTGTTTAAAAATTTTTAGAAAAAACATATTGAACATCGAAAAACTTAAATCTACATCTTCTTGAATCGCTTATATTTTTTCTAGAAAATGTAATGAACAATATCAGGGAACAATATACATTGTGAGAAACGCTCTACATTTTTTTCTCCAGCAACAAATAACAGACTTTATTCCTTAAAACATTCTCCGTTTCCGTGAATCTCTTTAGAGTAGACTTAAAATCGAGAATAAATCGCTTTATGGGATCTCAAATTCAAGATTCCATGGAACAAGTTCTCCATTGTTCTTAACGTACCAGTTTACTTTTGAGAGAGGAGTAATTTATTGTCAATTCGTTTTCCAAGACCTTATCGGAAGTTGCTAGGATATAGGAACGAAGAAAAATAGAAGAGATAGAGAAATTCACTGCTGTTTTAACGTATTTACCAGCTATAGGATTTTATTTAAGAGGTGGATATTCCTTTAACATGTTTTCGTTGTAAGCATTTTGAACTAAATATAAGCAAATTTTGAAGTTGGCATATTGTATAAATGACGTACGATAAAAATATATAGTATTATTTAAATATATGAAAGATTTTAAGAATAAAGGAATAAGAAAAAAAAAAAAAAATCTGTGAACATTGTCTTTTGCATTAGTTCACTTTACAGTATCTTTAAGCTCTGAAGAATGAACTGCCTAAATTAAAGGTAGTATGTGGCAAAGTCACTATTGTTTTAAATATGCTCGTTTAGTTTTGGGGAAAAAAAAAAAAAAAAAAAAAAAGTAATTTATTATCTTTTTTTTTTTTTTTTTTTTTTTTAATAAATACTACGATATATATATATATATATATATAGAGAGAGAGAGAGAGAGAGAGAGAAAGATATTAAATTAATTTTTAAAACGCAGGAAAAGATCGAGTAACAGAAGATTTAATTCCACCAAATACCACATAGACCAATAAGAATTGATTTTAGCCAAATTAAATTAACCTGTGATGACTTTAGTTGAAAAATGAAAACAATTAATACTACTAGCTCTAATAATTTTAATAATTTAATTAATTTAAAGTTATAATAAACTTACCGTACCTTTATTTCTCGATAATTATCTTCAACACAATATGTGATACTTTAGGATGAATCGAAAGTGAACAAAAACACCAACAAATAAATAATAATAATAAATAAAACAAGTAATGAAAGAATAAACTCAAGAGGACTAATTAATTACATTTTAAGAGAAATTAATTGGGGGGAAAGCTTATAACTGTAAAGATATCTCATCAGGTTAAACCATCTTTACAGTGTAGCACCTGTAAAATGCAAGATTTCAATTGCTGGAGCCATTAAAGCAAAATCGTTGACCTCCACAAATTAAGAAATATTTTATTTCTTACGCTCCCTGAAAGAAGAATAAAAGAAAGGGTAAAAATGCTTTATCTTTATGAATGATCTTTAACGATTTTGATAAAATCTTTTTCTTAAGCTTTTTCTTTGATCTTTAATAATTTTGATAAAATCCTGTAAGATAATTATGTCCAACTTTTTTTTTTCTTTTTTTTAAACAAACAGATTATTGAGAAGGTTTATTTAAGACGATACTGTTTGATATCTTAATATATATATTGTAATATAATCTAGAAACTTAATTTAAATTAAGTTTTTGTATGAAGAACACCTTTCTCTGACAATTTAAAGCTACAACCTCCAAAAAGATTAGTTTTTTTTTTTTTTTTTTTTAAATCTTATATTCCGAAGAAGGGAATTATTGTTCCACAGACAGTTTCATAACATTTATGTCGGATCATTTTATACTATGCTTAAATGCCTTTTCAACCGAATAGTGTACTGAAAACCACTTTTTGTGGGTTCTGTTTAACCGATGACAGAAAAGGGTTCGTTTACGTTGGCCAAAAAAGCAGATTACCTGGATCAAAAAAGTAATAAGCCTATATACCTTTTATTGATATGTATAAAATTACGTTATATAGTGACCCAGGTTGTTCGTTGGTCTGATAAGAGAGCAAAAAGTCGTATAATACCAGTCTAATATTGTTTACGAAACTATTTTAAAAGAAAAGGGTTAATAGTCTATACTCTCACCATCATTAAATGTAACTATTTATAAATTAAATCTAAGTGATCAAAATTACCTGTGAACTTCAACTTTTAAACGTGACACGCTGATTCAATGGTGGAATTCTAACTGCTATGACATATCGGATAATATAAATTATATATATATATATATATATATATATATATATATATATATATATTATACATCTTAAAACTACGTGAAACAAGATATTATTGAATTATCTTATTTAATAAGTTTCAAGAAGCCAGATTGTATCAGATTTATCCGTAAGCCTTAATTGTACAACAGCAGCTTTACTTCAAATTACCTTTCTCAAAATTATTGGTTATTTTTAAAATTTATGTAATTAAACTTTGAATTTTCCTGCATTTCAAAAATGCGACTGGAGTTCCTATCGCTTAATGTTTTTATCTAGCTCTGCAACTAAACTGAATGCTTACTTTTTTACACACGTAATCAAATTGTACTTCTTTTTTTCGCTCTGGAAAAAAGGGAATTTTTTCTGAAAAGTGATCTGTTTATTTATACATTTGTAAATCATATAGCACCATAGTTGACGTTAAATTTATGCAAAATTTAATAAAATAACTATTTTCACATATTTTGTTTTCAAATTAGCATAAAAAATAGTTTGTATCATTCAGGCCTGCATACGGAAGACAGGTTATATAATGTTTGCTATTGTGCTACCACATTTGTCAGCAGCACGATTTGCTAAGTTTTGTATTTTGAGTATTAATTTCAAGCGTCTATCTAAAGTAACAAAATTTCTAGTTTTAACATATAATATCTACATCACGCGATAAAAGCGTATTATAATGGAGAAATGGAAGAACTGATATTCCCTAGAGTATATTAAATTTTCCCTCCTGAATCTTGAAAATTTACTGCAGCCTTCTATACTCAAAAGAAAAACATTTTATTTTAAATAGATATGATAATAAATTTATATAGCAAAGTTACTAGGCGAGAATTGTATATGATATGTGCATAATATATCACATAAAATAATATAATGAAGTAAATAGATTCAATCTTTATAAAAGTTGAAGATAAATATAAAGTAACGATATCTGAATTTACAAAAACATTAAGGTTTGCAACCTGTATTCTATGAAATAATCAAATAAGCTGAACAAAGAGAAATAAGAATTAAGGTCATTTCTTTATGATTATCAAATTTTTGTTAATAAAAATAGTTTATAAGAATGGATTTTTTGTTCTTCTATTGTTAATTATACAATGAAATTAAAAATTATTTTTAGAGATTAAATGAAAATATTATTATTGTATTATTATTATTATTTACAAAAGTTTAATTAATATTTCACTGTGATTATTATTATTGTTGTTTTTATCATTATTAATCTATTTACACATTTTTATTTGCTACATAAAAATAATGTTTACATATATTTCTAAGAAGATATAGCTGTGAAAACTATATTTATATAAGTATGTATGTATGGTCAATATACGTATGAAAAATAAATAAATAAAATCATTTATGGTAAGTGCACCAGTGATTGACACTTTTAGAGCAATCTCTGATGTTTTTAATGTTCTAATCATCAGAAAATATTTTTAGAAATCTTAAGTTAGTACATATGGTATGAAAGGCATTCAGAACCCCATATATGTTAAAATATATACATTTGATAGCAATTATATTTTTTTTTTATGATTTTTTATTTGACACCCACTCAGTGTTCTAGTAATTGACACTGCCAGTTTTTCCTTTTATTAGTAACTGCCCCCTATGTTCCAGTGTTTGACACTGCTAGATATTCATTTTACCAGTTATTAGCAACCTATGCTCCAGTGTTTGACATAAAATGTTAAGATTCTTATATGTAAAATATATGCTTTTATTATTTTTCTTATTTATTAATTATTTCGGGATAGATGTCAATTACTGAAGCATGCCAGTCACTGGAGCACCTACCCTATATGAAACTTGACGAATACACTTTGAATATACCTGATACTCTTATACATCTTTCGAAAGTATCAGAAAACACAATATCGAGAAAGAACAGTAATCTCTTTTTTTCTTCAAGTTCAAAAACAAATGAAAAATCTATATGCTAAAATATTCGTCGTTTCAACAAATCTCTTTAGAGTAGACAAAGTCTAGAATAAATCTATTTATGAGATATGAATCTCAAGATTGCGCGTAACATGTTTCCCGTGTTTTAAACTTAAAAGCAGTTTACTTCTAAGAGAGTGGTAATTTATTGTTTATTTGTTTTCCAAGTTATTATTAGTACTTGATAGGACATAGGATAAAGTAAAAATGCAAAAGATAGAGAATTAGATTATCGCGTTAACACACAAATTTCGTTTGAATGCGAAGGTTTTCCTTTTTCATTATGTATATGTGTGTGTGTGAAATAGGGACATTCTAGGCATAATAAGGGAAAGTATGGTGAATATGGAAAATCATTTCTATTTGAACTCACCATGATAAACTGAATTTTTTTTTTTTTTTTTTTGGATCATTGTGGATTCGACTATTGCAAATTTACTAGTGTTGTTAATGTGTTTTGATGGTGTTATGTTAAAAAAGAAAAAAAAAAAAAAGAGTTTACATGAAAAATGTTTATTTAGGGAGGAAAAAAAATCGGATAATATGAACCAAGAGGGTAATACGAAATATATATAAAGGGAAATTTGGAATACCAATTTCCTTTTAAGGTAATATGAATATGGTAGTATTTTTACAGAAAATATGAATAATTGCAATATAAGTTATGCTTAAACACATTAGCAGGTTCTAGTCGACAAATGCATTTTATTTAGTGAATATTCAAGCCGTAGATAGAGCCCGTGATGATATTTTTATATAAGTTGTCCACATTTTTACGTATAGAAAGTAATTTTTAAAGGCATAAGCAGGTTCTAGCCTACGAATGCACATTATTTAATAAATATTCAGCTCCTAGATAAAGCCCGTAATGTTATTGATACGAAATTTGTCGACATTTTAGCGTTCAGAAATTAATTCTTTAAGACAGAAGCAGGTTCTAGTCGACGAATGCACATCATTTAATGAATGAATATTCAGCCCGTAGATAGAATTTTTAATGATAATGATTTAAAAAAAAAAGTTGTCGACATTTTTGTGTGCAGAAAGTAATACTTAAAGACATATGCTGGTTCTAGTCGACGAATGCACTTCATTTAATAAATATTTAGCCCGTAGATAGAGCCTGTAATGATATTGATAATTTCCTTTTTTTTTTTTTTTTTTTTTTTTTTTTTGTGCCTCAAAAATCAATAATCAATTAATATTCTTGAAACAATCCAATGAAATGGTTATTTTTACTACATAAATCAAATAAACATTGTTAAATACAATACAGAGCATAAATTTGGCTAAATCAGGAACAACCGAATATTTCGAAGTCTGAATGGAATTAGAATTCATAGAAAGTATTATAAATGGTTTATGGAATTTTCGAGATAGTTCTGTTTCAGAAACCAATGCATGATCACAAAATTTCCAGAACTAGACTCCTATTGAGGTTAGAGTTTCCAAATTTTATGAATCCCTTACTACAACTTTTTGTTACATTTAAATGCCTAATTTGAGGTTAAGCCAATTCTCATCTTCATGGAAATGAAAACATTCTCATCTGTTTCCCCTTTTACTACATATAGAAAGTACCACATAGAGATATAGGCAAGTTCTAGTCTACAATCATCAACAATCACTCTTCTTATATATATATATATGTATATATATATATATAGTTCTTGTGAGTTATTTATAGAACTTTCGAAGAATTTAGTTCTGAACTATGAACCAATCAATTTTTCCGGAAAACTCCTGAACTATGTTATTATTGAAGTTAGAACTTCCAAACTTTGGCAAACCTAAACTACAAATTTTTGCCAAATTCGGTCACCAACTCGCCCAATATTGTTTTAGGATAGCCAGAAATGCTTTCTCAATTTTAACGGAATTGTTTAACTTAATTGTTTTGGTGAAATCTATCGTTTCTTGCTACTAATTTTTGCCAAAGAGAAATCATACTCGAATGATTTTCATTGAGCTCTAAGCTGTGCATTTGCCAATGAGATATTTTGTAATAAGCCGTGGAGTACTATTCCTGAAAAATCTACTATATTTATATCGGAAGCATTTATAACCGTATTATGGTGACTTTTTTAGTTGGAGTAGCAATGTTTTTTTCTGATTTTGTTTTTGTTTTAAGGAATATTCTTGGACTAGATGGAACATGCCTGTTTATTTAAGAACCAATTACCTCACACAAAAATGTCAATTTTTCATAACAATATGTACATTTCTGTGATTGTATAAGGAAGTCGTCCTCATCAGATTTTTTTAATACATTTTCAAAGAATAAATCAAATTTTGTTGAAGATGAAAAGATCTACCAGAGCATAAAATCAAATCACTCAAAACACCTATTTACTTTGTCTGTTGCTGTAGTTTTGACACGAAAACATCTATTTGGTTGGGAGAAAAGGCATTTTCACCCATTTGCTCTTGTTGCGTAAATATTGTTTTAAATCTTTAAATTAAGAATAAAACTAGCAGTTTTTTGCTTTCCAAAATAGGGGAAGCCGGGGTAATAAGAGACAAAAGGGGTAATAAGAGACAAAAAATATTAATAAAATCTATACTATTAATCTAAATAACTTGAAATAAATATCTCGTATTAATTTCAATAAATGGACTTCTCTTGAATTTGTAGGTGATTTTTGAACTTAAATTCTTTGTTAAAAATTTTGTTTAAATTTTCATAAAATCCTTGTCTCTAATAACCCCACGCGGGTTAATAAGAGACCAGGCTTGTAACTGTCCATATATAGCAATGTAAAATCATGCGGGGCAATAAAAGACATCTGGAAACAATTCTGAATCAGCCAATAGTTTTTAATTTTTATTATTTACATCCATTCAAAAAATATGTTTTCTCGAAAATTAACTGTCATAAATGTGTTTGTGAAATTCATTTCTTTTAATATTAGGTCCTAAATAATATAATATTGTACTTAATGATAGTTCTACATAATCACCATAACCTAGGGATTAACCAAAAACATCAATATAATTTTTAAAATGGGCAGAAAACATTTTACGCATTTTCTAAAATGTAGTCGAAAATAGGCAAAAAAACCGTATCTTTGAAGTGTATACAAGCGAACAAAATGTTATAAAAGATTTTTCTAGTAATTATAAATGAACTTATTAATTATGTAATGAAGTATTAATGACTGAATACTAACTTATACACATTCTAAACATAAATTTATATTATCATAACAACTAAATATGGTCTAGCCTAAAGTAAAAACTGCTTTTTCATTTAAAGTGAAAAAAAAAATATTCTCTTGGTAAACTTAGACTAGGCCTAACAGTAGATAAACTCTTCGTAAACTAGTCAGGCAGAATTAACAAGAACTACAATGGGGGGACACCGGAATTAACAGTGGGGGTAATAAGAGACTCATGTCTCTTATTACCCCCACAAAAAATAAAAATGGGGTAATAAGAAACATGCCTAGAACATATAAATAAAGAATGCTTTCAAGGTTTTAAAAAATTGTACATAAAAAGTCATAGTCTTGGTCAAAAGGTTACACATTAATAAATCCCAAACATCTTACCTACAAAAAAAAAATTAGAAAAAATTTAGAAAATGTCACGAACTTTTAGGGTAAGTTCAAAGTGAAGGTTTTTTTTCGTCGTATAAAAAGAATTCAAAATGTGTTATAAACTTCTCAATGAGTGTATTGTAGTAAAGAATACACATGATACTTAATATTACAGATTTTTAAAGTTGTCTAAGTATATGTTTTGGCGGGTATTTTGACTTCGTCTCTTATAACCCCTGTCTCTTATTACCCCGGCTTCCCCTATACAATAAAAAGAAAGCATTGCAATCGTAAAAATATCCGACTGTGAATTTTTGGACCATCTATACGTTTTAAGGTAGGCTGAATTCTTTTTTGCTATTTTCACGGTGATGTATGTATGTCTGATTAAATGAGTGAATAAACTAGAATAAAAATGTCTTTATTCGATTGAGCTCAAATTTAATTAATATGGTACATATTACAGTATCACAAACTATATAGATTTTCGATTCAGCTCCATCATTCTTTTACAGAAATAAAAATTAATTAATTAATTAAAAACTTACATATTATGGCCTATGGACTCAAATTATTTGAAGCGCGCTAACACCTAAAGTCCACGTTCGATTATGATCAAATAGGGAAGGCGTGTTTGTAGGCCATTATGCCATTATTGCAAAAAGTATCTAAATTTTTATGAGTGTAGGACGTAAATTCTTTTACAGGAATATAAACTAAATTCTCATACGTTACGAAATAGCCTGTCATCCTTGTGGAGTAATACTCACTGAGTAATTTAAGTATGTTTAAATACCTGCTAACTACTAAATTTTTAAAAAGTCAAGTACAGTAACAAGAGGTGTTTTTTTCTTTTTTTTTTTTTTTTTTGTGTGTGTGTGGGGGGGGGGGGGAGTGAGTGAGAGGAAACTGAAAAAGAATTTGCCGTTGCACTTCTGATAAATATCATGTTCGAGAAATCTAAAATGAAATTTTAAAAAGCAAGTTGCTGTGAAAAAATAAATATTTAAAATATAATAACAATAATAATAATTCGAGTAGTTTAGTTTTACTAATATACCTTTCTGATAGGTAATACACGTGCATTCTGATTAAAAAAAAACTAAAAACTAAAGTAATTTAAATTAAAACAATACCGACAAAAAACACTGTAATTTAATAAAACACGCGACTATTGTTTTCAGCGAAATAATGAAGCACAACTTTTTTAACAGGTGGAAAGAGGGAGGTACCATTGCAGTATGGTAGGAACTTGTAATTTTTTTTTTTTTTTTTTTTTGCTGGATAAAAAATCGTGCTTTATCGACTAGAAACGATTGCTGAGTGATTTAGTAAATTACGGTTCTTGCTTACGAAACTTACACTGATCAGTCCTTTAACACCAGTATTTTGGTGCATTTTTCTGCAACGTAAAACCTATTTCATACATTTCTTATTCGCAATGGCTCAAATGGTTAACACCTGGTCTTCATTCAACAGGTGCCCGGTTCGAGTTCTGACTCAGGCATAGTTGTTCTTCTTCATAGATAGGAATCGATTTGAGTTGTAGGTCCCAGTCTAATTAGACCTCACGTACAAAAAATTCTGTAGAGAGACAAAATAAATCAAATATGTTAGAAATGTTTTATTACAACTTTTTAAGTCTTATTGTAACTAAGTACCGCTACTAAAAATTTCAATATGCTTTATCTGATGCGCTAAATATCTTATATCAGCATTTATTAATGTAGGAGTTACTACAATCTGAAATTAAAATAAAGAAAAATAATTTGAATTAATTTATAATTTAGTTGATTTAGATTTTTTTTTTTTTTTTTTTTTTTTTTTTTTTTGTAAGGCATCTTCACATTATCACCATAATTTTCTGAAATACAAACAACAGGAATTCCTTTATGTTACAGATTTTTTGGGGCTTTATTAAAGTACCGATTTCACATTGCTCAGGAAAAATGAATAAATTCGAAAGACTAGTAAATCTGAACTTTTGCTATCTTAAATTTTAAGTATGAATAACAAATTTCTGAGCGGAACAAAATTAATCGATCAATAACATTATCGTATGACAGTTATTTTTGTTTTCTTTTTGTTTTCGTAATTGCTGTTCAATCCTTCCGTACAGTTTATAGCGTATAGCACAAAATTCCGAAAAATATCCACCTTTAAATGGAACAACCCCAAAACAAACAAAATAAGTAATATTCCTAACTCCCTCACTGTTATTTCAACTGTCACGGAAATCGTAGAGTACCTCACCTTCTAAAAATCCCTTTGAAACAACCCTCGTGACTGCAAGAGAAGAGTGTAATGGAGTACTCGAAAGAAAAATATATTTTATTCTGGCATTGCATGTCGGTATTCAACAACCAGTTAATCTATGCTCGAAAGATGGGCTGACAGACTGAAAATCTAACTGCTCGCATTGAACTGGGGATGGAGGAAAAGAGCTTTTATAGAAATGGCATATAACGCAGACATATTTCTTGGAAGAAGAAAGTCGTTTGTCTGTACAGTTTGAGACACAACGAGAGAGATGTGGCTTCAAAGAGCTGCGTTGCCAAGGGAGTTCTGAGAGAGCATTTTGTGAGCAGTTGTGAAGTATTCCGAAGCTGAGTGCAGTTTTTCTTCAGTCTGGAAAATTTTATAGAAAGCTGTAAAGGATTTATCTTGAGAAATTTCTATTTCTTGGTGTTGTCAAGCGGTAGTTGCTATGTGAATGAATTGTGAAAGACAAAGATATAGAAATCTTAACTTCTGCAATTGTGAGTGCTTACCAGTAATTTGCTGAAATAATTATTTTTTATTTCATTAGAGGGCTTGATTTCTACTTTTCCGTTCGATAGGTCAATTTAAATAGACAATGTCAGACGGTCACACTTACAAGGTGTATTTATTCAAACTGCTAGACATTTATCATCATTGAGATGATACGTATTAAAAGAATTTTTTTTTTTTTTTCGCATTACTTAAAATCTATTTAAGTTCTAATTTTTTCTATAAGAAATTTACAGTAATAATATTTCAGTTTATATGCATACATACATATCTAGCAAAGTATAAAAAGATTTCCTTTTAATTCTAAAATTTTAAATTTCTGAATGAGATTTTTTGTATACGGGAAAAATTTATAACATTGATTAACGCATCTACTTGTTCACCTGTATGTGTATCTCCTGCATTATGTTATATATTTATATATATACAAGGATTCAGAATTGTATAGGAACACGTGTCCCAAAACGTCATTTTAACCCTTTAAAAACTGGATGTTTTGAGCTATTGTGTACTACTAACTCCGCCTACTGCGTAAATTTTAAAATTTTGCATGAGCTTCATTATTTTGAAAAATCATACACAATCACTGCGATAAAGGACATCTACAAAAACATAATTTATTTATTTATGTAAACATTGGCTTGTAAAAACTCTTTTTTAAAAAATACAACACTGGAAAGCTACGCCCACATCCACGCAAAATCACCCGGTTCTTAAAGGGTTAAAATAACGTTATACGACATGGGTTTCTATACAATTCTGAATCCTTGAGATTTTCTCTACCTCCTCTCCAAGTTTGTCCCATGACCTTGGAATCACCCTGTATATTTGGATTCATAGAAAATTTAACTACGATGCCAAGTGTTACTTATAGTGTAATCGATATTGTAGTTGATGCGTGTAGAATTTTTAATTAATTATTTATTTGTTTTAAAGATGCGAAAATAACTAGAATACATTGAGTTGTAAATCGTTTTGAAAATTGATAATGCGCCTTTAAATAATATTAATCTTTTTCTATGGGGGAAATAAAATGTTACACATTCTTCGTACAATATATTTTTTGCTGAAAATATTTTTATAGTATCTTTGTATCTTCATTAAACAAACAACCGCTTCAAACTCAAGTTTTCATCGTTGATCATACTATATGATATAACAATGAATACAGAAGGTAGCCATATATTTTTATAAAAGTAGATAATCCATATGATGTACATAAAATAACAAGAAGAAGAAGAAGAACAACAACAACAACAACAATAAGAAGAAAAGAAGAATAAAGAATTTATAACAAATCATTTTCATTATATACTGAATAATTAAAATCATTTTATTAAAAAGCGTAACTTTGCATCTTGCATTCGCGATTTTGTAAAAATATCTACAAAGATTTTACGAAATTTAAATAACTTACAAAATGAATAAATGTACATGAAATAACTGGAAGTTTGATCATCAGATACGTATTCTTTAATAATGTTTACATATACTGGGTCATTACAAAAGTTCATAGCCGGTTTCATAAATGATTTTATCCATTATTCAGATCATTATAATCCATGTACATGTATTACCCTTGAAAATATTACCTGAGGGACCAAATATTAATATTTCTGTTCTGTTTCGCCATTTAACCCTTTCCGGCGCAAGACAATTCGGATCCTTTAAATTACACTGCCACCGGAATTTGTGAACTAAATTAAAGTAAAAGAAATTTTGAAATTTAAGGTTAAAAAAAACCGGTCTTTTCTGATATGTTAAAAACGTAAGTTTTTTCTAAAAAATTTCTGGGATGAATTCTTGCAGTTGGGAAGTGAAATTAGGTGGTATAAAATATATCCCACCACGCATGAAAGGGTTAAAGAATTTGGATACACTTAGAAACCCGATATATGAATTCAGCGTGTTTTGACGGAATGGAAAGAAACTGAACTGTGTTTTTAATGTTTCTCTTTTTTCCGGTCAGCAAAACTAATCATTCTTGGATCAAGTCATAACTAGAGAGGAATTATATGAGCTTGGATTAACAACAGAAAAAAAAAAGGGGGGGGGGAATATGTAACTTACGTGAAAGTTCAATTGTATCTAACGAAAGTGTGTCTTATTTTCATTCGTAATCTTGGAGTGTAATTTAATTAATCACTGATAAAATCATCTATGAAATCGGTCATAAACTTTTGCAGTAACCCAATATATTTTTTTTACTTTTTCAAACGTGAACGAAGGTGTTAATATTAATAATGAACACATAACTAGAGCGGAATTATATGAGCTTGGATTAACAACAGAAAAAAAAAGGGTGGGGGGATATGTAACTTACGTGAAAGGTTCAATTGTATCTAACGAAAGTGTGTCTTATTTCCATTCGTAATCTTGGAGTGTAATTTAATTAATCACTGATAAAATCATCTATGAAATCGGTCATAAACTTTTGCAGTAACCCAATATATTTTTTTACTTTTTCAAACGTGAACGAAGGTGTTAATATTAATAATGAACACATAACTAGAGCAGAATTATATGAGCTTGGATTAACAACAGAAAAAAAGGGGGGGGGGGGATATGTAACTTACGTGAAAGGTTCAATTGTATCTAACGAAAGTGTGTCTTATTTTCATTCGTAATCTTGGAGTGTAATTTAATTAATCACTGATAAAATCATCTATGAAATCGGTCATAAACTTTTGCAGTAACCCAATATATTTTTTACTTTTTCAAACGTGAACGAAGGTGTTAATATTAATAATGAACACATAACTAGAGCGGAATTATATGAGCTTGGATTAACAACAGAAAAAAAAAGGGGGGGGGATATGTAACTTACGTGAAAGGTTCAATTGTATCTAACGAAAGTGTGTCTTATTTTCATTCGTAATCTTGGAGTGTAATTTAATTAATCACTGATAAAATCATCTACGAAATCGGTCATAAACTTTTGCAGTAACCCAATATATTTTTTTACTTTTTCAAACGTGAACAAAGGTGTTAATATTAATAATGAACATGTGCGTCACTATATTAAACGTTTTTATCTAATTAAATGAATAGCACATGTTGAAATTTATAGTTTTGCAATTTTTAGAAACGTTTCAAAAATGTTTAAGGAAAAACTTGTTGAATTAATAATTGTTACACTTTGTATAATTGGCAACAATTCCACTTTAGTATTTGAAATTATTGTATCTAGCTTCCTTAATGCCCGAAAAGCATATGATATTTCATAAGTACGTTCTACTGACATTTAGTACATTCTGTCTAATATAATTTTGCGCAACAGACAGGACATTTGTAAGCTTTTAATTGTTAAAATCAACAATCTCTTCAAATTCCATTATTTACTAGCATTTCTGGCTGCTCGTGTTTGGATCAAAGTCTTGGTTATATATCCGATTACAGAAGATTTATTTAGAAAATCTGAAGAGAATACAGTAGTGTAATATTTTACGCAAAATCTTTTGATTGACTGGATAATGTGCAGTACCAATGATTAAAGTTTAAACTAAATATTGGGTCAGTTTAAAACCTTCACAATTTGCTAATCTTTCAACAGTCCCACGATTCATTACATTCAAACGTTTTCTTTGTGAGTTATCTCATACTGAATACAGATTCTATTATATTTTCGCAATCGGCTTTACAACTGCAATGTAACTCTAATCATAAAAAAGCTACAAGAATGGTTACAACAGTGAACTTAACAGTTTTAATTTAATATTTTTTATGCACTGTCTTAACAATCCAAAGAATTTAGAAGAAGATACGTTTCTCGTAACTGCAGCCAAACAAAAGGGCGAGAAGTTTTGCTCTATAAGCTAGTAACTTGGAAGTGCCAGATTCGAGCGCAGGTCTTAGTCATCTATATTTCCGAGGTTTTCTCTGAAACTCCTGCAAAAACGGACTAGAACCCCTTATAATGAGCACCACGGATGGCACTCCACCCACGCTTAACAACCCTAGTGAAGACTAGAGTCCTGCATGGGCCGGGTATCCCGAGCCGAATCCGACAAGTGAATTTTAAATCGATCCGAACCCGAAAAAAAAATTGAATCAGCCCAAAAACCGACCCGAACCCGCAATAGAGAATTATGACAACCCGAATCCGACTTGAAACCCGTATTCTTTTACCCGAAACCCGAATATAAGTGAAAATGAATAATTCCTCTGAAAATCATGCAAAATATTTTTAAATTTTAAAATAAATTGGAAAATCATTTTTTTTTTTTTTAATTTAAAATGTTATTACTAATATACTAAGTTAAAAATTTAAAAGTATAAAAAAAAGATTAATAATAATTTTTAACGATTTACAGTCACTAGCAAAATTATTGAAGCACACATCCACATTTTTTATATTTTGTTTTTTTAATTTGGTCGCTAATTTTTATCATCAGGTTGCTTCCTTTATATATATATATATATATATAAACAACATAAATATTATACACAACATCATGACTCAACAAATATTTGCTTAACAGTATTAGGTGCACATTCCGACTGTATTCAAAAATGAGTTTCAAGTTAAGCGTTTGTAGTTTATTCTTTAAACTGTTATATCACACACTCAAAAATATAAAAATAAATACAGTTCTGCCTATTAAATGTCCGTTCTCTTCTAAATCTACATACATTTCAATAACTTCTTAAAAGCATCTGCAAGAGAAAAAATGTTAATTATCAGTTTAAGTCCATAGCCTATTTTAAAAGGATGTGACATATGAGTAATCAAAATAAATGAATCACTCATCTGATTATTCTCGGAGAGGGAGACAGTTTTCTCAGCTTTTATTCTAAATAATAATATAATAGTATTTGATATTTTTTGTTAATTGTTTCAGTGCGATACGGAGGTTTATTTTACTATAATAATTTGGGTTAGCATGTATTCGTTATGGGTATATATAGCAAACAAATTCTGCTTATTAAAGTAAAACTTTTTTGAAAGATGTTCTCAAGTCGACCCGACTCGTTGAAAACTGAACCCGACCCGAACCCGAACCCGAACCCGAACCCGAACCCGACCCGCACAAAAATTAAATCAGTCAACCCGACCCGCAAGAGAAAAAAATTAGTCAACTCGACCTGAACTCGACCCGCGGGTCGGGTCGGGTTCGGATAAAATAGGGTTACCCGACCCGATGCAGGACTCTAGGTAGACCATTATGGCCTTAATATCCGTACCGCCACACCACGGACGAGAGTCAGTTACCCCCATGTCAACAGCTGTCTATCAAATCCAGGGGTGAAATGCACCAGAATCATAATCTTTTATCCCACCTACACACACACATTTAATCTTATTATCCTTTATTAATGCGGACTTCAGAGAGAATAGAAGGAAAGCGAATTACTAATTCTTGATAATGTTTTCGTGCAAAATTTAATGCTAATTTTAGTGCACAGAATCCAAATATATCTATGCTTTCGTGAAAATAATGGTGAAAACCCAGGATGATGTTTCTGCATTAAAACATAAAAAATATAATAAAACAACCGAATAACAAAATTATAAGGCTTCTCTCTCTCCCTTTTGCAATATCTCCGTCTCCGATAACCAAATCCCATGTAAATCTATGGAGAAACTTGTTTATAGAATCACTCACTAACTAATGTATATTTTTAAATACTGTTTTCACATCTAAATTGTAATTCACAAACCGTTAAATGAGTACTCATTTCCTAAAACATGATTTTTTGATTTTTTTTTTTTTTTTATACCTTATTTTTGAATTTAAAAATGGGAAAAATTAGTTAAGTGCATTTTTTTTTTTTTTTTTTCATTTTTTATCTCTAAAATCAAATATAAAATATTTAAACAATGAATTTTAAAAAGAAATGAGTACTAATTTTACGGTTGTGAATTTTCCGAATTTGAAAACGAAATAATAATAATAAAAAAAAAATACATTAGATAATGAGTAATTCTGTAAACAAATTTTTCCATACAGTTACACGAGATTTAGTGACAGGGAAGAGTCAAATTAATATCCCATTTATGTATGTAAAATACTTGCAACTCAGCTATATGCATATAGACGGTTCAATGTTAAAATGAATTAAAGTTTTGTCCTGTCTATATCTTGCAAACGACAGTTTAGAAAACCCTAACAAATAATGCGTCATAACTTTCATTTCAAGTAATTTTTACTTCACCAGAAAATAATGATGTGCAATATAACTGCCATTTTATGCAGCAGCTGAAACATTTTGCAAAAATCTATTAAGCAGGACTACTTCTCAATCCCATTTGCATAAGTTACCAAACGCGTTTATCTGCATTTAATTAACGAACTTTTTACATGCTTCCCTCATAAGCGATCCCTGTACTCACCATGTGTCTCTTCCTTCGAATATTATGACAGAATCATTTCTTTTGCGAGACGATAAAAGGGGCTGATCCCCGAGGGGGATCTCTAGTAACCCCCGTTCCAATATTCCTGAGTTCCACACTTTTCGAACAGAACGCAAAAATGGAGGGGAACGCCAATTCATTTTGGGAATATAAAAATTGAACACGTTGAAGAGTCGTTTCCAGACATGAGCTCTGCAATATATTCACTATCAGAAGCACCATAATAATATATCTAAATGATTGGAGAACAGAGAGAGAAAACGCAAAGCTGGAAAATAGAACTTTGACTCGGAAATGTCTGAAGATGTATTTAGCAGATGTAGTGGTTTTCTATCTTGAAGTTTATCGGCAATTTACCCTCAAGTGGAGCAACATAGATGTGAGAATGTTGAAAAGATATCGAAAAGTGACGTGAGGGAGATATATTACTTCATAATGTAGGTAGAATGTTTAGATTGAAGCGAAAAGTGAAGATTATCAAAATAATTGAATTTTGTTAAAAAAAAATATTTTATGACTTTGAATAATAGAATAATTTAAATACAATAAAAAAAAAAAAAAAAAAAATTGAAGAAAAAAAAATACTGTGTTATATCACTTTTATTAGTCGTATTTAACCAAAAAAAAATGAATCTTATTTTTAATAGAGGATATAAATAGGATTTTAGAAGTTTTTTTTTTTTTTTTTTTTTTTTTTTTTCTGTTATAGATTTATGATCGATAAACTTTTACTTTAGTAATATTAAATTACGTAAATATTATCTGAAAAAGTTATCATAATATATATTTTGTACTGCTTCATAATGAAATTTCAAAGGTTTGTTTTCGGCAGTAATTCCTTTTTGTCGACGATCCCACCAGTGGCCGAGCTGTTCCGTGCTCAAAGAGGATAGATGGGAAGTACCAGGTTCGGTCCAATGTCACGCTCGTCAACCTAGCCATCCAGAGTTTTCCCTGTTTTTTTCCCCCGAAACTTGAGTAAACATGGGCTAGGACTCCTTAGAAAGACCACCATGAAGGTTATTAAACCCGTAGACGTAGTCAATCCTCTTTAAACCACAGAACCACAACAAACCTTGGCGACGACAAATCGCTCCATGTCGCCCCGATGGTCCAGTGATCAGGCAGCTGTCTTCTTGAACAAAATGGTTTGAATCCTGATTAACTAAAGGATATTTTTGAAATCCTTATCTGTACATAAAAAATTGTGTATTGTTATTGTGAATTCATATAGCATTGACCATTCAATATAAAAGTCACTGTAACTGTAGATCTCAAAGATGTCAAATAAATAGCAACTACCAAAATCTTTCCACGTCTCTCTCTCTTTATCCGATGTTATGTAAAAATTGCTCCGTTGAGATAGATTTACACAAAAATCAATTAAGGATAAGGTAAGTGCACCAGTGATTGACACTTTTAGAGCAATCTCTGATGTTTTTAATGTTCTAGTCATCAGAAAATATGTTTAGAAATCTTAAGTTAGTACATATGGTATGAAAGAAATTCGGAACTACATATATGTTAAATTATATACATTTGATAACATTTTTTTTTTTTTATGAATTTTTATTTGACATCCACTCAATGTTCCAGTAATTGACACTGCCAGTTTTTCCTTTTATCAGTAATTGGTCTCCTATGTTCCAGTGTTTGACATTGCTAGTTATTCATTTTAACAATTATTAACACCCTATCCAGTGTTTGACATAAAATGTTAAAATTCGTATATGTAAAATATATGATTTTATTATTTTTCTTATTTATTAATTATTTCGGGATTGATGTCAATTACTGGAGCATGCCAATCACTGGAGCACCTACCCTATTAAATTCATTACCCTTTGTCAGTTAGATATAGACTCAAGAAGCACATGTTTTGATTGTTATACTTAATATTAACAAAATCAATAAAATCTTTAATTATTATTTTAAAACGATATATTGAAAAGATATATCAAAAATGACTTGAAGAGATATATCACTTTATAATGTAGGTAAAATACTTAGGGTGAAACTAAAAGTGAAAAGTATCAAAATAATTGAATTTTGGAAAAAATATTTTTAATTTTTGAATAATATAATAATTTAATTAAAATCAAGCATCAATATACCCCTTTAAATATTGTCTTATCTAGACACGTTGATAAGTTGCTTGACATTTGTTTTCAGCACGAAAAAATAACAATATCGAATGATTAAAAAATTCTTTATTTGTTTGGTTTGGGTGTAGGGTATAAGGCTGATTGACTACGCTAGGATCCTGGGCTTATAATACCTTATTTGGAAAAACGCAGAGTAACTAAACCATTGGTTGAATATCAATTTTGTAGCCGTATGGAATAAATATAGATACTTGTAAGCATAAGTTTTCAGTTTATGTCTAGCTTTTGGAAAAATGTCGAAACATTTAAGAACGTAGGTGGCCTTTAGCATTAAATTAAAATCTGTAAAAAAAAAACAGATTTATTGTAACAAAGGAAAATTTCTTTAGGAGAATAAAAAAACACATACTCATCTTGTTGTCTCATTGCGTACAGTAAAAAATAACTTAGATTTAAGAATTATATATATATATTTTTATTATATTATTATTATTATCTACAAAAAAGACACTTAAAATGTACAAAAAAGCCAAGCTCAAAGAAAGAGAATTGATTAAAGTTGTGTCTAAAAAGGGTGTGATATCAAATTCCCAAGCTTACATTCGAATACTTATTTAATATTCCCTTTTAACTAAATTTTCACATGTGAATCAAGTGCCTTATGATATGTTGATAGAAATCCTTCTTTCCTGTACTAAATACATCATAGCGTGTTTCTGAAAAATATTATTATTTTTATTATTATTTCTGTCGATTTTATTATTGGCGCGTTCTGCTTTGTGTTAGTGGTAGTTTGTTTTGTTTGCTTTTCTCTGAGCTTGGCTTGGCAAAACGACCGTTTCTGCTTGATTATGTTTCATACATAAGAAGATCAACAAACTATTCAATTACCAAAAAAATCTTTTTTCTTCTTTTAATTTACCTTTCCCATAAGGCAGAAAAAGTACTGATTTTGGGTCAAATTTCGAAATTGACTTTTTGTTATATTTGCACGTTTTGTGGTCCCCTTTATCCAAAAATCATGTTTTTAGCTGTTGGTCTATGCATGTGTCTGTGTGTGTATCTGTCAGTCTATGTGTCTGTCTGTTATCAGCATATATTAAAAACAAATTATAGCAGAAAGTCCAAAACTTGTTATCCTAAATGTGTTTTATATAGGGATGCTACATCAAACTTTTCGTTGAGATCAAGCAAATGGTTCGTGTACAGGGAGAATTCAAGTACATTATGTCTATGGGGAAATTACTGTTAAGAACAGTGTAACATCTATAAGCTAACTTAAAACGGAAACAACAAAATTTATAACATGCATAAAAGCATGTTTTGTAAAGACTGTTGTACAGAAAACGTTCATCATTCACTTACAGGGCTACCCAAGGTACTTGGATATAATGCAGCTACACTTGAAAATTGCTGGAATTGTAATTTATTTTGTGTTAGATGTTTTTCAAGTAAGACTAAATTTAGGGACACAATATTATTTATAGTGCATATTGATTATAGACAATAAACAGGGCAACCCAAAATTAAACAAAACATTCTTTCCTATTGAATGTAACTGATGGAAGTGCTTTGCTACATTTTATTATGTCCACGAATACTGTTCAGGTAGCAAAATTAATTTTTCATACGCAAGCTGTAAACAAATATATTTTTTTTAATTTTCAAATCTGTTTTTTTTGCATAAATCACGTTTTGACATGTCCTGATTACGAAAGTCCAGTTTTTAGCGGTCGACCTGTATGCATAATATCTGTTATCAGCATATAATTTAAAAACAGATAGCTGCAGGAAATTCAAATTTAGTATTCTGAAGTCCATATTAGGTTGCCACTTAAGTTTGAAAGTAAATTATTAAGAACTTTGATTATTATTTTTTTTTAAATAACTGTATGTACTATAGCTGGACGGGAGGGTTGAGGGGAGCAGTAGCCCCCTCACAGAGAATTATATGTCAAATAAAACTGTTCCTAAACCTATATTAGATTATTTTAAAAGTACATTGAATTTTATTATCTTATGCTATTGTTCTTAAGATTTAATATGCAATCTATCTTTATAGTACTGAAATGCTGGGTAAGAGAACGTCGTGTGAATGACACACCAGATTATTTTTCTGATGAATTATTTTTTCTGTTTCAGTAACAACAGACGTTTAAAAAATTTTACAGACATTAAAAAGTTTTAATAAATAATTACAGGAGATTAAAAAATAAATAAAAAGCAGTGAAATAATAATAATAACAGAAAAATTATCGTTAAATATTTATTGGAAGTACCTTAATTATCATTAATAACATTGTATTTAGGAAAAAAAATATAATAATTTAATTAAAAGTTAAACTATAAAAGAAGACTTATAACGAAAATTTTTTATAGCTCTCAAAGAGTTCTGGATATTTATTCACTCGCACCGAAGAAAATCGACAAGAAGTGTATCAAATGAAAGCGTTTTTATAGTAAAGCAATTACCAACATTATATAGCATTTCATCAAAATATAAAGATCTTTCACATATTATATTGAAAACAAATCTTGAATATCTTCCAGAAAATTATTTCGAATAACATAATAAAATATTTTAATGAAATAATAATAAACTGACCTAAGTAGATGAAAGATATTGCCTTAAAAATGAAAATAAATAAATAATAATAATATAAATAATCTGGTGTGTCACTTACACGACTTTCTCTTACCCTGAAATTTAATACTATAAATACAGACTAGAGATTAAGGGGTAAGATAACGAGTACTGTCATGCAAACCTATGTTAAAACAATTCAAATTAGGCTTCGGAACAGTTTTATTTAACAAGTAATTCTGTGTGAGGGGGACTACCGCCTCCCTCAAACCTCGTTTCATTACTGTACCTAAATTTATATAGAATTCGAATCTGTTATTAAATTCAAAAGTTCATTTAAAATTATTGAGATAACTTTCACATCAACATTCCTTGAAACTTACCGGTTTTGATAAACTTTTCTAGTAACAAACACATCAACTTCAAAATGCAACATTTGGATTGCCCGAAATTATTTGTTTTTAATTTATTCTAACAGACACAGACAAAGCTCAAACGTTAAAACTTGAATTCGGTATTCAGGATGCCTCAATACATCTAAATATACAAAAAACCAAGCGATGAATATTTAGCTTAAAAAAATACCTTATTTACCATATGGCTATGAGAAATTAATTTCAATTCCTGAGCAGCTTTCCTGGACATGGTAAAATATTATAGTGAAGCACTTACACTTACAAATAAAACTAGTTGGCGTAGGTGGACTCCGCGCAGTTCCCCATCACGTATTTGTTTCCACACATTTTAATTATTGTTAAAAACTATCAAAGTAAAATTGACATATCGCATCTCATCAAGAATAATGTTATACTTTTAAAAAATTAAAGAACACGCTTTTAATGAAATGTGAACTAAAAGTACAAATTATCTATCTTTATGGTATTAAATGCAGGGTAATAGAAAATCGTGTTGAGTTACACACCATAATATTTACATATTTTCATATTTTTAAATCTTTAATTTTAAAAAAATTGATTGATTAATTGTTGCTACTCAACGCTATAAAAATACGGTCAAACCCTTTATAGTACGATAGAGTTTTATATACATAGATTTTTTTGTTTGCCTCTAGAACCTGCCCCTGACAGGATAAGAGCCTCGAAATACTTGTATGTAGTATTGTCATTGACTATGAAGTTGTGCGCAAAATTTTACGTCAATCGAACTACCAGAAGCATACGTTGCAATTAGCCTTTAAAGGTTTAACTGTGAACACGAATTTTTCTGACGATCAGGACAATTCCAATCGTTTAAGCACCCCCAAAAGCCCTTAATTCCAAACTTTCACCAAAATCCCTATAACCATTTCCGAGTAAACCCAATTTCTGCCATTTGCTACCATTGGCCAATAAAGGGTTAACAGCGAACGCAATTTTTTCTGAAGATGAGGGATAATCCAAGAACCCCGAAGAACACTTAACTACAAACTTTTTTGAAAATCGCTAAATCCATTTCCGAGTAAACCCAATTTCTGCTATATGATACAATTGGCCGATAAAGAGTTAACAGCGAACACGAATTTTTCTGCCCTGCGAAATTTTCAAAGTCGCATGTTTATAGTTAAAGATGTTCATCCCGGCATCAAAACTGATATTTAAGAGCTGTTCTTACATCTTTACGATAAAAATATTTCTTTTCATGCACGTTTAAGTGAAATTTTCTCCTAATCTCCCACGTTAAGAAAATCGTAAATTCCGAATAACTTCTGAAGTTTTTTAATTAGAATGTTGCAAATAAATAGGGTTCTTGACAGTGTCCCAATTAATATTTTAAAACTTGTCTGACCTCTTTGCGATCATTTGTTCGTGAGATATCGTATATACAGACTAACAAACTAACGGACTAACACACACCCTACAGACGGACACCATACAAATTTTGTCATTTTCGGATTCCTCACACCTGAAAACGTATAAAAAAATCAAAAAACCGAGGTCGAAAATTTTCACGATTACCTAAGTTCCCCATACCTATAGTATAATGGGGAACTAAAAAGAATGTTATGGCTTAAATATTGGCAGCTCTGTATATCGTCTGAACGTTATGTACACATCACGTTGCTAAAAACATGATTTCTGGATTCAGGGACCTCAAAACGTGTAAACATAACAAAAACTCAATTTCGAAAATTTGACCCAAAAACAGTACTTTCTCTGCCTTATGGGTAAAATAGAATAAAAAAAGAAAACGATAAAAAGGAACGTTAAATTCATGAAATATTTATCACATATCAAGCAAAAAAGTTATTAAATGTGCAGAATAGACATTATAGATAGCACTTAGTTAACTTGAGAGAAGTCTTGTCTTGTATTCACTTATAAGAAAGATAATCAATATAGCTTGATCAGTAAAATGAGATAATTTCTATAACTGACATAGAAAAATACAATAAAAATTACTTGAATAATATTAAGAACAAATCGATATATGGAGAATCAAATAAATTTGGCTTTCGTTTTTTAAATAAGATTAAAGTGGTGTCTAATAAGTAAAAAATCTATAAAAATCAGAAAACAATAAATATAATTTCTTCATTTCGAACGAGGATATTTCAAAAGAACAGATTCAATATTACGAAGTTTTTAAAATAGTTTTTTATTACATTCTACTATTCGTTGATTCATATTCAAAATATCGAGACAAATAAGAGGCAAGAAATTCAACAGTACCACAAAAAATGAATCAAATCACAAATGATTTGAAGAAATTTATCATCAAATTAATGTGAAAGAAAAAAATGAGTCATTAAAACTCTGCACAATATGCATTGCATTATTTAATAAAAACAAATGATAAGAAAAGAATGATATAATATAAATAAAATTATACTTTTAAACTAGTTGGCATAGGTAGACTCTGCTCAGTTCCCCATCATATATATATATTCATAAATTTCTAGAACAGGACATTCTCTTAACATAGTTATCATGTTAAGAGAAATGAATTTGGAAAAACGCTTGACACAGTGATAGAATGAAATCCCCGCCTAATAAGCTATCCACATTTCACTTCGATATATTTATCTTATTCTAATCTATTAATTTATTTTATTAGGGTAAAATTCGTAGTTTAGTTTTCACGCTACTATTTCCAATGCAACATTCCTCAAAATGAATATTTATATGGAAAATTTTCAATTTTGTTATGTTAGTAAAATCTTAAATAGCTTACGAAATTTCCTATTAGAATATTTGTAATCAGTCATGTTCATACAGGTATCATAAATGTTATTTTGAAGTTGTCTGATATGTTTATGATCCTGAAAAATGGCCGTTTATGCTCAATTTTGTATTCTTCTACCATTTTAAGAGGATCGTAAATACCAAATAACTTACGAATTTTTTAAATTAGAAAATTCATACTCTGTGGTAATCATGTCAGTATCCTCAAGATTGACGCTTGTGTGAAATTTTGCCCTATTCTGCCGTGTTAAGAAATTCGTAAATTTCTAATAACTTACGAAATTTTTATATTGGAAAATTCATAGTCAATGATATTCATGCCAGTATCCTAAATAATATTTCAAAAGTAGTCTGACATCTTTACGATGAAAATATCTCTCAAAATTGACGTTTATGTGAAATTTTGCCCCATACTGCCATGTTAAGAAATTCGTAAATTTCCAATAACTTGCGAAATTTTCAAAGTAGCATATTTATAGTTAGTGATGTTCATTCTGGCATCAAAACTGATATTTTAAAACTATTCTGACATTTTTACAGTAAGAATTATCTATTTAATGTACGCTTAAGTGAAATTTTGCCTCATTCTCCCATGTTAAGAAAATCGTAAATTTCTCATAACTTACGAAGTTTTTTAATTCAAATGTTGCAAATGAATAGGGTTCTTGCCCGTATCGAAAGTAATATTTTAAAACTGGTCTGACCTGTCTGCGATCATTTGTTCGTGAGGTATCGTGTAAACAGACTAACAAACTAACGGACTAACAGACTAACGGACTAACACACTAACAGACGCCCTACAGACGGACACCATACAAATTTTGTCATTTTCGGATTTCTCACACCTGAAAACGTGTAAAAAGGTAAAAAAACTGCGGTCGAAAATTTTCACGATTACCTAAGTTCCCCATACCTATAGAATGATGCGAAACTAAAAATTAAAGAACACGCTTTTTTTGAAATGTGAACTAGAAAGCAAAAAATATCTATCTTTATAGTATTAAAACGCAGGTAAGAAAAAATCGCGTGAGTGTCACACCATAATATTTACATCTTTAAAAAGAAAAATTAATGGATTAATTATTGCTACTGAATGTTTTACAAATACGGCCAAATCCTGTTCCACACACGATAGAGTTACATATATATAAATTTTTTTGTTTGCCCCTAGAACCTGCCCCTGATGGGATAGGAGCTTGGAAACACTAGTATGTAGTATTGTCATCGACTATGAAGACGTGTCAAAAATTTCAGCTCAATCGAACGAACAGACGTGGTCGAAAATTGAATTACAAGATTCCGTTACATACATTAATAGTTACATCATATCAAGTTAATAAAAGCATATTGTAAAAACGTGTTAAAAAGTCTAGAAATTACGTAATATTAACGGAATAAATAACATAATGAAGGAATGAGAAATAAATAATTTAGAATTAAACAAAAACCATTTTTAAAAAATCTCGCCTGACTGGGCTCGAACGTTAGACTTTTGTAGCCCGGAGCTTTACCTCACAGCCACAGCGTTCACGTAGAGAAAATCTTTTTTTACAATTAGATTTTTTGTTTGCTCCCAGAGCGGTTACAAACATACATACAGGTGAAGCTAATAAAAGCGTGTTAAAAATGTAAATCTCTCTCTCTCTCTCTCTCTCTCTCTCTCTCTCTCTCTCTCTCTCTCTCTCTCTCTCTCTCTCTCTCTCTCTTTTTCTCTTTAAAAAAAAAAAAGAAAAAAAAAGTACTTTTTTTTTTAGAGGGGACGCTGAAAAATGCATCGGAATATTAACAATGTTAAACTAGTATGCTGCGGTCACCACAAGACTTCCTTCTATATTTTCCTATACAAATTCACTAAGTGCAAATAATTAATTTTCCTCTTGGAGAAAACTAACACTAAATATCCAAAGAAAGACAGTCTTATTTTCTATAAATGACATCTTAAAAAAAGCATTTTTATAATAGTTATCTCACATATCAAGTTTCGTACAGTTATATGTCATAGAAGTTGAGATATAGCTTTCCCATAACCGAGGAAATTTGCAGTTTAGTAGCGCCACCTATTGGCCGATAAGCATTCAAATTGAATCATCATAATGTCTCATAATGGCCTTCACATATATCACGTTTTGTTTGATTTCACGCAATAGAACCTGAGATATGGCCTCCCCATAAATTGCGAAAATCGCTGTATAGCAGCGCCACCTGTAAAACGTTGACACCAAAATGTGATAGACTCTTTTAGGTTAAAGTGCATCAACATATAAGTTTATATGCGATTCTGTGCAGTAAATCCAGAGAAATAGCTTTCCCGTAAATTGCAGAAATCGCTGTATATTAGCGTCACCTGTCGGTTCATAAGCATTCTAATTGAATCAGCATAATCAGTGTTTTTATAATGGTTATCTTACATATTAAGTTCCGTACAGTTATATGTCATACAAGTTGAGATATAACATTTCCGCTATCGAGGAAATTTCCAGTATAGCAGCGCTATCTATTAGTCTATAAGCATCCAACTTGAATCGGCATAATGTCTCATGATGACCTTCTTTTATATCAAGTTTTAATTGATTATACGTAATAGAACCTGAGATATAGCTTCCCCTTAAATTGTGGAAATCGCTGCATAGCAGTGCCACCTGTTGAGCGATTGGCACCAAACGTTGACAGGCACTAATTTAGCTCAAGGTGCATCTACATGTAAATTTATATGCAATTCTAAGCCGTAGTTTTTACCAAAAGTTGATAGGCACTAATTTATGTAAAGGTGTAATTACATACCAATTTGTATGAAATTCTGTGCAGTAGTTCCTGAGATAAAGTTGCCACAAAATTTATGTCACACACACACTCAGACAGACAGACATTTTTTAAAAATAGTCAAATCGTGTTCTAGACCTCTCAAAACGTGTAAATTCGTCGAAAACCGGAAGTCGAAAATTTTTACGAATCAAATACTTTCTTCTACTGAATATAGAAGAAAGTAAAAGCGAAGTGAGAAAATGGTCAGCATCCATTAATATTAAAAAATAAACAGCACAGTACGGCACTCTTAAAGAATATCTATAAGAGCATTGTAAATTTATTCAAATATAAAATCCTATGATTGGTTGTTATATATTTTCTGTTATTGTCATTATATTAATACGTCATTTTTTCCAATTGAATAACTCTTTTGAATGTTTATACGTACCTAACTATACATAGTTATCATCAACAACATTAATCTGTTTTTAATTCTACTAACTAAATATATTTTTCTGTATATACCGAATCCGCGAAATGTCCCACACCCTCCTCTTATCTTGAAAATGCGTGAGAATTTTGAAAAATGGTGAAACACGTGTTCAATGAATTCGAGGGAATCTCTTTTTGGACCTGGGGAAACTAGAAAAGCCACTAGTGAAGGCAACTAAGAAATTTTAAATAGAAAGGCATGTTTTGTAATATATCCCAAAAAAACGTCTCTTCAAGACAATGAATTTGAAATAAATAGTTTTGTTTTGCGATGATTATTAAAGGAGATACAAGAGTATAAAATCCACATTTCAAAACTCGAAAAATGTCCCACCCCCCCACCCCATCTCGGAAATGCTTCAGAATTTTTAAAAATTGTGAAGCACGTGTTTATTGAATTTGAGTGGATCTCTTTGGTGAAAAAATTTTGGACCCGGGAAAGAAAGGGGAAGGGGTGGGGGGGGGGGGGTTACGGGTGCTGCTGAGGAGGGCACTTTAAATTTTAAAATGGGAAGGTATGTCTTGTGATACTTCCCTAGAAACCTCTTCAAGACAATGAATTTGGTATAAATAATTTTGTCCTACGATTATTATTAAAGAAGATACATAAGTATAAAATCCACATCTCAAAACTCTAAAAACTCATATATCTCCTTTAATAATTATCGCAGGTTTCAACTATTTATATCAAATTCATTGTCTTGATGACACGATTACAGGAATGCATCACGAGACATAGACATCCCATTTGAAATTTTAAAGTTGCCCTCCCTAGCGACCCTCCTACCCCCCCCCCCCGACCCAAAGTATTTTCCCCAAAAGAGGTCCTCCTTGAATACATTGAACGAATATTTCGCCGTTTTTAAAAAAAATTCCAAAGCATTTCCGAGATAAGAGAAGGGGGGGGGAGGACTTTTGGCGGACCCTGTATATGTATAAATATAGATAATTTCATGTTCTATTATAGAAGGTCATATTGGTCTGTCCTGTGGACTAACCGAACACTTTTAAGTTAGATAGGCCGTCAACTGATTTTTGCTTTGATTTGTAGCGCTTAGATTCAAAAGTTTCAAACTATAACATTCCGTTCGATTTCAATAATCGATATTTAAAATTTATTAGATGCGGAATATATAATGTATATTTAAATAACAATAAATATTCCATTTGTTAGAAAAATAAATAATTCTGAAACTTGTGCGTTTCATGTCTCATCAATTTTATTTTTCATAAAGAAGCAACTTATAATTAAGGAAAAATTAGAAATTTTCTTTGTTGATATTCATTTATCCAATCAAAGTATACGAAAATTGCGTATAACCTATACTGCAAAGAGAACGAGTCCATTCCAGCAAAGATGAATTTTCAAAATGTACGCATCCGTTCAAACTGTTGGACTAACCAATATGTGCTAAATTGTTTTTTTATAATGCCCCCAGTCCCCCCAAAAATAAGTAAGTAAAACAAAATTAAATAAATAAATAAATAAAAATAAAACAAATTGAGTATTATTGTTCAATTCCTTGTTATATATTTGGACTCGAATTACTACAATAGGTTAGATTATATTTGTCATAAAAAGATGAACTCATTATTAAATTAGATGACTCACATGCTTCCATAATTAGTCTATCCTTCCCCTTAGTTACTTATATGACATTTTATGCATAATTTTATTGGTGTCAGTTTGTTACTTTAATTTTTAGGCAGTTCCCATACTATTTTCCCTGCAATAATTTCCATAATCCATGATATACAGAAGTCTTGTTTAATCAAAATTCAGTCTTAAATACAACAGCTACCGTTTCCTAAAATCTGTTTATAAATATTTATGTGTGTGGATGTGTTTTATAATCAAGAAAATGCATCAAATCTAGAAAAGGTTTAGACTTTTTTTATCTCCAGATGGAGGTAATTACTAAATTATAACCTATTGCAGATTACAAATTGTCGAAATGCTATGACCATATAGCGAAACTTGTTTGAATTCATATATTCAATGAAGATTCAAATGCTTGAGTTTTTAAGAGACCAATAACAGAAAAGAAAATATGTTTCTGATCACCCTCTACGTTCTTTTTCAAAAACGGAAAAATGAATTAATCTCTAGTTTTTATACATACTTTTATTTATTTACCTTGTGATTTGAATGCATTTTATAAAATTTGAGTTTCACACAAATATTGCAAACAAGCAGCCACCTTAATTTTTAGCTTTATTTGAAAAACAAATCAGAGTATTAAATCTGTCATCAACCAGAGCATAACAATTGTTTAATCAGAATATCAAACAGATATTGCTCTGTATCTAAGTTGATTCATTAAAAAGGAGAGCATGTTAAACGTTCACGAATTTCTCAAATTCCTCTTCAATTTTTCAAATATTTGACTCGACTAGTGTATCAACGAAATCCTCATCAAGGATTTCATGTCAAAATTACTCCAGCAGCGTGTTCATAATTATTTCGCTGAACAAAGTTTTAAAATTAAAATTTTGCGCTGTTTGATATTTATTTATTCACGATTTGTGTCCCTTTCATTCTCTTTGTAAATGTCATTCAGAACTGAAATTCTTTGACAGTTATGTCACATGTAAAGTAAAAATATTACGTTCACTTTTCGCACCCTCATCTATTTGCATCATAAAAGCTTTGACTTGGGATATTATTTTATTTAACTTTAACATATATGTGTGCAAAATATTTAATGCAACACAAATATTCAAAACGCTGTTATTGCTCTTTGTGCGTATCTAATTTAAGAATAATTTTTAATATATATAAGTGGAGTTTACACATAAAAGCTTAAAATGCACATTTAAGTGTTAATTTTATTTTCATGTAATAGTGTTAATATGTACTGCACACTCATTTTTTTTTCTAATTTTTCATTTCCTTTTACAAAGTAAAGGAAGTATTGTAAAACGTATTTTGTATGTCGCATATCTTAAAAATGGTTGATCATATAATTTTGTAAATGTATATCTAATACTACATTGCTAAAATAAAATTCTACGTTTCACCAGAAGAATGGTTCCAATTTACAAAGGATAACACTCTTTTCCTTTATTAGAACTGGTGTTGAAATGGAACAGAAGACACGAGAAATATAATAGCAGTCTATTTGCTTCAATAATAGTCCTCCTTGGAGACAAATTTCGCAATGTTCTTAGTGAATGGGTGAGTTTTTAGAAAAAAATTATCGTGGGCGATTAAAGTTGTGATGGCATGTCCCTTGATCCCTAGGGGTGAATCCCAGACCATCGTCAATTGCCCATAACACAGCACTACGACGAAGTAAAACCCAATCAACTAATCAGCCAGAATATAGAAGCCCTATCTTAGTTCAAAACGAAGTCTACTAGCTCGTGTACAATCGGCAGCAAAATTATTCGAGCGGTAGCAATAATTCCTATGTAAAAAAAGTACACATAATACTGTTTTATTAAATATACTCATGTTTGGGAAAATTGCAACACCATGAAAGAATTCTCAGAAATTAATGAAATTTATTTCACATATTACCGATAGTGGTACGAATAATGATCAAATGTACAAGACAAAAAAAAAACCAAAAAGAACGTCTGAACTCAATACTTTGTGTGTCCGTTACGCTGAGCGATGAGAGCTTGTACACATCGTGGTATTGAATCATAAAGGTTCTGAATGTAATCCTAGGGAATGGTAGTCCAATGGGCTTAGACTTGACGCCAAAGTTCAATCTTACTGTGCGCCCTGACAGTTGTACGAGCGAGTCGCGGACTACTGAAATCCCAGACATGCTTAATGGGCGACATATCCGGGAAATAAGCAGGCCATGGAGGAAAAAAAACCTGTTGTGCACTGAAGAAGGAATGTGAAGTCTGAGAAACATGTGCACAGACACTATCCTGCTGAAATGCAGAACCCGGAATGCGTCGAAGAATGAGAAGGACCTCTGGATCCAAAATTTCCCTTGTGTAACGATCACTGTTGAGGTTGTCCACAGTGTGCACTAGATGGGATCGACAATTATACCCAATAGCTCCCACACCATGATACTAGGCGCTTGTGCTATATGACACTGGATAACACACAGTGGGAGACGTCCCCCTGTAACGTCTGACGCGTACTCTTCCATTATTGCACTCCAGATTGTAGCGAGATTCACTGGAGAAAACAATTTGTTGCCACTGCGCACGCCACGTTCTGCGTTGCTGAGCCCATTGAAGTCGGAGGGTTGTGTGATTCAGCGAGAGAGGAATTCTGCGTAGAAGAACCCTTGCACGCAGTTCATGCTGCAGCAAACGGCGATGAACCGTGGAGCAACAAAACACCTGTAGCCGTGCTCTAACATTCTACCAACACATGAGAGAACGTACAGTCCGTCACAGCCATGCGGATGAGGTGTCTGTCGTCTCGTGCCGTTGTTCTATTGCGTTCCGTGCACCACTCCCAGGTTTTTGGCTTGTTTGATTCTCCTCTGTCCATTTCTTCCAAACACACATCACTGTTGTGGCATTAGACTTCGTGTGGGCTGCGATTTCTCGATACAAAAATCCACCCTCTCGCATACCAACGATGCGGCCTAGTACGAATTCCGTTAGTTGTTGGTATGACACCCTCCGCTTTTGACGAGGCATATTGACCACCAAGGAAACGTTTACCTCAGACAGAGGACGATAAACAGATTTCAACGCGCCTTTACAGCCCTTTATATACCTGGAACAAGCGACTGATAAGACGTCGGTTCTCGTTCCACGCATGCGCAATCGCTTTGTAATTCTAACCATTTGCATGCCTTTACCTCACTTTACATTTCCTGTAAGTTTGGTTCAATTTTCATAATCCCTTCATAGTGTTACAATTTTCACAAATATGAGTGTAAATCCTTATCGAGTCATGTTCTTAGTTAGTCTAAGAACATGATTCGACAAGAATGTATTTAACAAAACAGTATTAAGTGTACTTTTTTACTTTCTCTTACCCATAAGGTAGAAAAAGTATTGTTTTTGGGTCAAATTTGCGAACGCGAGATTTTGTTATATTTACACGTTTTGAGGTCCCCTGAATACGAAAATCATGTTTTTAGCAAATGGTCTGTGTGTATGTCTGTGTGTCTGTATGTCTGTGTGTGTGTGTCTGTGTGTATCTGTCTGTTATCAGCATATCTCATAAACAAATTATGGCAGAAAGTTCAAATTTGGTATTCTAAATGTGTATCATATAGGGATGCTACAGTAAGCCTTTCATTAAGATCAAGCAAATGGTTCGTGTACAGGGACAATCAAGACAATTCTAATACATTACGTCTATGGGGGAAATTGCAGGTAAGTAGATTTTAACGTCTATAGACTGCACTAAATCAAATGAAACGAATATATATTTTTTGTAATAGAGATAGTTAACTCGGGAAAAAAAATGTGTATGTAGGAGCTTCGCCTCCCCCCCCCCTGGGGGGGAAGTCCCCCCTCGAGGGGAGTAAATTTTCATGATGGGTATCTTTCAAAAGAGCTCGCCAATACCTTTAATACGAATGGTTGAACGATCTATCTGCGATAATTTAAAACAAAGTTATCGATTTTTTTTTTTTTTTTTTTTTTTAATATTGAGAATAAAATGGACTGTTTTTGGATATTTGGTGTTATACTACTTCTCTAATATGGAAATCGTCTGCATTATCATAAAAGATATTTTTTTTTAACAATAATTTTAATTTTTTTTTTTTTTTTTTTAAACAGAATTATTTTTTAATAACCGAATTAAATTCTATATAAATGTAGGTGCATTAAAGAAACGGGGGGTTGTAAGGGGCGGTACCCCCCCCCCCTCACACAGAACTAATTATCATATAAAACTCTTCTTACCCATAAGGTAGAGAAAATATTGTTTCTGGGTCAAATTTTCGAACGCGAGTTTTTTTTTATATTTACATGTTCTGAGGACCCCTGAATACGAAAATCATGTTTTTACCAAATGGTCTGTGTGTGTGTGTGTGTCTGTGTGTGTGTGTGTCTGTGTGTGTGTGTGTCTGTGTGTGTCTGTCTGTTATCAGCATATCTCAAAAACAAATTATGGCAGAAAGTTCAAACTTGGTATTCTAAATGTGTATCATATAAAGATGCTAAACTAAACTTTTCGTTAAGATCAAGCAAATGGTTCGTGTACAGGGACACTCAAAATTATTCAAATACATTACGTATATTGGGAAATCGCAGGTAAGTAGTTTAACATCTATAGATTGCACTAAACCAAATGAAACGAATATATATTTTTTGTAATAGAGATAGTCAACAGGGGAGAAAATTGTGCATGTAGGAGCCTCGCCTCCCCTCCTGGGGGTGTGGGGGGGTCCCCCTCGAGGGGAGTAAATTTTCATGATGGGTATCTTTCAAAAGAGCTCGCAAATCTATCTGCGATAATTTAAAACAACGTTATCGATTTTTTTTTTTTTTCTTTTTGCTTTTAACGAAAAAAAAACTTTTTTAAATATTTTTTTTTTTTTTTTTTTTTTTTTTTTTTATATTGAGAATAAAATGGACTGTTTTTGGATATTTGGTGTTATACTACTTCTCTAAGATGGAAATCGTCTGCATTATCATAAAAGATAATTTTTTTAAATAATAATTTTAATAAGTTATTTTTAAAATCAGAATTATTTTTTAATAACCGAATTAAATTCTATACAAATGTAGGTGCATTAATAAAACGGGGGGTTGAAGAGGATGGTAGCTCTCCTCACACAGAACTCCTTATCATATAAAACTCTTCCGAGACCTAATTTGAATTGTTTAACACAGGTTTACGTATCAGTACTCGTTATCTTACCTCTTCATCTGCAACTTGTATATATAGTATTAAATTTAGGGTAAGAGAAAGTCGTGTGAGTGAAACACCAGATTATTTATATAGGAATTATTGTTATCGCTCGAATAATTTTTCTGTCGATCATATCTAACATCTTTTTTTTTTTTCTTTTTTTTTTTTTTTTTTTTTTTTTTTTACATGTGTGCAAACTAGTATGTGACATGCATACTATATTTCGAATAGGAAACCTGCTATTGTTACTTTTAATAAAATCGAGACATTCTAAAACTATTTGCGGAAAATCAGATCGCGAACAGACAGACTGACAGACAACTAAATTTAAATTATAAACATTTTTCAACAAAACAAAATTTTCTGTAACATGCTAGCCAAATAAATCAAGTAAAATAAATTACTGAAGAAATATTTTATCGTTTACGTTTTTTGTCAATTAACGAGGAAAGTGGTAAAAAAAATCTAGTTCGACTCGGCCCGGAAAAAAATTAATCCAGGCTCAAGTATACATAAAAATTTTTCAGCCTAAGCCCGGCCTTGCACGAAGCTACAAAAAAATATTATTTTGCCCGGGCCCATGCAGGCCTCTAATGCAAACCCCTGATGCCATTTTAAATATTCTCAAACAGGGGTAGATAAGACTTCAAAAAATCCCTATCATTGCCCAGCAACTTAAAGATTTCACCAATGAATTATAAAGACATTTAAGATGTGGGGGAAAAATGAAACTAAAAAAGTTGCCAAACATTATCTATTTGTGCATTAATTTACATTTTAGAGACAATAAGACAATTTCAGAAACAATAAGATTAAAATTTTTAAACCGTTAACTTAGTTTTAAATTAAAAAACAAACATTTAAATTGATCATCAATAAATATAATTAAAATTTAGTACCGAAAAATGTATACTATAAAAGTAGCTTATTATAAATATATGACCATAGAACAACCATTTTCACTTGAATGTACCTGAATTCAGATAAGAAGAGATGAGTTGAGTAATTTTAAAGATATCAATAGTTATGTTAGGTATTATTCAATATTATTTATAGATACTAATTAAAATTAATTTCATTGTGATAAAATAAATTAACTGTGATCATAAACACTTTCGTAAGTAACCTTAAATTTTAAAGTATACAGTTACTGTGATGCTAACTTAAATTTATGTTATTTATAAATTACTTTTTTAACCAACATTTTAAAACTGAAATAATTATGTTAATCATAAATGTTACCTAATAGTGTTAATTATTGTTAATAAAATTGCTATAATATACTTCAAATCAAATAAGTATGCAGAAGAGAATACATAGGATAAAAAATAAAATAAAATAAAATAAATAGATAATTGAAGTGCAGTGATATTTGTGTATTATGAAATTCTACAATTCAACCAACCAACCAAGCCAAATAACGCCCCCCCCTTCCCTACCTCCTTAATCAAGCATCTGCCTACCTATCTTATGTAGTTAGATAATTTCTCCTTTTATTGAAGCAGGATAAAATTTACTGAAATAGAATCAGCCCCGACAAAAGTATATAGTACTTCAGTTTTCTTAGGTTTGTGAATTTTAAAATTGAATTTCTGAGGTCTATGTACCATCGTCTATATAACTACCTGGTATATATATATACATTTAAATACTATGCGATAAGTTCGGTTTAGATTTTTTTTTTTTTTTTCCCCGTAAAGATAGGAATATTCTACAGATTTAAAAATTAGAGGAGTTATTTTCCAGCAGCACGATATAATTTCGCTCCTATTTTTGCATTTACAAACATATATTACAGTAGGCGATAACACATTCTACAATATCTTGTAATAAAACTGCGCTGACACTTCCATTAATCTTATTTGTCTCCTTTATGAATATCCCATTGGTCAGGGTATATCTAGGGCTGTCGCAGATTTCTTAAAAGCTTTTTCACACTCCTTTTGTCTATGGGATTTTTTTTTTTTTTTTTTTTTTTTTTGCTTCTTTCGTTTAACAAACATTTTTGTTGCCCAATTTACTTATGAAATGATCGAGCGATTTTAAATATGAATATCCGAAATTGAGAATCCAAAAAGTGATCTTGCAATACATTTTTCATAAACGTAAGATCCTTCTTGATTTAATCCTGACTAAATAATATTTCTTGTGCCAATCTGTCTCATACGACTTTCATTTACTTTTTCATTTCATCCCATCTTGATTTCATCTCCTGAGCTAATTGGTGTTGTCCGGATTTCATATCGTTTTTCACCTCTTCTGAGAACCTGTCATTCCCGCATTCATTTCGCCTTGCTTAGTTTTCATTGTGCTAACTTGGATGTTAAGCTTCAAGAATATTCTTAATTTGCTCTACCACGGCTGGGGGTGATAAACAACGACTATCTGATCGCCTTTCTGACACTAAATTTCTCCGATTATGGAGTTGATGCAATCTGAAGTCAATTAACCCCTTACCTGCCGACGAAAATGTACGAGATTCGCTTCTAAGTGCCACCGTTCTCTTTCAACTCTGAAATGAGTAAATATTTCAAAAACACTGTCAAGATCGCTTTATACGTTATTTTATTGCGTTGTCAAACGTGTCAGTAGTTTCACTGGTAGCAGTACAACACAAAGGAACGTAATAAAAAAGCACCACAAAACTGGCGTTGCAAAAAATATTACTTACAAACTTTAAATAAACACCATAAAATGCAATAAACTCGCAACAATTGTTTCGGGTCGAAAAAACACACGACCCTTCATCAGGCGAATAAAGTAAGCACTCTATTGCATTTTATAGTGTTTATTCAAAGTTTGTGAGTAATATACAAAGCAACGTACTTTAGAAAAACGTATATATACGCCTAGGGCAGTTAAGGGGATAAAATGATTCTTGGTAGTTAGTATAATTCATTTAAGTAATTAAGTAATTGTATAATTTTTGGCATTTTTTATATTGATGAAATATATATATATATATATATTGTTATTATTTATTTTCTTAAATACCTCTATAACAGTCCTATTAAAACAGATTTTTTTTTTTTTTTTTTTTTTTTAATAATATATCTGTGTTATATGTTTTGACCCTGTAACGTACTTCAGAAAACAGTATATATACGCCCGAGGAAGTTAAGGGGTTAAAGCAGTTCTTGGTAGTTAATGTCACTCATTTAAGTACTTGTATAATTTTTGGCATTTTTTATATTGATAAAAAAAAAAGTAATTTTGTCTATTTATTTTCTTAAATACCTCTATAACAGTCCTATTAAAACAGACCTTTTTTTTTTTTTTTTTTTTTCAAATAACATATCTGTGTCATGATATGCGTTGACCCTGTAACCGTAATTTCGGACATCATATTATAATAGAACTCTATTTATATTAGACGCAGACAGAAATGAGAGTAAATATCAGTAAATAATTTAAAAGTTTATTTATTTATTTGTATTGACATATAAATTGTTAAATTGTTAAAATTCGAAACATTAACAAATAAAACTTTGAAGTAACGTATTTGGTGAAATATTTTCAAAAATCCTGATTTCTTATCGGTAAATACATTGGCATTTTAACTCTACCGACGATGCTTTAAAATTATTTTAGATTGAAAAGCATATAACTACAAATTAGGTAAAGAATGTTAAATTATGAGATGACTTATAAAAAACGGAATATATACTTTACTTTAAAACCATTCTACGTCAATAGGAGTTTCATAAATCCATTTTTTATCGAGAAAGTGTTTCATAGCGTGCTATCGCTATTTCTGATTGCCGTTTTTCGTGATTTTCACTTGTGTTATTTATAGTTAAATTTTATATTACTTCAAGAAGCTTGCCTAAATTTTAGAAAACACATAAATATGATAAAATAAATAAATACTTTTTTATATATTTTTTCAAGGTCCGGGTTTTTTTTTTTTTTTTTTTTTTTCGACCTCTGTGTGCACGTGAGACTTAAGACCCGGATGAAATGCCCTCCGTGAGAGTATTTTTAGGGGTTTATAACCCATATTTACGCAAGTTTCAAAGAAATTCATCTTAAACTCTAAACAGTTAAGGTGATGGGCGCGACCTGGATCGAACCTGGCACTTCCCATCTACCAGCAGCTTCGTCAGTAGAACCTCTTATCCACTGGTTGGGCGGTATATTGGGTAATTGAAGTACTTCCTCATTCAATCATCATTAAATGCTATGTTGTGCATGATTTTTATTGTTTATATCTTTAAAAATTCATCTAAAATAATTACTAATTATGTAATAGATTTTTTTTTCTTTCATAATTTGGTAAATAAAAGGTTAAAATCTGAAAATAAGTGAGTGGATTTTACAAAATTATAAAACAGTAAATGTAGTTTTATTTACTTCTCATTTACATTGGTAATTTTGGTCCACTTTTAGGTGTGTATGTATTTAAAAGAAAAACTAAGCAAATAAAATGTACTTATTATTAATGGATGTATATTTATGGAATTCAAAGACTTTTATTAAGAATGCAACAAACATTATAAATAGTCTAAAGTTAAAATAAATAATGGACAATATTCCTCCTTTGGGTTCGAGGCTATAAAAAATCAGCTGTTTTCGGAAAACAATCCTCAATTCTATCATAGCAAAGCATTGTGGCCTGCAAATATTTATCTTGCAATATTATATATAAGAGTTACAAATTATATGAAATTGAAGTAAGAGTGATATAGTGATACCTTTGTTTTGTTTTTAATCCAGTTTTACTAATATACTTTAACATTAATCAACATATGTTATATCAAAAGTTTCCATGTGAACTGTGGCGATGTTAATAAATTTAAATGGATGTTCCATTTAATAAATTCCTTTATTAAAGTGATTGAAATTCTAATTATTTAAGCTTTAATGTCTATATATATATATATATATATATATATATATATATATATATATATATATATATATATATATGTCTGTGTATAAAATGTTCTTATTAATCTTTTATTCATTATATATATATATATATATATATGTGTGTGTCTACATAAAATGTTCTGCAATTTTACGATATGGAATAGTCTTAACTTTACCATTCGATTCAGTTGTTTACATTTCTCTTTTGTTCTTGTTTGAACAGATATCTGATTATTACGTTTCACTGGAGAAATATCTAGGAAAATGTTATGCGTAACAATAAAATGGCATCTTGAATCTAATTTGTTTACAAAATATCGGCCAAGTGTTCGGCGATTTTACCTACTGTGACGTCACAGGAATATTGTCCATTGTTAAAAAAAAAAAAAAAAAAAAAAAAGGAAAAAAAAATCATTTTTGTATTATTATTATTATTCAAACTGTGCCTGGTTTAAAAACATGATAATTAAATAATAAAAATAATAAAAATATACTTGACAGTTTAACGTGTTTTCAGATTTGGAATTCGTTGAATTTATATTCTAAATTCTGAAATAAATAAATTATATAAAAATTTTATATAAATAACTTTATGTTTAAAAATGCAATTGTTTTAATTCTTTGCTTCTTTGTTAATTAAATGAGTCATTTACTTAGTTAAAAACACATGCGAAATCAAAATTTCATTTTTCAGTATATGGATATTTTATGTTAGGAAAATTTTTGAATGATTTAAAACTTTTTAAGATTTTTAGCAATTAAAACTTCGTGAAAGTACGTTCTTAATTAATAATTCAAAATTTAAATAAATAAAATCAGGTGTTTCAAAGGACATTTAAGGATTGTATCACATTAAAATTAAATCAGTGTTTAAACATATTAATAGCCTTTGCTTTAAAACTTTTAATCTTTTATACCAATCAAAAACTATTATGTTGTGGCTATCACAAAACTTTCTTCTGTATTTTCTTATATAAATTAATTCACGTAATTTGGAACTAAAAATAATTTTTCATAGTGAATGCAGACGATTTTTATCTCAGAAAAGAGTACATGTCTAAATTCTTAATGGCCAAAGAAAACCAATTTTATGACTTACAAGCGACATCTTAGAATATGCATTTTCTTTTCAGATTTTTCTTTTCTTTTTTTATTATGATAAAAAAAAGAAATCAATAGCATTGTTTAAAAGTATCGCAGATGTAGAAATTTGAACTCGTTTCAACCAATCGTTTTAAAAGTATTAACATGCTCTTAAAAAAATAAATAAATAAAAAGGAGGGGGAGGGTGTCATTGATAATTTACATACTCGAGGGAGAATAGTTTCCCATGGGGAGGACGCAATGCTCCTCCCCGGATATACAAATATTTTATTTTGGTTGACTATTACTATTATAAATATTGTTGTTTCATTTGGCATTGGTTGGTATAATAATTCGAATTGTGTATGTTTTTTGCGAAATGTCATCCTAAGTTGCCATATTAAAAATTATAACTGAACAGACTTAGAGCTGTGTAGCGGGCAATTTCTGGCGGTCTAGGATTCACCACCCCTTGGGGGTGTTCCGGAAAATATTTAGAAGAAAAAACACCTGCTGAGCGAGATGCACCAAAACTTGATAGACACTCATTTATGTCAAAGTATAAAATTGAAAATAAACTAAAAATAAATTTTCAGCAAAATGTAAAATTTCATGAAATTATGTACGTTAGTTTTTGATCTAGAGCTGCCACAAAACTTTCGTCACACACAAACGGCTAAACATTATTCAAGAAATAATTAAATTACGTTCAGAATATCTTAAGGCGTATAAAACCGTTAAAAGCCTGAAGTCGAAAATTTTTACATATCGAATATTTTCTTCTGAAGAATATAGAAGGAAATGAAATATGTATTCCATCTTAAAATTATAAATAGTGACAGAATCCTAAAAGAATATATAGATAATGAAAAATATTTCCGTGATTTAACTTGGCTTTTTTTTTTTTTACATATTCCTAATCTGAATATGCTGCTATTGTACTTTATTATTATTATTGCTATTGTTATTTTACTTCTATGTTATCTATATATTTCACAGTCTTTTTTATGTTTGGTACAGTTACAATATAATATATTTATTCATATACATATAGAAAAAACAATAATAATTCAAAATAAAGTTTAGTAGTATCAAAATCTTTACATTGTTCAAAGAGTTATTTAAATATTTAGATTTTCAAATGATACTTTAATTTAAATTTTCGTTTAGAAAGAATAATTCGTGTTCTAATTTCAAATATTTTTAATATTAAAATTGAATAAAGAAAGAAAGACAGAAAAGAAGGAAAGAAAAACATACAAACACCCCCGCAGAGAACGAGAGAGAGAAAGAAAGAGATTAACTCTTGTTACGAAAATATCGGTTTTCTTGCGTTGAAAAAAATAGCTCGCAAAGAAACTGATCGATGAATGCACTTTTCTTAATATATATTCTCGACCCAATCCAATAAAACTATCACTCGTTTTACAGAAGTCACTATTCAACAAATATTTTCCAAACAGTCCAGTAAAATAATCATTTGAAATACAAAAGTAAATAGTGTTAAATAATCACACAATAGGAATTTCGCTGATTCAACAACCATTTAAGCACAATCTCTAAAAGACGACCGTTCAGAACAACTGTCTGAACACAGCTGACTTCCCGGGAGTTAATCTGCTCCTTTTTATATTTTTGACAATTTGATGAAAATTCTGGCTAATTCTGTGCTAGGATTCACTGTAAAATTCTAGAACTCGTCTCCTACTAAAGATAGAGCTTTGAAATTTTCGCAACCCTAAATAAGCATTTTTCGTCATATTTGGTCGCCAACTCATTAAGTTTATCGCCAAGACGGACCTTAGTGGAAGTGACCCTTTATTTCCACTTTAACTGTAGTCCTACTTGTACTGCAATAACACATATGATGTCAGAAAGAAGTTTGATCCTTTTTAACACTGTAAACTCAATTTGAATCTATTGTTTGTACCAAAACTTATGAACATTTGGTTTATAGGGATCGTTTACCCCTGTGGTTTAACATATTTATTTCTAAGGGTTTTCTTTAACAGAAAAAAAAAAAAAAAAAAAAAAGATGAAAGAGGATTTTAATATTGATTAAAAAATATTTTTTTATTTATTTTTTTTTATTTATTTATTAGTATCTTTCTGATATACTCTGAAATCATGTTTATATATTAAGGGAACAATGGATGAGGAAAATTATCAAACTCGATGCATTTAAGAGTATCCAGATAGTTATCATAAAATGTATGAAGCTGTATAATACTTTTAAAGTGATATAATTCTACAGTCCTTAAACATTACTTAAAAGCTTTTATACATTTTTTAGCTTTAAATTTATTTTTCTCGGATTCCGAATTTCAGGAATAATTTGTTACTTATAAGGCTCTTTGCATATTTGTTTTCATCCAATCCTTTTAAAAATTTGTATGGATGTTAATCAGCGTATTTGTCACAAAACTGGGCATTCACTTTAAAATCCGAGAAACTATTACATTTATTACGAACTCTTAAATTGAGTCACATCGAAAAATTCATGAAGATTTCAAGTTTTAAATATATATATATATATATATTGATGCTATAATTGAGATATAAAAAATTGAATACACAGATGTATTCAATTACTTGCAAAAAAAAATACACGGTAAAAAAATGAAGAATTAAAATAATTTACATTCCTCATGGAGCAGTTTGAAATTGGCCATTATTTTGTACTATTTTTTACATAAATGTGGTCTTTCAATATTTAAAATTAGTTTTTGTCCTTTGAAATATTCTATATGCATAAAAATGATAGATTTCATGGAAGTATATGATTTCAGAAGCGATAGAATGTAATACAGATATAATAATTCAACGTCCCTTGTCCTTTGACGAAAGAATTACAAAGAACATTCAAAATGTTTTGCACTCTTGGCTATAAGGTTTTCATATGACATACTGTTTACAGGAGAGTCACAATGTACACTGAAGTATATTTCAGAATCCAACAACGGTCAGAAGTGGATTTCCTGTTAAAACCGCTAAGGACTCAACCACATCCATCGCCAGGAAGCTGTTTCCCTTTTATGGGAATGACACATTGGACCGCAGCAGTATAAGTATCGTAATTTCAATTTACATTCATGCATCAGTTTAAAGATGGTAATTTCAATTTGCTAGATAAACCACGAAGTGATAAACCTCCATCCGCTGTAATCGATGTGTACAAGGAAGCCGTTGCTAAAATCATCCAGTTCCAAAATGACAGATGTGTAACCACACGACACTATGTTGAAACGACTGGTTTGTCATTTTGAATTATTTCATCAACAGCTTCTTTATTCACATCGATAACTACTGCAAATGAAGGTCTATCACTTCTGGATTTTGTCCAATAGATTGAAATCACCATATACCCACATATGCAACCATCGTTAGATACTACTGTGGTGCAATGTGTTTTTTCCATGAACGAGGAACAAATTCCTGTGACTAGATATGGCTGAGTTCAGGACCTGATTAACCTCTGAAGCTAGGGAAGCTCAGTGTCATGATGAGTGGGACCATCTGTATTTGGAAAAAAAATTCTAAATTTTGCTATAGACTAAAAATGAGTGGCTCAAAATTGCATATGACTGGTTAACGATTTTTCGATTAAAATACTCTCATTTTTATTGTTAAATAAGCGAACTTCCTAAAAATGTTTACTTTCTCTTGCTTTAGACAAACTTTGTCTGTGTGAAAATATGAAACCTCACAAGTGAGTGTGAAAATCGAGATACTGTTTTCGGTGTTTTAAATCTTCTTGAAATTTTTAAGCATCCAAGCCTTTTCGGTAAACAGGCCCAAACTGAGTTATCGGCGGCCTTGAACAGGTATTCCACTACTGACCGTTGTCGGATTCTGATATCTACTTTAGTGTCTATTGGGATTGACCTATAAACAGTAGAGAAAAATTTTACCACATTGTAGTCAAAGTACATTCACTGAAAGTTTGATTATTCTTTGACTAATAAAATATTAGATAGATAGACATATATATGCAAAACTTATTGAATGCCTTTTGTATATTTAGAGCTACATAAATGCAAAAAAAATTGTACATTTTTGTTAATTTTACTGTTAATTTAACATATTTTAAATTAAAAGATTTTGCTCGTTATTCCACTCTTTCTGAAGTTTTGTATTTTAAAAATTCGGCTTAAACAGCAATTTTCTTTTCATTTTCCAAAAAGAATTTACAAGCAAATGAGAAATATTACTACATTTCATGAAATAAGAAATTTTATAAAGTTTATGTCTTTGTCTACAAAATTAAGTTTAATAATATTGTGTCAAAAAGTAGCCCATTAGAATATAAGAACAATCTTTCAAAAAGAATTCATGAACATTAAACAAAATATTTCTTATTAACCTTTTACAGGCCAATGTTCCCAATTGGGAACATCAAATTAAAACTTATTTAAAAAATTAAATTGCACTAATATTGACTTGAAAAAATTAGCGGACATACTTAAAAGATGACTTGATTTTTTAAAACAGAAGCAACATTCCTATCATTAGTTGGTAACTGTGCAAGAAATCCCCAAAATGATCATTTTCATATTTCTTCCCACAGAGTACAAATAAAAAAATGCATAAAAATTTGAAAGTATCCGATGACTCTGAATATCAGTTGGTTTATTTTAAACAGCTCTTATTATCAAAAAGAACATCAAACTTGATAATATTAATCAGATTATATTAATAATCTATAATATTAATCTTAATAATTTAAGAATATTAATAATTATTATTAATGTCAATTAATATTTATGTATGTATTTTTTTCCATTTAAATGATTAACATCCCTTAACTAAAGTATGATAAAGTAAATTATGCAAATAACTAATGAAAAATATACCTGGATCTAAATTCGGCCTGTAAAAGGTTAAGGCCCTACATCAGTGAGCTTCAAGGTCATCCAAATCCCGTATTAATCTATTGTAAAATAATCCCCATTATTACTCATTATGTAATACATATTTTTAAATTCTGTTTTCACATTAGGAAAATTCACGACCATTAAATGTTGCCTCTTTTTTCAAAAATTGATTTTTAAAAATTTAAAAATTTGTTTTTAAGCTGCAAAAGACAAATTTTTACTTGATTTTCTTTATCGTTCTCAAATAATAAACAAATTGTAATATCAAAAATCTAAAAAAAACTGCAGTTTTCTAAATGATACGACTTATTACAATTAAATTTCCTAATATTTAGGTTTAAAAAACATATTAATAATTTGGGGGATTAAAGCAATTTTTAGCTGAAATAACCAAATTTTCCCCATTTCACTCTGCTGCCATTTATCACAGCGATGGGCGTGGAAAACGCATTAAGATGACAGGTCATTAGTTTTCATTCTTATTACTTGAAAGTGTGAAAATGCCCTGAAGTGAATGCTTACCCATGTCAGTAGAAAAGGGACAGAAGCAATATGGACTTAAGAACTATCAGTTTGTTTTTCTGAACATAAACTATTCATATGTATTTATTAGATAATTTCTTTTTTCAATATCACAAATATGCTACTTTTTTTTTTAAATAGATTTTTAAAATAAATCTAAAGATCCCCTCCTCCCATTAATTAATAAATTTTATCCTATATATATTTACCTAATCTTTATAAATTTAAATTCTTCTGGCGAAATTGAAGGGGAAATAATAATTTTATCTTCAGCATTCTTTTGCGCATTGCAACAAGTTTCAACTGTCCAGGACTCAGTTTTAACTGATTATTAAAAAATCCATATTATGTTCTCAATATTTTTAAAGTGAGCTAATACTAAGTGCATAAAAATATTTAAAATATTGCTCATTAGGGAAATTCGACCGTATTTCTTCTTACTAAACAATTGAATGAGGACATTAAAAATTAATTAATTAATTAATTATTTTTTTAAAAAAAGAAAAAGAACTTAGCTAAAGCATTTAAATTTGGTCGTGCAGAGATCTTTGTATAGAAACAACATAAAAATCCAAAGAACACAAAATATTGTTTCGGACTTATCGCTTTCACGCTACATTCGTGCCTACTTTTCCTTTTCTTTCTTTCGTTTTCTTTATTTAATTTTCTGATGATTGCAACACTAAATAATTACTCCATTCTTTGGATTTTTATGATATTTATATACAAAGTTCTTAATATCTGAAGTTCAACTCCCACCCTCCTCTTTAAAAAAAAAAAAGCTTTTTACTGCAAATTCAGATTTCGCAATTTTTAAGGTCTTTTCTTTTCTTTTCTTTTTTTCTTTCTTTCTTTTTTTTAATAACGAAATTTTCAGTTGAAAATAACCGAAAATTTAATTTTAAAAAATCAATTTAATTAGCTAGGTATGTCATACTGTTTAATACGTATATTTTTTGTAACTTTACCAAACAACATAATTTTTACTTTCAGAACACTACAGTGAGAAAGGAATTGCAGTCATGTCAAAAATCCGAGTTTCAGATTTTGGTGTTTCTACATATTTTGAGGTCCCCTGAATACATATTTACTATTTTTACGAAGGTGTACGTGCGTATGTTTGTGAGTGAACACAATAGCGCCTAAACGCTTTGTTTGAACGAGCTGAAAGTTTGTACACATGTTATAAGTTACCATAGCACGAACCCTATTGATTTTGGTAAATCTAGCACTTAGTTTTTTTTTTTTTTTTTTTTTTTTTTTTTTTTTTTTACACAAAGAAAAATTCTTTATCATTATAGTCTATGGGCCTAATTTTTTTAAAGCGCAAAAGCGTCTAAATGCCTCATTGGAATGAGCTGAAAGCTTATACACATGTTATGGATCCCCATGGCACAAACTATATAAATTTTATAGGTTAAATTTATCGGTTTATTTTAACTTTAATAATTTTTTTAAACTCCTTTTCAGAACTAGACAGCAAAGAAAAAATGGAAAGGAATAATTATTTTGCAATTGAATCGAATATAATTAAATACATGTATCTTTTATAGAAGAAAATAACTGATAATTTCCGCCTATAAAGCTTATATATATATATTATATTTTTGTGTGTTGGTATTGTTTTAGATCTATTAATTGCTAAATTTTAAGATTAAAGTTTATTACGTTATCTATCATACATATAAATATATATATATATATATATTTTTTTTTTTTTTTTTTTTTTTACAAATGAAAATTAGGTGTTATAAAAGAAAAATCAAGTCTTTAAATTTGAGAGTGATAATTATTCTTATTGCAATAGAGATCATTTCAGTTTAATAAAAAATAAATCATTGAATATGGAAACATTACATACAAGAACCTTATGTAAAATAAAATATAAATTTATTTGCTTATTTATTTATCAGTTTTGTATTTTCTTGTGTGTTCTTGGAATAACTGAGTATATGTCAAAGGATAACCTTAAAATGAATAAATTAGTAAAGGATCAAATTCTATATTAACCAAACTTATTATTTTTCTTTAAAATCTAAAGTTACAGAATTTATCACTTTAAAGAATAATAAATATACGTTCAATCATACTCAATTAAAAGAAAGAACGTGTAACACTTTTCAATTAAAAGAATTACTTTTAACATTATCAGATATGTTTCTACACTCGACTATAAAATTCGGAGCTAAGAGTAAGGAGAAAAAAAATCTCCACAAATAAACATTTGCGATGAAGTTAACAACTTAATTTTCCAATTTACCATTTCTCCAATTAATCCTCTTAACAAGTGAACTATTTAAAAATGCATTTTCCCAATCAAAACTTAATGGTTCTTTTACGCTGTTTGTAATTCGTTTTGACCCCAATGGATTTTTACTAGGAATGCAACAATCTGCTTTCTTTTTCGAGAAACAAATTAAAACTTCAACCAACTCGCATCGACAGATGAAACGTGCTCGAGGCCTGGCCCCAGTCCAAAAGCAAAGAATTTTAGCAAAATATATTCGAAACGCATGTATCTCAAATAGACTTTTTAAAACCTCATTAACAGTGATTACTTCAAACTTGGCGCCTCTTTCCCGAGCTATAATGCGCTTTTAAAACACTTATTTTAAGTCATCTAGCCCCGCAGTCAGTTTTCGCTCAGTTCAGAGTATAAACATTTAATCCTATTCCAAAAGATTATTAAAAAGACCAATAATGCTTCATCAGAGAATGACGCTGGCTTGTTTTAACCCTTTACCAATAGGTTTCTTTATTATTTTTATTTTTTGCACCGTTTTACTTAAGTATCTGTCCTCGTTTCATCCAATTTAGAAAGCGTTGCGTCAAGCGACGACATACCTAAACTCTACCCCCGAGCTAACATAGAAAGTACACTCTTAAAATTTTTCTGCGCCGTTTAAAATTATTTAAAACCATTTAAAAGCGCCCTAGAATGTCAGGAATATTTTCGTGAGTTTTAAAACTTGTGAGAGTGGTATAGCCCCCTTACACCTGGAGGCGCACAAATCTTTCTCCCTTATAACAATCCACTTGCGAAATAAATAAATAAATGATGTCGGTGGAAAGAGAGAGAAAAAAAACCGTAACCGCGCCGCTTGTTATCGAGGAGAAGTATTTGTGTAGACGTTTGTGCCCCGGGTTACATTACAAATCCATCTGTCAATGTCGTTTTCTACTTGGCCCCGCTAATCGCAAGCTCTAACAACTTGCTGATCGATGAAGTTTACTTCAGATTTCTCACAAACACTGTAGTGCTGCCATCTTCTGACACTTTGCTAAAGTTTGATTTTTTGATTTAAAAAGTGTGCTATAATTCTTATTTATTTCCTTTTATTCATTCCTCTAAAGCTCAATAATTTGGAAAAAATAAAATAAAATAAAAGTAAAGCGAGTATATCACAGCAACATATCATACAACGATCCTATTTTATTAACGTATTCATGGACAATTGTCAAAAATGGAGTTTAATTTATTAACGTATTTAAAGTTTTTTTTTTCTCTTTTTCTTTTTTTTTAATATTACCAATTCACAAAATTAAAATTCTTTATAAAATTATTGCATCTCAGAATGTAATTGTAGCTCTATTTATATATAATTTGTATGCTTACGTTTTAAAGAAAATGTGAATATTCCCTCTACAAACTCATCCGAAATATATTCTGAAGTTTATTCTAAAGGAAATATATAATATAGCGAATAATAATGCAAGTAATTCAACACGTTGCGTTAAAAAAAAAAAAAAAAATAGAAACATAATACAGCACACCTGAAACAGCACCATTCTGTTTGAATATAGTATGGCGATTCAGAGGACGTCACGTTATTGTTTCCTGCCAGAAAATCAAGAGATAAATCAATCACTACGATTTAAAACTCTATGTATTGAGGGGTATATAAGTAGCGAATCCAACTTTTAAACTGGAAGAGAACCTCCACACAAAGATTGTGTGTGTGTATGTGTTTACCAAATTTGATTTGTTTTGTACAAATATGCTTGGTTCATTAGAGATAATGGCACCGAAAGTCTGTCTTTGATCCCACTCTTTAGGTAAAGAGGGAAATCTAGATCCACTTACAAGTACGAGCATAAGCTTGTCTTTAAGTATTTGATTTGGTTTGTCACTCTGAGGTCTTTTTTTTTTTTTTTACATGAAGGGCTTAAAGTGAGTTCTGAACTATTACGAACATACATGACAGACACGGGTCTCAAACCCAGCAGACAGGAATTGGGTTAGTCGGAGCGCTAACTATTCCACCACCAAATGGACTTTTTAGCAGGCAATATCTTCATTTTTATTGAAGTTGTTGCGATATGGATATTTCTATCATAGCGTCCGAGTTTTTGCCAACTTAGGGCTGTTAACTGTTCGAATGGTCAGTCGTCGAGTGCCTAGGAAGTTTGATGGTAGGCGTTCGTATTATCTTCATCGTATTATTTAAGAAATTTGTAAATTTTCTATATTTATTAACTGAGAACTATTAAGAGTAAAGTAATGAGTAAAATATGTCCAACCGTCTTAGGTGCATGTAAGACCCTGTGTCCCTCCAGAAGACTAAGCAGGCTTTCACGTTTTTAATAGTTCTAAATAGTGCATGACAGCCACTGTTGCCAGACTGGGGACTTTTTTTATTCAATATCCATCACTAAATTTTAATTGTAACGGTTGCCTAATCACTTCGATGATTAGTCGTCTATTATGTATAAGAAACATCACTTCTCAAAATTATTGGTGAAAGTTGAATAAAAAGAAGTTCCCAAACTGGCAACACTGATGACAGCTTACCCTATTTCTTGTTAGAACCTCTGAGAAACGATATGGCAATAGTCATAACGATCTTGGTTATTTATAAATAGGTAAATATTATTGTTGTTGTTATTATTATTATTATTATTATTAATTAAATAACATTTAGAGAGTTTTGGTACAGGAAAATACTGGGTTGACACTGGGAAGAACAGCCTTCTATTTTTTTTGCACTACTATTGAGGTCCATCGATTAGTGAAACGAGTCTGTGATTATGTCTAGGATCTTTTTATTTCCATAGTAATCCAAGCACAGATGTCCAAACGTTTGAAAATGGAAGTCCCGGGAACATCATACTGCACAGATAAAAAGCAAAATACAGTGTAATTTGAACTTGACAAAAACTCCCTAATTTTTATATTTCATAGCAATAATACTTTTTTAACTGTTTTTTTTTTTTTATATATATATATAAAAGTGTCCGAATCAAATGTGTCTAATTTCAATAGTCAGCGATACATTGGCGGTATCAGGCAAAATTTGCTGCTAAATTCTTAGATTTTATGACAGTTTTTATTTTGCCCGTGTCAGCTACAACCAAATGATTTGTCTCAACGGATGTCATTTGTTGCAGAGATATTGTCTCGCATCGAAAATGAACGCAACTTTCTAAACCACATCAGTTTTTCAGATGAAGCAACATTTCATCTGAAAACATTGTGGATAGGCAGAAGTGCAAAGTTTGAGGCTCAGAAAAAGGAAACTCCCTTCAAAAAATGATTGATAAAATAAGATGTTCGAAAACTGTCGTTTTTAATTTCGTACAAAATCCAAATATATAAGTTATTGCAATATGAATAAGAAGGCCGAGAATTATTCAGAAATGTGCTGAACGTTTGATTGCTCGCATGATGGCAAGTAAATGGTTGAGATCAAAAGAAATTAGAAGCCAGAGAAAAACACCAGCGCCAGTATGGACTATATAATGAGCAATGAAAAGATCAAATTTTCTTAGATACGTAAAACCACGTCAATGTCCGTGTTTAACACCAGTTCACAAAAAAGCTCTCATTCAGTTTGCAGAGAAATACCTAAAAAGGCAAATTGATCTAAAATTATTTTCAGCGATAAAAAGAAGTTGAATTTCGACTATTTCAACGGACATAATGGCTTGAGTTTATAAAAGAAAAACTTTTAAAGAGCCGTTTATTTCTTCTGGAGGAAAGGACCACAAAAAAGATATATGTATATAAACTTCTTAAAAAGACATTTGTTAAACAACGATAAAACAATTTTGCTTTTTAATAATATTTTTCAACAATACCTACCGAAAAAAATGGGCAAATTTTCAGTATAATTTTAAAATTTGACTATCGTGAAGCATGTAATACCTTTCAGTAAGTTTTGAACCTCGCAAACTCTATTCTGCAGTTCTATGATTGAAAGTATTAAGCAGAAATGAAGTCTAATAATTTTGACATTTCAACTATAATTTAGAAAACCTGTGCTGTTCTTATCTTGCTCGAATAGCATATTCAGTAAAATGGAAAATCATTATATTGCAACAATATAAATTGCTTTTTAATCATTTTACTTGCTTATATTCCAGGTTTAGTTTCATTTCAAAATGCTATTTTGTAGAAATATGAATTAATAGAATTATATATAATTTGCATCCAAAACCATGACCATGCCTATTATTTTTGCCCTATTGCATAAGATACAAATAACAATCAAGAAACACAATTGCAGCTAAAATAAGATTATTCGCGGCGTAGTTTTCTTTTCTTTTCTTTTTTTTTTCAGTATTTTTATGAAAACATACCTACTTGAAAATGATTAGCACATTGTATAAGAAATGCTACATATTGGGTCGGCTATTAAATCTGTACTGATAAGTATAAAGGATTTAAGTCCAAAAATGTCGATTTTGAGTTAACTACATAGTCAGACTCAGAAAAAAAATTCTCAATCGATTGGTATAAAGGATTAAAGTCTATGTCATTTAGTCTTTGAGAAAATCCATTGGTAAAAAAAGGTTCAAGTCAGAAATTTATCATTCATGTATGGTACAAAATATTTAATTCAATTTTTTCCCGTTATTAAATGAAGGTTAAGAATCAATGAATGGTATGAAGAGTATAAGTCAACAAAATCCCTTTTTCCTAATTGATTCTTCTGATTTGTTTTTAATTAGTTTAACTTTATTTTTCGTCTCCTGCAAAATCAAGAATATGGACTTAAATCCTTCATACTTATCAGTACAGAAATAACTAAACATATTGTTTTTGAATCCCTAAATGAGAATATAAATATTTCCACCAATGAGTAATTTTACTTAAAAAAGTATTTTAAACAAAATTTCTCGTTGGGTTTGGTAAAAATTGTGTATTTTTATCAATTGCTTTTTATATACAGTAAAATGTATGAATCCATTTCTCTTAAAGTTTTGTTAAACTTCTCTAAAATTGTTTTATTTATATACTATATATATATATATATAAACCTAAATTTAAGGGTGATTTAATGACATCACTTTTTGTCATAATTGAAATTTCTATCATTCAAAAAATTAAAAATTCTTCAAAATTTGAGTTAATAATACTGCGTTGATGCAAACTTAGAACTACATAGTAACAGATTCCAACGAAGTTCAATCTGAACTGGTTAAATGTATTCAATTCTAATCGCTTGTGCTTTATTCAGAATTGTTGCTTATATATAATATATATGTGTATATATATATTCTATATAAACATGTTAATTGGTTGTTTTATTAGGATGGATGTTTTGGTCGTTTATTAGGATGTTTTATTAGGATGTTTTATTAGGTCGTTTTATTAGGATGGATGCTTGGTCGTTTATTGGTCGTTTTATTAGGATGTTTGGGTTTTACGTCGCACTAGTGCTGCGCAAATGGGCAAACGTTTTATTAGGAAGTAAATTTTTCAATAACAAATTTCTTTTTGATTTTGTTTTGTCTTACTGTTATCTACATTAATAAAATCAGGCTTTTGTCTGTAAATTTATCAGAATAAAAAAAAAAAAAAAATGCGATATATTCTCGTTTTACATATCGCGGAAGCCAAAAATGACTTCAGAAAATTTTCTGTGTATGTGTGCGTGTGTGTATGGAAAGGGGAGGGGGGGGGGGCGTCGATCTGTCTATATGTCTATAACGCTATTTTTGTTCGGGTATCACGTGAGAACGGTTGGACGGAATTCCACGGCACTTGGTAGAGTTTTAGGTCTGTACCCAACTTAAAATTATATCTATCGAATATTTCAAAATTTTGATTAGATATAGAGATATGGGTAAAAAAATGTCTGTCTCTCTTTCCACGCTCTGACTTCTATAAATATTCATGGAATTTCTTGAAACTGATATATGATATTAAGTTCACTCTCGGATGTTCCCTATTGAAAATGGAGTAAATACCACCACTGGTTTGTGTACAGGGACACCCAAAATTATTCCAAAGTATTGCATTCCTATGAGAAGTATTTCTATAAACCATATTTTAATCATTTTACTTTGCACAAATCTTAATAAAATGGAAATATGTCATTTATGTGCACAAAAGAACGCTTTCTGTAGAAAATAGTATGATTAACATTAAGATTTACAGGACTAGAAAAAAAATAGTCAATTACAAGAAGGACTATTATTGGAAATTTGCTGGAATTGCATTTTCGTTTACATTAAGTGTTTGTAACACTTTCTGACAATTTTTAAGTGTGAATATGGTTTGAATTAGTGTATGAATTAATGACTGTCCGACCGTCTGTCTATGTGTTCGTTTGACCGCTTCCTGTGTCTGTAAATATTTTAATAATTTCTTTAAAATTATGTACATTATTGAAGTTCACCACTCCCCCTATTTATAATAGCATTAATAGGTCCTGTACAAATGGTTTGTGTACAGGAACACCCCAAATATACCAATGCATGGCGTTTTAGGAGAGATATTTTTATAATTCACATTTAAATAACTTTCTATTTCAAAATTATAATGAAATGTACAATGTTTGGTCTAGAATATAATATGATCAGCTTTCAGATTTACAAGGCTACACTAAAATATTCAGATACATTAAGGGCTGCAATTGGAAATTGCTAGAACTGCATTTACGTTTGTGTTAAGTTTTTTTTAACACTTTCCAACAATGTTTAAGAGTAATTATGGATTCAATTAATCTATCTGTCTTCCTTTCTGTGCTTCTGTCTGTCCGTTGCATGATAACGTAGGCAAGTAATATTGAAGATTAAAACAATGCACCATGTACGTACCCTAACAGCACAGTCTCCAAATTACATCCTCTGAATATCCTATAGAAAAAAAAAAGGCATCCTGTAGACATCTACAGGATGTATTAAGGACAAGTGTGTTGTTAGGGTACAGTTGGAAAGTATAAATACTCAATGCGTACCGCGTGATTTTTCGTTTTTTTTTTTTTTTTTTTTTAATATATATAAATTTATATTTCCCATTAAAAGATTGTTTTGAATATAAAAAGGAAATTATGAATGGTTATTAGATGTTCTGTAAAAAAGCTAAAAAGAAAGTATAACTTTAGTCTATTTTACATGAAACACACCATGCGAATAAAAGCAAAAAACGAATTTTTAAGTTAAATAAATTCAGATTAATATTTTTAATACATATTTATTTGAGTACTAGCTTTTGTATCTGTTTTTCGGAACGTAAATTGCAATAGCAAGATCCACAAACATATTTTTAGAAAATTGTCAAATCGAGTTTAGACCATCTCAAAAAGCATAAATCCATCAAAAAACGAAGGTTTAAAATTTTCACGAATCCAATACTTTTTTCTTATGTATTGTATAGTAGAAAGTAAAAGGGTAATTTCAAGAATTCGCATAATATAATTGATTTTGTTGTTGTTGTATAAATCAATTTTTCAACCTTATGAACTGTATAAGGTTTGCTTTAAGAATATCTGTACAGGGTATAATGTCAGTGATAATACTTTAAACTTAACAAGGTATTATAGTTATTGCTTTTCAAATCCTTAATTTCAACGTAGAAACATCCGATTTTTAAATTGATTACAATAACAACGAATGAAATAAAAGGACTGTCGGTCTAAGGATTATAATTATAGCACTGTGCTATTATCATTACGAATTTCTAAGCTTTATTCTTTATCAGAGTATGACCACTAACAAATTTCAGCGAGCAAGACACTTAATACAGAAGATTAAATATAAAGTGACTTAATATAAGAAGTAAGATTAAACACCAATTTCATGATTCGTTGAAAGAAATAATTAATTCTATTGAAGCGTATCGTGACAAATGCAAAAAATTCATTTATGAAAATTGGCTCGATGATTAAGTTTTTCGCGTAGATTTTACAACCAATTCAAATTTGGGAATTTAAATTATGAAAAAAAAAAATGACACATGATTAACTGCATTAATGCTAATAGAAGTCAGTTTTTAATGTTCATTAAGGATTGCCGTATTTTTTTACGCTTTTCAAATAAGAATTATTATTACTGAAATATTCCGTTTAATTATAACTTTTATAACAGGAAAATGTACAGTAGAAATTAAAACCAATATTAGTTTTTTTTTCGTGAAAGTTTTAGTGATCTTTTTCTTTCTTTTATTATTTGACCTTATTGTTAATAATCATATTTCTCTTTTGAGAAGTATTAAAGAATGTTAAATACATTGTTTAAAAATTTCGTGGGAAAAAATTACCTTAAATAATGAAGTTATAAATTTACCATCTCATTTGATTTCAGATATTAGAAAATTTGACATGCAAGATATAAATAAAAAATCTGGTGTGAAACGACCCCACGGCTTCCAATACCCACTATTACGCGTATTATATGCACTTTTTGGAGAGAATGTGATCAGAAGACCTAATGAAATAGGCACCTAAAAATTTTCCGGTAAGAGAAAGTTAATACACGTGTAAATACATATAAAACAGAGTTTACATAACGAGTTAAAAAAAAAAAAAAAAAAAATTAGTAGAGCTCTTTTTTTTTTTTTCTTTTTTTAACACTAACTTCCGAGATCTAAAACTGATCAGGATGAATATTAATTTTCCTGTGATAACCACGTAAAGCATGAGAAAAGATACCTAAAATGGGTTTATGTAACAGTTTTCAAGTAAATCGTTAGAAGCGTTTTTGAGATACAGACTTTAACCAAAACTTCACATAATCAATTGTTGAAAAGAAAACAAAATTACATACAAAAGGATATTTAAAAGAGGGTTAATATAGCAAGCTTGAAAAAAATTCATACAGCCGTTTTGAAAAATGCGCACTTGTAGGATCTGAAATTCAGCAATTTATACAGGACGCCTATCAATTTTCCTGAACTAACCAACTATATCATTCGAAAAGAGATCTAACAGATTGTTTCTATAGTAATTTTGAAGAAAATCGTTAGAGCCGTTTTTGAGATACAAACTTACGGCCCCGTTTTTACTTCCGGATGTACCACTTCCAATTTTACAATTTTCACCAAAATTTGGAAAATTCATCTGTACACCAGATCTGTTTCATTTCTAAAGTTTCGTAGATTTAGTTTTATTAGTTTCGGAGATATAATAGTCAGAATATTCCCCACATACATACACACACACTCACTCTGACCAATTGGTTGAAGAAAAATTAGGCATTTATCAAAAAAGGTCAAAAAGTCATCTAAATATTAAAAATAATTAATTAAAAAACAAAAACATCAATGTATTGAAAAAAGAATGTCCTGTTGTTAATCAATACATAGCTTATTATATATATTATTATATATGAAATATCACGTGCTATTCTCGATTTCAAACATTTTAATTTTCACATTTCTAGAGTATACGACAAATTGTTTAACAAAATTCGTCAGAAGAATAAATAACAACGATCTGAAAAAGAATATGACTGAATTCCTTTTTCCACCGAAATTTCAGTTATGAATTCATTCAATAGATGAATGAAAATTTGAATATCCCCTGTTTAATAAAAATATGCAAATGCTCTTAAATGTTTACACATGTTTTTTGCTTGCTTTGACCTTTTTTTTTTTTTTTTTTTTTTTTCCACATTTTTGCAAATAAGGCACGAATATTCGAAAAGATATAAACCTCTACTTCAGGAGAATGACACCGCGTTGAATATGAAAATTGATATTTGAGATCACTTTGTATCCTTAAAATTCTGCATATGGTTTGAAATGCTTGCTTACACACGATATTATTTGAATTTTGCGGTATTTGTCTCTTTTGTGATGATAACAAGTATTCAAAAATAAACACTTCTTTTAAAAAGTGCAATGTGTAATATGAGGGGTATTTCTTCTACTCCCCCCCCCCTTTTTTTTTAAAGAAGGGGAGGGGGTACGTTTTCAACAAATTTATGACATCTGGCAGAAAATTTGACAAAATTTCAAAAAATATCATTCTTTAAATTGAAATGCATAAATCAATATTCCATAAATAATGAGCATTTAAAGGGAATATCTTTCTGTAAACTAATTCTTAAGTTTATGTAAATATTTAGCTTCATACAATTCCATTTGTTGTTTATGAAAAAAAAAATAATAATAAAAATAAAAATAAAGATTATTTTGTTGAAAATTCCTTAAATTTCAGAACCTTTCTTAAGGTAAAATAAAGTGAAACTCGCTATATTTTTCTGAATTTTACTATGTTTATTTAAAAAAAAAATGATATAATTTGTTAACGAATAAAAACCCTTTAATCAAACATCATAAATTGCAAAAACTCACAAGAAGTATTTTAGATAAAAAATATTTGAACACTGCCCTTCATTAGGCAACAAAATTAGGAACGAGTGCAGAAAAAAAAATACATGTGATGAAGAATCGTGTTTCAGATATTTCCACCCGAAACTATTAATGAGATTTTTTGCTATTTTATGATATTTGTATAAAAAGTTTTTTTTCATTAACCTTCGAACAATAATATTTTGATTTTTTTTTTTTTTTTTGGGGGGGGGGGGGGGGAATTCGTGTAATTTGGTCTAAAATTTATTTTAACAAATTATGAAAGTGAAAAGTGTCATCCTTTGTACGTGTTAGTTTCGGTATGTTTGATTGAAGATGTATTTTCATAAGCAAACTAGTTGGCATAGATGGACTCTGCTCAGTTCCCCATCATATGTATGTTCTCATAAATTTCTTGTTCAGGACATATTTTATTCATGTTAAGAGAAATGAATTTGACCAAACGCTTGACGCAGTGACAGAACGAAATCCTCGCCTAATAGGCTATCCACCGTTCACTTCGATATATTTATCTTATTCTAATCTATTAATTTATTTCATTGGGATCAATTTCGTAGTTTATTTTCATGCTACTGTTTCCAACGCAACAATTCCAAAAATGCATATTTATATGAAATATCGCCCCATTTTGCTATGTTGATAAAAGTCTTAAATTTCGAATAACTTACGAAATTTTCCTATTAGAATATTTGTAGTCAATCATGTTCATACAAGTATCATAAGTGTTATTTTGAAATTGTCTGATATATTTATGATCTTCAAAATGGACGTTTATGCTGGATTTTGCCTCATTCTGCCATTTTAAGTAAATCGTAAATTCTAAATAACTTACGAATTTTTTAAATTGGAAAATTGATACGCTATGGTAGTCATGTCAGTATCCTAAATAATATTTCAAAAGTGCTCTGACATTTTTATGATGAAAATACCCCTCGAGATTGCCGTTTGTGTAAAATTTTGCCCTATTCTGTTATGATAAGAAATTCTTAAAATTCTAATAACTTACGAAATTTTTATATTGGAAAATTCTTAGTCAATAATATTCATGCCAGTATCCTAAATAATATTTCTAAAGTAGTCTGACATCTTTACGATGAAAATATCCCTCAAAATTGACGTTTATGGGAAATTTTGTCCTATTCTGCCATGTTAAGAAATTCGTAAATATCCAATAACTTGCGAAATTTTTAAAGTAGCATGTTTATAGTAACTGATGTTCATCCCAGCATCAAAACTGATATTTTAAAACTGGTCTGACATTTTTACAGCAAAACTTTTTTATTTAATGCAACTTTAAGTGAAATTTTGTCCTATTCTCCCTCTTTAAGAAAATTGTAAATTTCAAATAGCTTACGAAGTTTTTTAATTCGACTGTTACAAATAAATACGGTTCTTGTCAGTGTTAAAAGTAATATTTTAAAACTGATTTAACCTCTCTGCGACAATTTGTTCTTGAGATATCGTGTACACAGACTAACATACTAACGCACTAACGGACTAACACACTAATGGACTAACAAACTAACAGACACCCTACAGACGGACACCATACAAATTTTGTCATTTTCCCATTCCTCACACCTGAAAACGTGTAAAAAAGTAAAAAAACCGAGGTCGAAAATTTTCATGATTACCTAAGTTTTCCATACCTATAGTATGATGAGGAACTAAAGATTGTCAAAATAATTGTAATTTTTCCTTTCTCTTACCCATAAGGTACAGAAAGTATTGTTTTTGGGTCAAATTTTCGAACGCGAGATTTTGTTATATTTACACGTTTTGAGGTCCCCTGAATACGAAAATCATGTTTTTAGCAAATGGTTTGTGTGTATGTCTGTGTGTCTGTCTGTCTGTGTGTCTGTCTGTATGTCTGTGTGTCTGTCTGTTATCAGCATATCTCAAAAACAAACTATGGCAGAAAGTTCAAACTTGGTATTCTAAATGTGTATCATATAGGGATGCTACAGTAAGCTTTTCGTTAAGATCAAGCTAATGGTTTGTGTACAGGGACAATCAAGACAATTCTATTACATTACGTCTATGGGGGGAAATTGCAGGAAAGTAGAGTTTGACGTCTATAGACTGCACTAAACCAAATGAAACGAATATATATATTTTGTAATAGAGATAGTTAACTGGGAAAATTTTTTTGTGTATGTAGGAGCCTCGCCTCCCCCCCCCCCTGGGGGGGAAGTCCCCCCTCGAGGGGCGTAAATTTTCATGATGGGTATCTTTCAAAAGAGTCCGCCAATACCTTTAAAACGAATGGTTGAACCATCGATTTGCGATAATTTAAAACAAAGTTATCGATTTTTTTTTACTTTTAACGAAAATAAAAACTTCGAAAAATAATCTGGTGTGTCACTCACACGACTTTCTCTTACCCTGAAATTTAATACTATAAATACAGGTTGCAGATTAATAGGTAAGATAACGAGTACTGTTATGTAAACCTATGTTAAACAATTCATATTAGGCTTCTGAAGAGTTTTATATGATAATTTGTTCTGTGTGAGGGGGACCACCCCCCTCAACCCCCCGTTTCATTAATGCACCTACATTTATATAGAACTTAATTCGGTTATTAAAAAATATTTCTCTTGTGGAGTTTGCGTTCCTGCAAACTCCATCTTACTTACTTAATTAGATTACTAAGAGAACACAAGACTTTGAATAACAATAACTAAAGTTTATTTGAGCAGATCAATGGGAGGGCGGCCTGGTACTAAAGCCTAGCTCAGTCAGCGTTTTACTTAATCGAAATATATGAATCAACAATTTAAGTAGATAATCTTAAATATCTCACCACAGCAGATAGCCGAAGGTGTAGAGACGATTGCACTCATACTTCAATACTGCTTCACTATGGGACAGAGGATTCCCTTCTATCCCAGCTTGAACCTTCCGAAAACTAGTAGACACTCACCAACACTCAACGCTACTTAACTTCACGCCACTAAATCTCCTCTACTCTACTTTCGATATTCACCAAAATAAGAACCATCACATTCGCTATAAGATCCTCCAACATCCACACTATCTACTAAAACCATCTCTATTTTTATACTTCTTCTTACACCCTCCTTTCACATAATTTCAATCCGTACTTTTAAAAATCACTTCTAATTTAACTAATATTCAAAATCTAACTCTTTTAATGCAGCACCCTGCCGACACAAAACTAGCTCGACCTCAACCGTCACCGAGCCACTGGCGACGGAGTGATTTTAACCGTCCCCACTTCCTACTTTGCTGGATCCAGCTTAATTGAAACAACTGTGGTGACGTTCTAACGTCTCAACCTCACACTCTTTTTAAAAAATAATTTATTAAAATTATTATTTAAAAAATATATCTTTTATGATAAGGCAGACTATTTCCATATTAGAGAAGTAGTATAACACCAAATATCCAAAAAAAAGTCCATTTTATTCTCAATATTTAAAGAAAAAAAAAAAAAAAAGTACAATTTTTTTCATTTTTTTTTTTTTTTTTTTTTTTTTTTTTTCGTTAAAAGTAAAAAAAAATCGATAACTTTGTTTTAAATTATCGCAGATCTATGGTTCAACCATTCGTTTTAAAGGTATTGGCAAGCTCTTTTGAAAGATACCCATCATGAAAATTTACTCCCCTCGAGGGGGGACTTCCCCCCAGGGGGGAGGCGAGGCTCCTACATACACCAAATTTTTTTCCCAGTTAACTGTCTCTATTACAAAATATATATATTTGTTTCATTTGGTTTAGTGCAGTCTATAGACGTTAAACTCTATTTTCCTGCAATTTCCCCCATAGACGTAATGTATTAGAATTCTCTTGATTGTCCCTGTACACGAACCATTAGCTTGATCTTAACGAAAAGCTTACTGTAGCATCCCTATATGATACACATTTAGAATACCAAGTTTGAACTTCCTGCCATAATTTGTTTTTGAGATATGCTGATAACAGACAGACACACACACACACACACACACACACACAGAGACCATTTGCTAAAAACATGATTTTCGTATTCAGGGGACCTCAAAACGTGTAAATATAACAAAATCTCGCTTTCGAAAATTTGACCCAAAAACAATACTTTCTCTACCTTATGGGTAAGAGAAAGTAAAAATCGTACTTTTTTTTTTTTTTTTTTTTTTTTTTTTTTTGAGAATAAAATGGACTTTTTTTTTTGGATATTTGGTGTTATACTACTTCTCTAATATGGAAATCGCCTGCATTATCATGAAAGATAATTTTTTTAAATAATAATTTTAATAAATTTTTTTTAAAAAACAGACTTATTTTTTAATAACCGAATTAAATTCTATATAAAGGTAGGTGCATTAATGAAACGGGGGGTTGAAGGGGGCAGTAGCCCCCCTCACACAGAACTAATTATCATATAAAACTCTTCAGAAGCCTAATATGAATTGTTTAACATAGGTTTACATAACAGTACTCGTTATCTTACCTATTAATCTGCAACCTGTATTTATTGTATTAAATTTCAGGGTAAGAGAAAGTCGTGTGAGTGACACACCAGTAGTATATTAAAATAATATATTATAGTAATATAGTAAAATAGTATATTAAAATAGTATATTAAAATAATATATATTCTTTTTGCAAAACGTACATACAAAAAAGTTCTACACAATAGGTAACATCAGGATTGAATATTGGAATATTAATAGGAGACTTAGTGTGAGATTATTAAAACAAGGAGAACTACGTCGTCTAGAACGCCAAAGAGAAAAAAATGGAATGCAGACAGATGTTTCGATAGCATATATATATATATATATATATATATATATATATATATGCTATATATATATGCTGAATATATATATACATATATATATATATATATGCACTGAAGATGTCATTCTTTATGCACTGAAGACGGTACGCTAAATGCTACCGAAACTGCCCTCTGCTTTCCAATCTTTTCTCACGACGTAGTTCTCCTTGCTTTAAGGATTGAATATTCTTTGAATAAAACTGAGCTTAAACTTGTGCTTTACATACCTGAAATTAAAATACAATTAAGTCAAATAAAATGGTATGTTTCTCTATGAATTCAGAGAGAAAAATTATTGGATAAAAGATTTAAGGCAACTTCTGATGAAACTTTTTTAAATATTTAAAGCAAGTTAATTGCTATATTAATGAACTTATGTTTAAATTACAGTAATACTTTAAGCAGAAAATGGATTATAGTGAAGATTTCAATCATAATCTCAAATTGTTAGATAATGTGGCTCAAAACATTTTTAATTATACAGAAAAATTGAGTTGCTGATGTCTTTCATATAGCACTCGAATTTGTAGCGGTTTAATCAACATTTGCATGCATGCTTTCATGTAAAAAGAAATCTTATAACTTCATTTCAGACAACTTGAATCATTATCCATAATTTTACTCCTATTATATCTACAGCCTTGATTATTAAAAATTTTCATTTATTTTTAATCTTTGTCAAAATTTTACCTTTAGAGAAATTTGGCCTTTTTAAAAACTTGACTTTCAAGAAATTTGACATTCATTGTATTCCTTATTTACAAAGATGAGTGATACTAATTTTATCTTTTATCCCAAGAAGAACTTAATGAGAGCACAATATTTTTATATATTTATGTTTTTTTTAGTATTAACTCACGTAAAGGGAGAAAAAAATTCAATTTTAAAAATTAATTTAAACATGTAAGTTATGCAAGATATATTTTTCAACAAACTTGCTTTACAATGCACGAAATACTGATGGAGAAAGAAAAATTAAATAAGTAAACATCATAAATTACAAAAACATATAATAGTTGTTTCGTGTCGAAATAATTGAACACGACTCATCATCAGGGAGAAAAAATTGTCCTAATGTGCAGCACGAAAGCAATAGCTTATAGTAGACTGAAAGTACCACTGGCGCAGAAACTCGAAAGTATCAAATGCTTACAAATCGGCTATCAAAGTATTAACGATGTTTGCCAAACAAATATAAAAAATAACAGTTCGAAGTTTGTTTTAAATATTTTAAATACTTCGATTATTAAGGAATTTTTCTTTTACCGATATTTTATAAGTATTAAAATATATTTCAAAGAGTTAGTTTTATAAAAATACTTTAGTTGACAAAGTTGTTGCCCATATACCTAAGTTGGGCAACATTCGTTGACAACTGGATGACAATTGTTGCTGTATAGCTTTGCTGGCGTAAACCTGACTTATGATGGATCTACACAGCATTTACTAATTTTATTCTGTTTCATGTAATGTAATGGTATTAAACGTACTTTAAAATATTGTAAGGTTTTCAATAAAGAATATATTGTATAAATTTCAAAATCCAAAAAATATTTGCTTTAATTAAGGTATATTTATCGTAAACTACGCAAAATCACTAAATTTATAAATCTACTCATAATAAAATACGCAAAATTATATAATTTAACAACACAGCAACAACTTTACAAATACTTATTCCTTTTTTTTTTTATTATTATTATTATTATTATTATTATCGTAGATTTTATTATTTACACCAGTATCGATTGAAGAAATTGTGTTGGGGGTCAAATGGGATCTTTATAATTCTAAATAAACAAACTCAATAGCAAAAATTGTATTTAAGCTTGTATCGTATATTTACAAGTATTTCTTTTTAAATAATATTATTAGGAAAAGTGCTTTGTTTAATTTATATTTATCAATTTCAATTTTTTACATTTAAAAATTAATAAAGATACAATAAAGAAGGTGAAGAAGCTTTTATAAGATTTTGAAATTTTTATCTCTTTAACATTCATGCATTTTCAACTTCAACAACACGTTTATACTAAAATCCCTATTAAAAAATGTCTTTAATAAGTAGATTTCAGAAGGGAAAAAAAACTTTGAAATTTCACCTTAAAACGAGACGTATATTACCTCCAAAACCATTAAAGAAAATTTATCCGGCTTTGTTACTGTAAAACTTCCCTTAATTATGAACTTGAAGGATTTTTAATTAATTGAAAACTGTACCTCCTTCCTTCCTTCCCATCTTAAAAGGTCTCATTTTTATGATTGGCAAATTAAAAAAAAAAAAATACTTTGAAAGTAAGCACGGCATTTTAAAATAATTATTTTTACAGCTACTCCCTTCTTTTATAAAAGATAAGAATAATCCATGCCACTGATTCATTGTTAGATGCTTTTTTTTACTACTTTCATAGAGGGGTGTGTTTTTTGGTGGTCGTGCAAACAATTAATTAACGTATGTAGCTTGAATCGACTTCTTATGGATGAATGTGGTCATGACTAATGAATTAATTGTAATGTAGTAAAGAAAACTCTTTAAAAAGTATTCCTACATCATGTATAACATAAAAATGATTAGGAAATTAGAAATTTGAGATGAAATTGATGGCAGACAGGAAAACATTTTTTCAGTTTATAGAAAGAAAAAGAAACAGACAAAACCTACTGACATTATTTAAAGAATTTTAATTGTTGTCGATTTAAAAAAGATATTTTAACTATATTGCTGTATTATATGAAATACAAAAAAATATTTTTAAAAGTTTTAAGAGTGGTAAAATAACAAGTTTGGAAATTGTAATTAAAGCTATTGCTTTTATAAAAGTCACGGCGATTCTCCATTAGGGTTTGATGAGTTAAATATAATGTATTTTTAATATTTAAGAAAATTCTTTAAAAATACTTTTAAATCAAATATTGGATAATAAATTATTGGAATTTTTTTTCATTTTCAAGACTGAAAAATTTCAGGTTTTTTTTTTTTTTTTTTGTTTTTTTTTTTTTTTTTTAATTTCAAACATAAATGGCCTGGAAAATATTTTTCAGTTATTTTTCAGTGTATTTGAAAAAAGGAGACAAAACGTAAAGTACTCAAAATCTTTATTTGATAGTTCCTATAAATATATATATACATATATATATATACATTAATTGTTTCTTTATTCTGTCAGGAATAAAAACTATTTTAAAATATATTCGAGAATGATAGAATAATAAAATAATAAAGTTATTGTGGCATTTTCTATAAAAAAAAAATCAGAGACAGTAATTATAGATTAGTAATTCATGAATAAATTAAAACGAAATTGACTTTTATTACATATACTACAGAAAATATTTTTTTTTATTAAATTTTCTAAACTAAGTCTTTTCTACATTTACACTTTTTGAGGTTCTCTAAATCCGAAAATAAAATTTTAAACAGTTGGTCTGTGTGTCTGTCTGTGAGACTTTTATAACTCAACAACACATTTTAACAGGAAGTCCAAATTTGGAATTCTAAATCTTTATGAAATGGGGATACCACTTGAAAATTTTTATTGAAACCGAACAAATGGTTCGCGTGTAGTAATATACAAAAGTATTCAAATACACTACATCTCATCTGTAGGCATCATCATTAAACTACAGTAAACAAAGTAAAATCAACATAGATACTTTATATCCATAAAATCAGACTTCACTTAGAATATGGTAAGAAAAAAATATTCATTTTTCGTTTACACAAGGCTAATAAAAAGAATTCTAATACAATAGGCTGATAGTTGGAAATAACTCAAAGTGCATTTCAGATTGTGATTTTCTTTCCTGTGCTAAAGCTCATAAATTTAGTACAATATTTGATTGCTGAGCATTCAATTTATAGGCAATATTTCTACTGGTGTATATGGAAGTTCTGGATAAATTATATATATATATATACACACAATAACAGCCTTTAAGTACTGTGTATTTCAATCAGATTATATATAAGCATGTTTGAAGAATACAGGCAAAACTTAATAAAATTATTTAGCAAATTTTGTTTCTTAAAAAAAAAAAAAAAAAAAAAAAAGACATATACTTTTTATTAATTAATTAATTAATTTTTATCGTATACGGTACTAAAACGACTTTTTAAATATTCTCAAGATTATTTCAATAAAAACACAAGAAATTCTATTTGAAGTTATTGTATTCATAAAAATCAAATAGTAACTATTAATAAATGAGAATTCATTAATAAAATAAAAACTTTTTTTTTTTTTTCAGATAATTATTTTTTGCAAATATTTCTACTTTATACATAGTGTAAAAAGGATTTGTACACCATCTACAGTCGGTAACAAAAGTGTCCGAACACTAGCAAAAATTCCTATATAAAAAATGTACACTTAATACTGTTTTGCTAAATAAATCCTTGTCGAAACCTGTTCTTAGACTGACTAAGAATAGTATTCATTTAACAAAACAGTATTAAGTGTACATTTTTTATATAGGAATTTTTGCTAGTGTTCGGACACTTTTGTTACCGACTGTACTATATAAAAATGATTGTATGTTGGAATTTTAAGAAGGTATTAATAGAATAAACGACTGAAAAAACAATTTTTAATCCTATTTGAAAAACTCCGACAAAACTTGAAGAAAATCTTCAGATAATTTTGTTTAATGTTACTTAAGGGGGGGGGATGCATACATATATACCTGTATGTATGTATGTAGTCAGTGTAAGAACATGATTCGATAAGGATTTATTTAACAAAACCGTATGAAGTGTACTTTTTTTACAGAGGAATTTTTGCTAGTGTTCGGACACTTTTGTTACCGACTGTATATGTATACATATATAAAGTATTATAAACAACTTCTTTTTAATACTATAGATAACAGTAATATTTTTGTTAAGGTTACTGAAAATATAGACATAAAAAATAGGCATATCATCAATTATTACAAATTAATAAATATTAAGAATCATAACTATAATTATCCTTACCTAGTTGTAATTCCGAAATTTCATAAAAATCCTAACAAATTTCGTACTGTTACTGTTGCCTGTAACTCATATACTACTAATGTAAATATTGTTTTGCTAAGTATACTTAAAAAACTATGTACTTATATTGTACTTAATATGAATAATTTTTCTATAAAAAATAGTTTCTAAATCAAAAATCAAATTAAAAAGTCTTACTGATATTACTGGTATTAAAACTTTTGACTTCAATGATCGATTTAATAATACTGTCAAAGATATGAATGAAATTATAGATAAACTTTTCCTTGAAAATCTACAATATCTAAATCTAAATGGTAAAATAACACCTTCTGCTTTTAAAACTTTGACTGGGTTTATCGTATACCATAACTACATACTACTTAATAAAACTGTCTATAAAAAACAACAATTAGGTTTGCCGCAAGGTGGTACAGCATCTAGTATGCTAGCAGATTTATATTTATATTATTATGAAAGAGACATTATAAGTACTAATTTTAGATTACTAAGATATATTGATGACATTATAATAATATTTTTGGATAAACATAACAATAATCAAGAATTACCTGTTATTTATCCCAATAATCTATCTCTTAGTGAAACTGATTTAAAATCTAATGTAATTCATTTCTTAGATTTAAAAATTATTCTCAATCATAATTTGCAATTGTAATTTGACTTGTATGATAAGCGTAAAGATTTCCTCTTTAAATTTAATTTTTTTACTAATTTAAAAACTTGCTTAGATAAATCTGTATTTGTTAATCTTATACTATTAAGTGAGCAATATTTGTATGTATATTTCACTGTTCTCGAAAACGGTAGCTCGGACAGTCACGAGATTTAACACACCGAAGGATCATTGTGCACATCGAAGTCAGAATTTCGAATTTCTGTTTAGTTTTCTTTTAATTAATAAAAATATGAAAATAATAAGCTAATAATAGCAACAAATTAGCCATGTAAATTTAATCCATAATTTAATTGTTGCCAAAAAAAAAAAAAAAAAAAAAAAAAACGAGTTTATTTATTTTTTTTTTTTTCAACAGGAAAATAAATACATTTATCTAAACATGAACAATACTACACACTACTGATCGCAGAGCTTCCAAATTTGGCATATAGGTACCTGGGACCCTGCAGGTGTGAACCTCATCGAGATTTTTTCGAATTTGAATTTTTTAAATTAATGTTTTTTCGATTTTAAACATTGGCTTTTATGTTTCATTTTTCATGAATTTATTCTTCGATTGTAATCGTCTGCGTATCTTAGCAACGGCTACATTATGCAATTTATTTTTTATTTAATACATTTATTTGAGGGCGAATCTTTTTTCTCTTTTTAATTTATTATATTTATTGAAAATAAAATGGTAATGCAGTAGAAAAAATTAAATATATTAAATTTAAAAACGTATTTATAACAGTTATGTTTATGTATAATTTTTGTAGTATAACAACAATTATTTTTCATTTGTTAATTTAATTTCTTTAAAAGTTTTTTTTTTTTTTTTTTCTAATTTATAGTATTTGTCAGGAAATAATGGTAGTATATAGTAGAAAAGATTAAACTGATTGGAATTTATTTGTTTTTTATGTATTTAATTCCTTCTAAAAGAAAATCTACTTTTTATTTTATTTCATTACATTGGTCGGAATCAAATTGTAATACAGTGTAAATAGCATGAGCAATAAAATACTTGGTTCAAAAACTAAAATATTTAATAGACGCTGAGATACAGTTATCCTTAAAATCGTAGTTCTTAAATAATGGCAGACCCACCTATCGTCAATAAATACCCATATTGAAATACATAGGAAAGAGATTTCTGCAGGCAGTGGGAACCTGCTCCCGATACAGTGCGGGCAGAGAAAGAGCTGCCGTAGTCAGCGTGTACCCGATGCGAGGTCTAGAGCGATTCCAATGTAATTATTTTAGTTTTTATTTATAATGTGATGTGAAAAATAAATAATGATCCAATTCTTTTGGAGATTCATTTAAATATAGTGGCCAGCGAAGCGGGCGTAGCCTGCTAGTATTCTTTTAATTCGTCATCTACGTATAAAACATTTAGTGTCAAATAACTATAAAAACAATCACTATCGATTTTTCAAAGATCTAGCCTTGTCTAATGTATACCCTAAAAATTTAACTAAAAAAAATTTTTGTAAGGATTTTTATTCTATGACTAAAGTTTAACTTAAGGCTAGATATTTAAATTTCTTGTTTATAAATGAGGTGTGAAACATTGATAGATTGTTCAGCCCTACAATGTCCTTTAATTATAATATTTATATTTGAGAATTAATGTCGTTCTTCATTAATTATTAAAATTAAAATAAATAAATAAATAAATAAAATAAATACTGTTTTCCTATTTTTTTTTTTTTTTTTTTTTTTTTTACAATAGTTTATTCCTCCTAGTATAGGTTTCAGCGCTAAAATCTCATTATTTAGTATTGACTTGTAGTTATTAAAATTATAATCTAAAAATTTAATTTTCTTAAATTTAGGATTTAAAAAAAAAAAAAAAAAAAAAAAAAAAAAAAAAAAAAGCTTAGATTATTATTGCACCTTTTCGACTGAGGAATTTTCTAATATATTTTCCAATATATTTTCTTATCAATTGTTGCATACCCTCATTTTACTCCATGTTCTCTTAGCCATTAACTGTAGTTTTAACGGATTACTGTTTCCTAGATTTTTCAAATATTACATTTGGTTATTTTGAAATATGTAATTCGGGGAGAATTCTTTTTATGGTGTTGTAGTGAGTTTACTTTATTGGACATATCTTTTAATCTTTGTTTGAACTTATTGATTTGATACTTTGCTCTTTTTATTTCTTGATTTGATTACTGCATCGATATCGCTTCCAATTTGATACATTGTTTATGGTTATCAATTTTTCGATTAGTGATGGATTCGCTGTCTGCTTTTGTTGAGTAATGGTAAGTTTACTTCTTTCAATCTATGTTTGAACTTTTTATTTCTTGTTTTGTATGAAATAAATGTTTCGAGGTTGGTGCAAAGAAATATTTAGCTTACGCTATCTTTGTGACAGAAAGGCATTTACTTTGAATGCTTTGTATTCTACCAAGCCCTTAAAAACGTTAGAATGCAAACATGCTGTTATGTATTTCCTATTGTCTTTTTTTCTTTCAAATTTGGTTTGATTTTGATAGCTTATGGAACTGATCATATTAATTGTTTGAACTAATAATAATTTTAATTAAAATTGAACACTTTTGATATTTAATATTATAAATATATATACATATATACATATATGTATATATGATTACGTCTATATTATGTAAGGTACAAAACTGATTGGGAAAATATTTCGTGAATGATATAATGAAAGACTAGAAATTGTATTTCAAGCTATTGTATTTATAAATACAATAAACTCATGATCATCTGCCTAATTGAGTGACACGGGCTCCGCGGATAATGCAAGTCGTGGATAAATAACAATAATCCTGAAATGAGGGACAAATGGCATAAAAAATATTCTAGTTCAAAAACTTCATTGTATTGTATGAAAAAAAATATATGAACATTGAAAACATTTACAATACAATAAAAATATTTATATTTTATGTACTAAAACGTAGTTGCTAACATTTCTAATTTATTTCGCAGCAATGTTAGCATATGCATTTTTTTTTCACACTAATTTTCTTGGAAAGTATTTTTTCTTATTTATTTGTACTTACATGTTGGCGAAAATTTCACAGCCGATTAAAGTGGTGTGAAAAAAAGACGAGTACTGACAGTTCTCTAGAATAAATTTAAACGTTGGCATGTCTGCTAAAAGATGTAAAACAATAAACGAAAAAATTGCTTACTCTATGAAGCCAAGATACAGTCAGCTTATTTATGTTCTAAATTAAACAGTGCCTACTGTACTGTACAAAAAATTGAACGAAAAAAAAAATAGTTCTTTATATTTATTTATTTATTTATTTTTTTTTTTTTAAATATTAGTCATTTGATTTTTTAAGAAAAAAAAACTTTTCTAAGACACTACCCTTTTTCTCCCACCCGCGGATGATCCGCAACACGCATAATCCGCTCACAGATAATCGGGAGTTTACTCTATTAGATAATATCTATGTATTACAGAATAATAAATTAATTATAATTATTTTTTAAAGCAATCACTTTTTTTTTTCGAGTATTTCTGCTTCACATACAGTAGAAATGGTATTTCAACATCATGTATAGCATAAAAATGATTTGAAAATTAGTGTAAGCTATTTTTTACTGTTTTCCCCAAAAATTAATGTTTTGTTCGGGAAAATCAAATTTATTTTGTTGACTAATTTTGTCTACAGTTGGAAGCAAAAGTATTCGAGCACTAGCAAAAATTCCTATGTAAAAAAAAGTACACTTAATACTGTTTTGTTAAATAAATCCTTGTCGAATCATGTTCTTAGACTAACTAAGAACAGGATTCGACAAGAATTTATTTAACAAAACTGTACTTTTTCAAGTGTCCTTTTTTTATATAGGGTTTTTGCTAGTGCTCGAATACCTTTGCTGCCGACTGCATTTATTTTGTGATTTTAACAATAATTTTGTACATAGTTAACCCACTAAATTGCTTCGATTGACCAAAACGATACAGTTGAAAGAAGAGTCGCTGTTATTGGATATTTCAATAAGATACGTCATAGATCTCTCTGTAAACAACCAATGAATGAGCGATGTGCTCCTTTCGATTTTGGTAACAAAAATTTTTTTTGAATAAAAATGTGCGAACGTCCACATTTTGGTACAGATAATAATGATGCTAATAAAAATTAAAGCATCTATATAAAATTTATGTCTGAACATACATTAAAAAAATAAATAAATAAAATAAAATAATGTCGTGTATTCTTACATTCTTCTTTTTGAATTACTTACTTAGTAATTAATTTTGAAATAGATAAACAGAAATTTAATTACACTTGTACATAAACTTTATACAACAAATCATGCACTATTTTATCTATTAATTCGCGATAAAAAATATATTAATATGCTTCCACACATAATCGATAGTGGTTAAAAAAGAATTAATGATCTCGTGCAATGGTTGTTAAATTATGATCCGTCGATGCCTTGGAGTCTGCAGCATGTTTTTAGAACGTTCTTAATTCTTTTGTATTAAATGTAAAATTGTTCGGTTTTCTTGACTCTCAAAGATATTTTGTGATTAAACTAGAAAATGGGAAACGGGGGTTATAAATTAGATACAATTAATGCATATATATCTGATCTTTAAATGATTTATTTGTGTATATGCATATATTTTATAGAATTCATAAATTTTGCATTCATTATTCCAAGGATATTAGAAATTCCAGTACAAAATTTTTATAATCCAAAATGACAAGTGGAATTATAGAGATTCATTGGAAATATAAGTTTAAAAATCACTACTTTAACCTTAACAATGTGGTAACATTATGTCCTCTAATATCGAGGGCAGCCCCTATTTTGAAATGGTACTTTTAAGTCTCGAAAAATTGTAGCAAGGAAATTATTTCTCATAATTATCACATTTTTAATCCTCATTGATACACAAAAAAAAAAAAAAAAAAAAAGTCGCTTATGAAGTAATTACTGATTAAGTAATTGTAATATTTTTAACATTATTACCATGTTTTTATTAACTTTTATTCTTGTTTGTTTGTGCGTTTGTCTGTTTGTCCGGTACAAATCTTGTAATCTATTTTTAACTAGCTTCCCTACTAGCTAGACATTTGAAACTTTCACAGTAGCTCAGAACTCGGTGACAACACAATACTTCGAAGTCAGATTTTCAAATAGTTTTCTTTTAATTAATTAAAATATGAAAATGATAAGCTCCTAATAGCAATAAAAAAAAGTCATTAACATATTAGCTATAATTTAATTGTTGCCAAAAAAAAAAAAAAAATTACGAGTTCATTTTTTTTTTCGACATAAAAGTACATTAAATTAAACGTGGGCGTTAAAAAATTGTAAAAAGTTAAATTATGCATCTGGCAAAAATTGACGTCATTATCGCTTTAAAGATTTTCTACACATTGATAAAGTGCTAATGTAGTTCACGATGCAAATATATGTTGTTCTGAAAGGATTAATATTTTATTTTTAAAACAAACTTTTTCTTTTTTATATTCAAATTTCCCGTAACTCTTTAACCAATCACATTAGAACGTCCATCTTTGGAATATCGATAATAAGGATTTTCTCGCCAAAAAAGTCTCCAAGGGCAAGAAGTCGCCAATTCTGGCGCCAAATCCATTACCTGCCTAAACGGGAAACTTAAGCTATTTTAAGGCGAAAAAGGCTGGAAATGCAGAAATTTGACATTTTATCAACTTACTAAGCCTCTTTGAAAGAATTTATACAAAAGTAAGTACAATTATGTACAATTTCGTTACAATACTCATTGATAAAGTGCTAATGTAGTTAGTTCTATTGCTATGATTCAACAGAAAATTTAAAAACATGGTTTATAAAAAGTTTTTTTATCTTATTATTATTTTATGATAAAGATATTTTAATATGACCACCATAGTTGACGTTGACACAGTAAGAATCTTTTTGAATTTCCTTTCAAAATAACCACCAATATAAATCATTAACAATGTTCATTTAATTCCATTTACATCTCTGGACAGATAAACTTACTTATAATGATTGCGCGAATGAATAAAACATGAACTGAACGTTCCTTGGAAAAGTACGATTTTACAGTCGATAGCTATATGTGAATTTATGATTGAAAGCAATAGGAAGGGGGGGGGGGGGAATTCATTTTAAAAAAATATATAAATACTTTTGTCCTCCATCCTTTCGTATCTGATACCACAAAAAAAATTAATCTCATTTTTTTAAGCCCCTTGATAATAAATTCGAATCTGCTGGGAACTTTTCGTAAAGTGCATTGAAAAAAATTTTTACATTAAGTAAAATCTCCTCCCACAGACTAAGAATGCATTATAATAAACATTACTCCCATAAACACCCACTTTCTTATCCTGGGAGAGGGTTTCTCTTTTAAAACTGATTCTATTGAAAATACCATTGAATAACTTTACGTAGTCGAAAAGCTGAAATCATTAAATTCGGTTAATAAAAAAACAACATTTTTTTAAGTATTGAATTTACAAAATTTAAAAAAAAAAAAAAAAAAAAAAATACTCCAAATGCTACTCATTATAATGAATACCTACCTATTCTTTAAAAAAAAAAATCCCCACCCTTCTGCTGTACATTTTTTAGATAACTTTAAGTGCAGACTTATTTGATTTTTCATTACAAGATGCAACTCTTCTAAAACAGAGTAAAGCTACGAATTAAAAGTTTATTTTGAAGTTATTACATGATATTAAATGCTACATACGATAGAGCTATAGAATTAAGATTTATCTTTTTTTTTTTTTTCATATATAAATATACTTCTCTCTTTTAAGAAATTTATTTAACTCACCACGATTATGTCACGTAGGGAAGGGGATTTACACAAAAGCAATTTTTTATGCTTTGCAAAAACGGAATACTTCAAGTGGTGGGTAAGGTTTTTTTTAATTGTAGCAATGAAAAAAAAAAATTCCCCGAGTGTAAGGAAATCTGGATAAAGATTAAAAAAAAAAATAAAAAAGAGGCTCTAGTTTTAAGTGATGAAAAAATATCTTCATTAGATTTGTTAATTAATACCGTGAAGTTTTTCATTTACAGGTGGCCACTTAAAGGTTTCACCTTGCTCTTTAAAAGAAGCACGAGCAATTGCTCTTCTTATTAACTGCATTAAAAATCAATCATCGCTCTTTAAATTCTTCTTTTTATTAAATATGCGGAGGGGATTTTTTTTTTTATGCTAATTGCAGAATACTTCTACCGTGCATAAAATACGAAACATGCAAGTTAACTCACAACTAACTTAATTTAATTCTAGAGAAATTTAAGCTAAGGATATATTTAAAAAAAAAAATTAAGGAGTTTATAAAATCTCAACAAAGTAGCAATTTTTCTAAGGTAAAGAAAAAATAATAATGACAATAACACTAACAATTATAAAATTATTATTTCTTTATTAAAATTCATTAATTTTTAAATTAGCTTTTGTGGCCATCACAAATCTTTTTCCTATATTTTCTTACAGAAATTCATGCAGTACAAATTATTTATTAAAATTATTTTTCGAGGTGAATGCAGAGAAATCAAACACTTAATCTTTAATGTATATATATATATATATATATATATATATATATATATATATATATATATATATCAACAGTGATCTTCAGTGGAGAAACGAAGGAATTTTCATACTTTTTGTCTAGCACTATATTCAAAAGCGACCTCCCAATTTATTTGAAAAGAAAAGCTTTTGATCAGCGCATTTTTCCTGTTTTAACTTATGCTTCCGAAACTTAGATATTAACATGTAAAGCTATACAAAAACTACAAACAACTCAGAGAAGCATGGAGAGATGCATGTAGAATTCACCCGATGAGACAGAAAGCTAAACACTTGGATTAGAAAGCAAACCAAAGTTACTGATATTATTTCTAGAGTCAAGAAGTTAAAATGGAGCTGGGCTGGGTGGGCACCTTGCGAGAAGAAATGGTAATAGATGGACCACCAAAGTCCTATTTTGGATACCAAGAAATAAGAAAAGACCAAGGAAGAGACCGCTGTGTCGTTGGAGAGATGAAATTGTGAAGTTTGGAAGAGCTGAATGGAGAAGAATTGCAGAAAACTGGATAGTTTGGAATCCTCTAGAAGAGGCCTTTATTCTTCGGTGGATTGATAAAGGCTGAAATTGATGATAAATTTATATATATATTTATCGTATGTGCCCTATAAACCATACGTTAGGTTTTTTTTTTTTTTTTTTTTTTTTTTTTTAAGAAAAAAAGTTGTAGTCATTTTAAAGGTATTGACGACTTCTTTTAAAAACTACTCTTACATTAAAATTAATAAATATATAAAGTTCTAGTTGACTCTTACCTTTAAAAATATATATACTCGTATTATTTTAATTCCACAATGATTAATTAAAAATAATTCTCATTTCCTACATTTATGGAAATATTCTTTTTTCTATACAGCCAAATTAAAAATTATGAAAAAGTGACATGGCATCGCCTTCTGTCGGAGGATTCGAGCAAAACTTTGACAGGTACTAATTTATGCCAAGGCGCGATTAATTTGAATGAAATTATATGCTCTAGTTTTTGAGATAGAACTGCCACAATTTTTTTTATCCCACACAGACAGAGAACTACTTTCTAAAAATGTTCTAATCATGTACTGGTTATGTCATAACGTGTAAATTAATTGAAAGCTGAAACTCGAAATTTTTTTACGAAACCAATATTTCCTTCTGTTTAATATTAAAAAAAAAAAAAAAAAAAAAAAAAATCGAAACTGCATACAACAGCTTTCCTATATTATCCCATGGGATATGTAATTTTTCAAGTAAGCCCATGGAATTTTTGTTGCTTCGTTTTATAAGGATATCTCATTCAAAAATAAAGTTTTTTTTTTTTTTTTTTTTTTTTTTTATGTTACCTTTTGAACATGCCGCATTTTATATCAGTGTGCAATTTTTGGAGGGAAAAAAAATTAAAGAAATTGCTCATTAAGCTAAAAGATGATATGTTCAAAAAGAAATATTCAGAAAACAGAATTCGTAAACCTCCATTTTTCACTGAGATATTTTTTTTTTTTATGATTTGAAGCAACAAAAATCCCATAGGATTACATGGAAAAGAAGAAAGGGGGAATCTGAGTGGTTTGCAGCTTTAAACTGATATGAAATCCAAAGTCACATTATGATCACCCTGCAAGTAAATACACAGAGAAATTCAAAAATGCATTAGCATCATAAATTAATTTATAAAAAGATTTATGGTTGCAAACACAAGCGTGTAATGTATTGATTTGATAGATAACTTATTTGTTGTTATAAAATTTTGTACAATGCTTCCTCATACATTTTTTAGCACACTGTATCATAAAATATTTCAAAAATCTAAATAGCATTTAATTATTTTTAAACAAATGCATACACGATTAAAAAACATGCAAAATGTAACTAATCTTAATTTTAGAAAATCTGGAGTGGAAGGATGATTTTTATACCAACTATGTGAAAAATACCAGAGCCGGGAATCGAACCCGGGCCTTCCGCTTAACGCGTGGATGTTCTACCACTGAGCTACCCTGGTTGATAACTAGCTAGGCATTTTTCACATAATATTCATTGGCAAGATCACCGAGTCTGCAAACGCAGCTATATCAAGTGACATAATTAATCGTGGCACAACTCCAATAGACCACGAAATTTTAATTTAGACAGTCTTTATTTATCAACCTTAATTAATTTTAGAAAATCTGGAGTGGAAGGATGATTTTTATACCAACTATGTGAAAAATACCAGAGCCGGGAATCGAACCCGGGCCTTCCGCTTAACGCGCGGATGCTCTGCCACTGAGCTACCCTAGGTGATAACCAGCTAGGCATTTGTTACTTGAGATAGCTGCGTTTGCAGACTCGGTGACCTTGCTAATGAATATTATGTGAGAAATTCCTAGCTGGTTATCACCCAGGGCAGCTCAGTGGTAGAGCATCCGCGCGTTAAGCGGAAGGCCCTGGTTCGATTCCCGGCTCTGGTATTTTTCACATAGTTGGTATAAAAATCATCCTTCCACTCCAAATTTTCTAAAATTAATTAGGCTTGATAAATAAAGACTTTCTAAAGTAACTACTGTTATCTCAATGTAAAACTATAAAATGTAAAATATAACGCGTAAATAAGTAAAATAATTTTTCTCTGTACATACTTTTTCATTTTTAAATTATTTGCAAAACATTATGCATCCAATAACAAATTTGTACTTTTTTTTTTTTTTTTTTGTATTTTTGTGATAAAATTTATCACTTTAGTAGAGTTGTCAACATTTAATTTATCCTGAAGCCTTTATTTCGTACCACTTTTGTTTTAAGAGTAATTTTTACTTATTTTATTGTAGTTATTATATTGGAGAAAATTTTTCTATGAATAAAGTGGTGTGAAATAAGGGCGGAGCTAAAAATGCTCCGGAATAAATTAAAATGTTGGCAACACTGCTTTAGCGATGTTTCCATCATTAATAATTATCTTAAATATCTGACTAACATCATGTTAACTTAATGTAAACTCCAGAAATAATAAATATAACAGTATTGAACTATAGTAAGTGTATTTTGCATTTGTTACTGATTTTAGATAGCAATATACAAAAATAGTTAACGCAACGTTTTAAATATTTTAAATCAAAATCATCCGTTTTCTCTTATAACTAAAAATTATAGTATTTATTTTGTGGAAATTTTCAAAAACATTTAGTTAACAATTAAAAGCCGTCAATAATTAAAGATATATCAGGTTTATATCAGTTAAAGTTAGCTACCAAACATTCAAGTCGATAAGATTGAAAATTATTCTGTTCTGAAAGGATTCGTACTATCGAATTCACAAAGTTTTTCGCAAAGTTTATTTATTTATTTATGTATTTCTCTTACTGCTAGCAAACATTTTCTTTTGAAAATGTTTGAAGTATGAATTTTGCTTTACATTTTATTTATTTCAACAAATACATCTGAAAGTAATTTCATACAATTGTAAATTACGCCACAATTAATTCTATTATTATCACATTCCAATTAACTGCACATTCATTGAGTACAATTATAATGTATTCATTGAGTATAATTACAAATATTATAACAAATAGTTTAGCTAAATCCAAATAATGATCATGTAGCACACTACCTTTCCTTAAATGACCGGACAATTTCGATTTCAAACTTCTTTATATATATTGTTGCGTACTTGGGGGTTCGTGAGTTGTCCGGGAATGAAAGGCCAAACTTACAAAAATTCAGTAATTTATTCACAGAAAGTTCCAGGACAATACAGGTCAATAAACCAATTATCAGCTTCAATTCAAGCAGTAACCACAGCTTAAACAACAGCTGTCAATAGCAAATCCACAGTACAAACTGTATAGCAAAAACACTTGAAGCAAGTCTCTCTCAAAGAGGCTCAAGAGCAATGCAAGCACTAGCGAAGCTGGCTGAGATCTGAACTGAACTGACTGCCTTGGCGAGGAAGCGCTCCTTATATGCTGTTCCATGGAACCCAGATTTTTCGAGAAAACTCTAGAAAGTGGGCAACCAATCAACTTACAGCTTCCATATTTGGTATATCCCATATAAGGATTTTCTCGCCAAGGTCGCCAAAAAAATCGCCAAGGTGGGGAAAAGTCGCCAAATTTGGCGCCAAATCCATTAACTGCAGTACTGGGGCTTTTTAATGTGTTTTTAAGGGAAAATAAGGCTATTTCAACGCTAAAACGACTAGAAATGCACAAAATTAGCACTTTGTCAACTTACTAAGCCTCTTTGAAAGAATTTATACAAAAATAAACACAATTATTTACAATTTCGTAACACTGCCCCCCTCCCAAGGACTGCACGTCCCGGGCAGTGCAACCCTTGGTCAAGAGGCGAAACTAAACAAATTCACACAATCTAAAACACAAAAACTAAGTTGCATATAACGATAAAATAGAAATACAAATCAAGTGAGAAATATTTACAAAATTCACAAATATGTTCAAATATTTATATACAAATATTTACAAAATTCACAAATATGTTCAAATATTTATATACAAATATTTACAAAATTCTCAAATATGTACAAATATTTATATACAAATATTTACATTACGCATGCGCAAATTTTACCAGTATTTACATTTTTAATTTTTAATATTACCGTTACTTATGGTACTTGGCTAGCCTATTATAGTGCACCACCTTCGGTTTTGATGAAGGTGTTTTAGTGATCCGCACCACTACATCATTCAGCCTTTTTAAGACTGTGTATGGTCCGTCCCAGTTGCACTGTAACTTGGGAGAGAGTCCTTTGCGTCGAATCGGATTCCACAACCAGACCTTCTCTCCTTCCTGAAACTCATGTTGCGTAGCCTTTAGATCGTACCTTTTTTTCATTTTCTCCGATGCAATGTGAATTCGCTCCCGAGCAAAGTTGTGAACGTCCTCAAATCGTGCCTGGAGATCTTGGATGTACTCCTCGGGCGATGAAGGCGCATCGGGTGGACAACCAAACAGGAGATCACAAGGGAGACGAAGTTCACGTCCAAACAGCATCTGGGCTGGAGTATAGCCGGTGGTTTCATGGACAGCACTTCGATAAGCCAGCAGGAACAATGGCAACTTCAAGTCCCAATCTTGCTGGTTCCTTGATACTAGAAGGGAGAGGTTATTCAGGATGGTACGATTGAACCTCTCGACCATGCCGTCCGACTGGGGATGTAAGGGTGTAGTCCGGGTTTTGTCTATGCCGAGTAGTTGACACAGTCCTTTGAAAACGTCAGAGGTAAAGTTCCTACCTTGGTCGGTATGAAGTTGTAGGGGCGTGCCGTACCTTGACACCCATTGCTGCAATAGGACCTCTGCGACCGTGCATAACTCTTGATTGGGAATGGGATATGCCTCAGGCCACTTGGTGAAATAGTCCATCACGACGAGGATGTATTTATTTTCACTGGAGGTCCGTGGCAAAGGACCCAAGATGTCGAGTGCAATTCGTTCAAATGGTGCTCCCACGTTATACCGTTGCAGTCTTCCTCGACTTCGTTTCTGCGGGCCTTTACGTGCCGCACAAGCATCACAGGATTTACACCATTTCTCCACCTCCTCCTTTGCCTTGCCCCAGTAGAAGCGTTCCCGAACTTTCTGCAGAGTCTTCATTACCCCAAAATGGCCTCCGGTAGAGCTACTATGCAGTTGTTCTAAAACAGCTGGAACTTTTGATCTAGGTAATAAAATCTGCCATCTGAAGCTTTTCCCATCATCCGATTCCCACTTTCTGTATAATACGCCGTTTCGGATATGAAGAGTCCCAAAGTGCCCAATAACTTTTCGTAATGGGACTAAATCTGGAAATGTACTGCCAGATAGGTCTGTTGCTGGTCGTCTCCTTCAGCTGTAATATTGGCTTTATGTCAGGATCTTCCAACTGGGCTTTTCTAAGTTCTTCGTCACTCCATGGATCGGGATCTTGATCTGATGGTGTTGAGATAGTAACTTGGCAGGCAACCGGATTTATCGGCAGGTATTTCTGCTCGGCTCTAGAGCAGTACTTGCAGCTTTCCAAACAGGGCTTCCGTGACAAGGCATCTGCATTACCATGTAGAGTCCCTTTACGATGAAGTATCTCGAAGTCATATTCCTGCAGGCGTTGTATCCACCTGGCAATCTGTCCTTCCGGGTTCTTGAACTGGAGCAACCACGTTAAAGATGCATGGTCAGTCCGGAGCAGGAATCTTCTGCCATAGAGGTAATGATGGAAATGTTCTATGGCTTTTACGATGGCGAGTAGCTCTTTCCTAGTGGTACAGTAATTTCGCTCCGGTTTAGACAGGCATTTACTCCAATAGGCAATGACATGTTCTTGACCATCAATTTCCTGCGACAAAACAGCACCGACACTCTCATGGCTGGCATCTGTATCAAGTATGAACTGTCTGTCGGGCTGTGGATATGTCAAGATAGGCGATGATGTTAAGGCCTCTTTAAGTCGCTTGAACGCTTTTTCACATTCATCTGTCCACAGGAACTTCTGTTTGGCTTCCGTCAGCTTGTGCAGTGGTCTGGCAATATTTGAGAAACCCTTGACAAACTTCCTGTAGGAAGTGCATAACCCCAGGAAACTTCGTAGTTGGTGTACATTTTCAGGGCGACTCCAGTTCTCGACTGCAGAGATCTTCTCAGGATCAGTTCTCACACCTTCGGCAGAGATGATATGGCCGAGGTAGCTCACTTCACGACGGAACAAGTTACACTTGCCTGGATTCAATTTGAGGTTAGCCATTCTGAGTTTCTCCAGCACCTTTCGGATGTTTCGTAGATGGTCTTCAAAGGTGCGCCCCACAATGATAATATCATCCAAATACACCAGACAGGCTTCATAGGAAAGTCCTTTTAGCACTGTCTCCATCAGGCGTTCAAAGGTGGCAGGAGCATTACATAATCCGAACGGCATAACTTTAAATTGCCACAGTCCTTGTCCCGTGGTGAATGCAGTCTTCTCACGATCATGAGGATGTAATTCTACTTGCCAGTAACTGCTCTTCAGATCCAACGTCGAGAACCATTTATTGCCAGCAAGTGTGTCTAATGTGTCGTCAATTCTGGGAAGAGGGTAACTGTCTTTCTTCGTGATGTCATTCAAACGACGATAATCCACACAAAATCTTGTTGAACCATCCTTTTTCCGCACCAGTACTATGGGAGAGGCCCAAGGACTCGTTGATGGCTCGATGACATCATTGTGCTGCATTTCACTTAGAAGTTCAGTGACCTCTTCCTGTTTAGCAAAGGGAAGTCTTCTTGGATGTTGTTTGATTGGAGGATGATTTCCTGTATCAATCCTGTGCTGGGTGATGTTCGTTCTCCCGACGTCTTCAGGTGTTCGAGAAAAAAGGTCTTTAAATTCTTGGAGTAGCTTCTCCGCAGCACATCTCTGTTCCTTTCCTAACTCTGCATTCTTGAGTAATTCCGTTATTAATTGTTCAGAAGACTTGGATGCAATTGATTGCGTGGGGCGGTTGATGCATGTAACAGGAGTGCAGGTTGCTAACACCTCATCCTTCTTCACTGTCCGGACCTTATCGCTGATGTTTGCGACTCTCACAGGAATAGTACTCTTGGAGAGATCCACCAGAGATGAAGCTACCAGAACTCCTCTTGGGCTATTGTCTATATTCGGATATTCGATCAGTCCATAGCGGAAGAATTGCTTGGTAGGAGGGGTTCCTGAAACTATTGTCTCTGTGTGTGGGGGGATGGAAACTTCCGACTTGGCTGTTATCTGGCAAATTTGCTGAATGTCTTGATTTTCAGTATTGAACACAGCTATTTCTTCCGAACTCGAATGCAGTTCATTATTCTTGAAGTCCAATTTGAAGTTAAATTTTCTTAGGAAATCAATTCCAATGATTAGAGGATCTCTTATGTCAGCCACATATGCCATATGATGGTAACTGGCATTTCCAAAAGTGATGGTCAAGTTCATTTTTCCATATATTTTGATTTCGTCTCCGGTCACAGTCTGGAGTTTAATGCAGGGTGGCGTCCAGATGATCTTCCCTTTTAGTTTTTGGGCCAAATCCGTTCTAATGATGGTCACGTTGGCACCCGTGTCCAGAATCATCCGGCAGGTGGTGTTGTTAACTTGGCCATAGACGTGAAGTCCATTATCTCCGCCACTCATCGATGAAACATGAAATAGTGTAAATTGGGGCTCTTTAATTTCAGGCAACCTCCGCCCCGCGAGATGGCCTCCTCTTAGTTTCCCTGTAGTGATGGTGAAGACGGGTGATTTCCTATAGTTGGTCGTACAGGGCAGTTCCTCTTCACATGACCATCCCCTCCACAGCCCCAGCACTTTATCTTCCGGTCCTTTATTTCCTTATTATTCTCCAGGCTGCGCAATCTCTTTAAGATCTCTTCGATACTTCTCTTCATTTCAGTTTCACCAGCAGGCGTATCGTTTAATGAGACTGCTCGTATGGTATGGCGGTCTTTACGGGCGGCTTGTTGGGCTGCCTCTATCCTAAGTGCATAGCCTAAAGCTGATTCTACGTCTCTGATGTTGGAGAGTCTCAGCGCTTTCTGAATTTCTGGGTCACGAACAGCATCGATGAAGTACTGAAGAGCTAAGTCGTTTCGCGTGTCAGCATGACAGTCTGAGAATGCTAGGTGTGACAGTCTCTGAATGTCCGCTGCCAGCTCTTGCAAACTTTCGCCCGTTTTCTGGTAACGAGATTTTAGCTGAAGGCGACTATAGTCCTTAGACCACTTCTCTCCGAACCGTAGCTCCAGTGCTCTAGTCAGGGCCTCGAAGTCGTTCCTTTCTTCTTTAGAAACATTTCTCAGGATCTCGGCTGCATCTCCCCGTAATGCTGCTGCTAAGTGGACTGACTTGGCGGTAGAGTCCCAGCCGTTAGCTTCAGCAACGATGGAAAACTGCGTCTTATATACATGCCAGGAGGAACTGCCGTCGTAGGTGGATAGCTTAATAAATTCGTGATTCTGGCTTCTTCTCTCTTTCTTTTCAGTTTCCTGCGGCATGGATTCTAACTTTTCTTCGAGATTCCGAATCTTGCTCTGCAGTTCATTCCCTATTACCTCTCTGTTCCACTCTTCTTTCATTTTTCTTTCAAGATCTTCCTCCATTCTCTTAAACTTGCTTTCTCTCTCTGAAAACCTTCCTTTCAGCTCTTGATCAAAGTTTTCTTTAAATTTCTCCTCTACACTCCGTTCTATCCTCGTAACACTCTCTTCTATCTTCATAGCTTTTTCTTCAAAACTTTCTTCTATTTTCAAAACTTTCTCTTCTATTCCATCTACTCTGCTTTCCATATCCGATAATTTACTTTCAATCACTTCCTTTACTGCTGAAAGTTCTCCCTTCATCTCCTCTTGATTGCATTCAACTTTTTCTTGGATTGACTTAATTTCTTCGGTCAAACTGGCTCCCATCTTTTCCTGAACTGCTTTCATTTCCTTCATTTCTTCAGTCAAGCCGTCTTTCAATTCTTTTTGTCCTTCTTTCATTTCTCTTTGTGATGTTTCCATTTTCTCTTGTGCTGCCTTCATTTCTTTCATCTCTTGACTCAGGCTATCTTTCATCTCTCTTTGCGATGCTTCCATACTTTCTTTCATCTCTCTTTGCGATGCTTCCATCTTCTCCTGTCCTGTTTCCATTTTCTCTATCAATCCAGATCTTAGCTCATTCATCTGAGCAGTGAGACCTTCTAGAAATTTCTTCATTTCTTGTTCCATAGCCCTCGTTATCACCATTCACAGACAACCCCACTCCTGACACCAGAAATGTTGCGTTCTTGGGGGTTCGTGAGTTGTCCGGGAATGAAAGGCCAAACTTACAAAAATTCAGTAATTTATTCACAGAAAGTTCCAGGACAATACAGGTCAATAAACCAATTATCAGCTTCAATTCAAGCAGTAACCACAGCTTAAACAACAGCTGTCAATAGCAAATCCACAGTACAAACTGTATAGCAAAAACACTTGAAGCAAGTCTCTCTCAAAGAGGCTCAAGAGCAATGCAAGCACTAGCGAAGCTGGCTGAGATCTGAACTGAACTGACTGCCTTGGCGAGGAAGCGCTCCTTATATGCTGTTCCATGGAACCCAGATTTTTCGAGAAAACTCTAGAAAGTGGTCAACCAATCAACTTACAGCTTCCATATTTGGTATATCCCATATAAGGATTTTCTCGCCAAGGTCGCCAAAAAAATCGCCAAGGTGGGGAAAAGTCGCCAAATTTGGCGCCAAATCCATTAACTGCATTACTGGGGCTTTTTAATGCGTTTTTAAGGGAAAATAAGGCTATTTCAACGCTAAAACGACTAGACTTTGTCAACTTACTAAGCCTCTTTGAAAGAATTTATACAAAAATAAACACAATTATTTACAATTTCGTAACAATATATATAGAAAAATTATTGACGAACTATCTTGAAACTTTGGGCATGTAAAGAACATGTTATATCTCCTATATTTCAGCAAACGTTTTGCCCTGAAACAAAAATGTGGCCAGTAAAAAATTAAAAAAAAAAATGTTTGGAATAAACCTATAAAAAGTAAAATGATTGAATTACGCCTCGGCTGTAGCGTGGATTATGAGGCTTCTTCCAAATATCATTATTCAATGTGAGACTGGCGCATATATCATGGAAATATAAATGTTTCTTTAATAAACTGAAGGGAGGAGGGGGAGTATACTTTTTAAATGTAACATAAGATATTAAACCAAATCTTTTTTTTTTTTTTTTTTTTTTGGAAACTTGATATAGGGTAGGTGCTCCAGTAATTGACACCTATCCCGAAATAATTAATAAATAAGAAAAATAATAAAATCATATATTTTACGTATAAGAATTTTAACATTTTATGTCAAAAGGGTGCTAATAACTGGTAAAATGAATAACTAGCAGTGTCAAACACTGGAACATAGGGGGCCAATTACTGATAAAATGAAAAACTGACAGTATCAATTACTGGAAAACTGAGTGGGTGTCAAATAAAAATTCATTAAAAAAAAATAATTGTTATCAAATGTATATATTTCAACACATATGTAGTTCTGAATGTCTTTCATACCATATGTACTAACTGAAGATTTCTAAAAATGTTTTCTGATGGCTAGAACATTAAAAACATCAGAGATTGCTCTAAAAGTGTCAATCACTGGTGCACTTACCCTACTAGATGAAATGCAACGTACTGAAATCAGAACATAAAAATATTATATACCTAATGAAATTTGAGTATTTTTACTACGTAATTTTTTACTCCGCGCACGCAAGCCTTAACGAGATTTCATTTGTATAATTTATTGGCGAAATGGATTGAACTACTTATATAAAAGCCATAACAAATATCGTGAAAATTGAAAAGTTTATTGTTGATAGAATGAACTAAATTTCAGTTCCTCAAAAAAAAAAAAAAAAAAAAAAAAAAAAGTATAAGGGTGTTACCCACCTTTTTATTTTCATTCAATCAAAGGTAATATAGTATTCGTTGATTGTAAATAAATATCGATAAAACCCGATAATTTTCCTATATATATATAAACCGAAATAACGCTTATATGATTTACGCAAAAAAAAATATAATAATAATATGGTATTAGTATTGAAATTATTTCTTTGCAACTAAACTAATATGTTCGAAAGAAGTCTGATTTAGTTTTAACTGGCGTCAGAATCTATATCATATTTCTCTAACGTGGACCAGTTTCAATTATTTTTTGTCGAAACGATACGATACGTGAGGATAAAAAAATAATATTTATACGTGGACAATATTTAAGCACGCGGACTTAGCTCAATGGACTAACAATAAAAAATGACGGCAGTTGCCTTTATGAAATTATTTTACGAAAAAATGTATTTTTAACAGTTGTTTCTTCAGAATCTTTGCAAGCGTCATTTTAAACCTAGCAATATTTTAAAGATATATACAGAATAGGAACTTTTGTGTCATAAATTGACTAAAAAACACAATCATAAAAAATATAATCAAAATAGGAATTAGTTTATTTTATTTTATTTATTAATTATTTAAAAATAAATAAATAACAACAACAACAAAAAAATCAAAATTATTAAAAAGTCATCGCTAACATGACGACAAAAATTTAAAAGGCATCGTGGGAGTCCTATATTAGAACTGTACTGCCTGTGGAAGTATGAAAATTGGGTCGTGAACCATGAATTTTATTTGGAAACCTTTCTTTGGATGATTTAGGTTTCACTATTGTGCAATATTAATTTGGTTTTAATAATAATTTGGCTTCTGGTAAATTAGAATTTTAATCAGGGGGTGAAATTGGTATAACATTTATGAGTTTCAAATTTTAAAGGTAAATAAGAAAAGAAATAAAGTGCGAATATTTCGCATGGGTTTGCTAGTTAATAATATTTTTCATAAAATTCCAATTGCCTATATAACATTTGAGTAGTTATGCCATAATTATTACAAGAAAAAAACTTCAGAAAAACGAAAATAGCACTTATATGCTCTATGTATTCAAGTTATGTATAACTTAAATAGTGGTATGTTGTGTCCATCACAAAATTTCCTCCTGTAATTTTTCCGCACAAAATATGCAGTGCAAATTATTTATTAAAATTTGTTTCCATAATGTATACAGATGGTTTTAATCTGATCGAAATAAAATCACTTTTGTGCTTTAGAGAAATTATATTGAAAAACGGATTTTGTCAAGATTTTTTAATGAAAAAAATCGATAGATAAATTCTTTTGAAAAAGACTCATATTGAAGATTTACCAGGAAGTACCCTTCAGCAAAGAAAGTGATGCTCATACAAATTTTGTTCTTGATTGATAATTACTATTACATTATCTTTTTTTTTTTTTTTCATTTCACAATGATCAGTTAAGATTAGTTATCATTAGGCACAGTGCTAAAAATTTCAGTTGAAGGTTGAAACAAAATTTGGTACTACAGTAATTACAACCATGCGATGATGCTTGATTGGTATAATGCTATGATTTGGTACTTTTTTCCTTGAAAAAAGGCACCAAATCATTGTAAAATATCACCCCATCTTATGATTACAACAACTACAGTACTAAACTTTGGTAGAACCAAGTACCAAATCATGGTAAAAGTTTTCACCATACGTTTTGGTTCAAAGTAGAGCAACATTTTTAACAGTGCACATTTATACGACATTTTTACCTACACTGCTACATTCAAAATATAAGTTTATATATATATATGTATATATATATTTGCAAAATGCCTGTATGAATTGGGAAAACAGGATTCTCAAAACATAACAACAAAATTAATTAATTAATTAAAAATTAAAACTAAGATTAGATAACAATTAATTGATTGAAAGTTGGTTATTAAATAATTTATCAACGAATGATACAACTCAATTTCTAAAATGCCATTTTCTCCTGTTAAGTTCTCTGTTTTGCTCGTGTTTTGATCAATAAATTTCATGGTTTCATTGTTCGTTATTTGCTATGGGGTTTTGCTTTTTTTTTTTTTTTTTTTTTTTTTTTTTGTCCATGTGTCTCCTAATCTGGTCTTGGCAGGCTGGGGTAGTGTTGAAGGTGTAAAACTAGTTTAACCCCACAGGCAAGTCACAAGTCTTGCCGCTTGCCTCCTTTCTTCCTTCCTTTCTTGGGTTGTTGTTGTTGTTGTTATTTTTTTTTTCCTGGATTTCGATTCAGTTTGAGTTTTTCTGTTTGGATTTGGTTGAGTTGGTTTGTTGTATCGTTTGTTTTGCGGGCTGTTAAAAATTGAATTTGGTTTCTTTAAGTATGCGTATTTCATCCCCTGATGAATTTTTTCTTTTCTTTTTTTTTTCTTTTTCACCCTTTCCTACATAGAGAAAGTGTTCATTCTTATTGGTCTTTGTGGGTTCGGTGATCTTGTGTCTGTTGCTTGGCTTTTACTGCGCTTACTGGGTCATTATTGTTCGTTACAGGGTTCTGTTTTTTCACCTTGAAATATTGTCCTAGAGTCAACCTTCTTTTCATCAGAGTCTAATTACACGGTCCTATTTCAATTTGTAGCAGGTATTGTTGTACAGTGGATTGGCGTCAGTGTTATTATTGAACTTGATAATTGAATCAATTTGGGAAATCTTGTTGCTTTGTTTGGCGTGTGTATGTCTCTTTGGTGAATTGTTTGACTAACTATTCTTCGTTCTCATTCTTTGCTTCTACTATCATAAGGATTCTATATATATAAACCATGGGAAGATAGCGCTACCTGTCGAGCGACAGATTTCCAAATTTAAGCAGCAAAAATCAATTTACAATTAAATATCAAGTTTGATTAAATTCCGTTCATTGGTTCATGATATACAGCGACTACAAAAAATTGGTAACAAAGAGACAGATACACGGACACACAGACAAACTTTTTTTTTTTTTTTTTTTTTTTTTAAACGCAAAATCATGTTTAAAGCATCTCAAAACGTGTAAATGCATAAAAAACCAGAGGTCGAAATTATTTACGAATCTAATACGCCCTATGCATACGGGAAAAAATAAAAAATACCAGGATATGGCAGAAAATTATTTCTTTGGAACAGATATGTTCGAAAGTAGTTTCACTTAATTTAAACTGCGTCATAAATGTTAATACTCACAAAAGATTTCAATTACTTTTGTTAACTTTTTGTTTTTATTATAATTATAACATAATCATTATAAAAAAATAATTTAGATAAACCACAATAATGTTTATATGCACTATGCAGTTTAGTTATCCCTGCATAATTTTCAAAAATACCATAGAACGTTATTCATAACATAATAAGTGTAACAAATGTTTTTTAAATGTCATATGGCAGGCATTAAGTCATTTTGAAAAACACTTATTGCATAATAAAACTTCACAGGAATTTAAGATGCTTTCAGAGTCTTATTCAAAACGATTTCATCAATCATAATTTAAAATTACTTATCCTAAGACACTTTTATGTGAATTTATATATGTGCTTCTTTTCTAATTAATTTCGTAGTCTGGAAAAGTTTTCCAAACTGCCCTTTCTAGATGGAAAAATGAGAGAGGATTCTAGAAAAGTGTGACAGAAAACTTTACTTGAGCTTTCCTAATGCCATTTAAATTTGTTTTAATACTAAACTTTCTTCTAATTTAGTTTTTAAAAAAGCAATAAGCTAAGATAACAGACTACTTCCGGTATGTTTCAAAAATGAATTAATTATTAAAGAAAACTATATAAAATCAAAAATTTTTTTTACTTTAATTTTTCATTTTTTTTTTTTTTTTGCGAAAAGTCTATTAAAATTTTTTAAATATACGATTAATCCTAAATTTAATAAAATAATATATTTTTTTAAATTATAATTCATAAAAAAAAATAAAAAATAAAGTTGAGACAAATACTAGTTGATCAAGTAATCTGAGAAATTAAAAAAAAAAAAAAAAAAAAAAAAAAAATACTAATGGGTAATAAATGATGTGAAATATTTTTTTCACAATTTAACACTTTTGTGAACATTATTTTTTATATAAAATAATCTGGTGTGCCACTCACACTATTTCTCTTGCTTTGCGTTTCCATAAAACCTGTTTATTAGTTTAAAGTGTATAATAATAAGCGTTACATTTAAAAAACTCTAAAGTACATTTTTTTAAAGGGGGGTGGGGGGGGGGGAGAGAAAGAAAAAACTAAAAATCGTTTTAGAAGAAATTTTATTTAGCCTACGTTAATATATCATGAAAGGTATTGCTTCCTCACCCCCTGTTTTAATATTGCTATATTCATAAAACATTTAATTTCGTTGTTGAATTAAAATATTTATTTCAAGTTATTAAGATTATTTTTCCCCAGACTACTTTTCGAAACTTAATCACTTAATCTAGAGTAACCTGGTATATTGACTATGAGTTGTATATGTATCGCATAGTGAACTTAAATTTAACACGATATTAAAAACGCATAACAAGATTTGAAATAGATATCAAGCAATTTCGAACCATAACTCTTTCTATGTAGAAATTCTTTATGTGGCACTGTAAACGAATGTAAATGCTTTTCATACTATCTTCTACATGAAACATGATTTTGTGCACGCGCAAGGTATATGTTAATTTAATTATGTCTAGGAGAATATAAATATGTTAAAATGAGAGATAATTCGCCCATAGATATAATACATATGGGAATAATAACAGGAGACTTGGCGTTGGAATATTAAAACCAGAATAAACTACTACGTCAGAAACGCCAAAGAAAAATATTGGAAATGCATACAGCTGTTTCGGTAGCCTAAAGCGTACCGTCTTCAGTGTGCTTTTTTGCTCTGAAGACAGTACGCTTTAGGCTACCGAAACAGCTGTATGCATTTCCAATTTTTTCTTTGGCGTTTCTGACGTAGTAGTTTATTCGGGTTTTAACATATAGGAATACTTTTATAAGTCCCTGTACTCCTCTATACGAACCATTTGTCCTAATTCTCCAAAAATAAATTTCAAGTAATATTCCATTTAATACAAATTTAGAATAGCAAATTTGAATTTCCTGTTAATATCAGTTTTTTAGTTATGTTGATAAGAAGAACGCGCACTCACAGAGAGAGAGATTACAGCTGCTAAAAAACCTCATTTTCGGACTCGGTGAACCTCTAAAAGTGTAGCACTCAGTTGCGAAAATTTGAACCAAAATCAATACTTTCTCTAGCATATATGGGTACGGGAAAGTAAAAAACAACAACTAAAATTCCAAAGTGCAATTTTCATACAAAGATTTAAAATGTTAAGTTTATTTGAAATAACTGAGCATGTCTAAAGTTTCTTTTAGTTTACAGCGCTGAAGAAAAGTCAATGCCTAATAATTAGAATTGTGTAATGTAAACAAATAAGCACTTGTCTTTTTTTTTTCTATTTACTTTCAAAACATGTATGTTACGGTCATCACAAAACTTCTATATATTCCTAAATCAATTCGTGTAATTTAGACCAAAATGCATTTCCCCGGAGATATTTACTCACGGTGAGCGCACTTTTTAAACATTTTTTTTTTTTTTTTCGACCTACAAAAAAAATTTTGCATTTTACAGTCACTATCTTAAAAGTGCCTTTTCCATTTTTTATTTCCTGTTAATAATAATTTAAAAAATAAATAAATAAATAAATAAATAATAAAATTCATTAACTTTGGTTTAATTTATCACAGATACATGATTTAACCACTCATTTTAAATGTATTATATAGCGAATTCTTTAAAAAAGAAAAAGAAAAAAGAAATTATATATTCATAATGAAAAAGTACACCCTCCAGGAGGATACTTCTTTCCAGGAGTAAGGAAGGGGAGCAGGGAGGGAGAAGCACGTACAAAAATTTTATTCTGGTTGACTGTTGCTATCATATATATGTGTGTGTATATATATATATATATTAAATTTCACAATTAAAAATAATCCTCATTTTGTATATTTATATGAAATTTCAATCTATGCTGCCATATTAAAATTTCGGAAAAAAGAGGACAACAGCACATACCTGTTGAACGGTATTCGGCAAAATTTGATAGGCTCCAATTTATGTCGAAGTGTGGTTAAAATGAAATTTCCTAAAATCCTGTACATTAGTTCTTGAACTAGAACTGCCACAATTTTTTTTCTTTCAGGTACATGCAGACAGATATCAAACACAGTTCCAATTGTAAAAACAAAAAATTTAATGAAGCAAGTTAAGGAGAAAAAAACAGCAAAATCGTTTTTGTAAATATTAAAAAATAATTAAATTTTTTGTATAGTTTCTAGGTTTTTATGTTTATTTTAGTTAAAAAGGAAAAAAAAAAAAAAAAAAAAAAAAAACATTATACTCTAACATGAAATAAAGAATACTTTTCAATTATTAAAACTGCTGAGTTGTTTCAACTTAAAATTTCAAATGACTTTTCGTTATTGTATACAAGGCGAATAATAGAATAATGAAATTTCACAGAAAAATAACTTCTTCTCTTTTTTTTTTTTTTTTTTTTTTTTTACTGACCTTTTGTTGAAAATCATAAACATCTGCAAATATCGCAAATTTAGAAAATAAATAACTCGGTCAATTTTGATAGTATAAGGATGTTTTTTTTTTTTTTTTTTTTTTTTTTTAATATGTTTTTGTTGTTATTGCATTACGAGTATTTGACTAATTATAACTATTAAAGACTTGAGGACAATATCAAAATTTTGATTTGCAATTTTTTCAAAATGAAAATGTCTGATCTATCACATCTGCTGCCATCGATGTTCCCGAATGGGAATGGTGTCAGTCAGCACTTAAAATTGTATCCAGGGAAGTATCTAGAATCAAACTACAAAAATAACCGAACTACAGGCAGCAGCATTAATGCTAAACTAAAGGCAAACACGATCACTCGTTGCTACATTCTCATATTATATTGTCTGTGCGAGACACCGCTACAGTCTAAACAAAGTCTTAAATCATTTTGACGCCACATGCAATAAATAGTTCCTAACTTTGATATAAGTATCATGGTATAGTAAAAATATTATTTAAAAAAATCTCTAACTAATAATGAACGTAACTTTGATCTATAAAACATTAATTTATTTCACTTAAAGTGAAATATTTTTCATTTTTTTAACAATGTAATTTTTAAGAATGTATCGATGCTAAAATTAAGAACAGCGCTACCTCCTCTTCAAGTTACAATTACTTGAAAAATTTAAGCATGTACTTCTTCCCCCTTTTCTTGAGAACTTTTTTTTTTTTTTTTTACAGTAAGACTATTTTTCTACAGACACATTTAGAAAAATGATAATGTTAATATTAGTTAATTAAAAAATACATTGCTTTGACAGTTTTTAGGTTAATGCCAAAGGCAAGTACTCGAAAAACATTCTTCAAAATTTCTTCTAAAATTCAGACAATTACCACAAAAACTCATCCTGGCAGACATCCAAATGTATTATTATATGTTGTTTACAAACTTTGTAATCTCCCAATAAAATTTTCATTGATTTGATGTAATTATCCTCTCGTGCAAAAAATAAATCTATACTAATTGTCTGTTTGTCTGTCAGATTGTTTGCAACGTACAGAAAAATCTGTGCCACGTGCAGTTCTGAAAACTTTTTTCTTAATAAAGGAATGCGTATGCATTTTGCTACATATTTTTACATTTTCGATATTCTTAATAGCCTTCTAAAATTTCTATGCTTTACGCAATTTTTTGCGTTTTATTTCGATATTTTTCTTTGAGTTGTATAGTCAAACTTATGCCAATAAAAATAAAATATTTAAAACTTTTTATTTTATTTATTTTCTATCATAAAATAAAACATTTATTTAAGCGTGAATTAAAAAAAAAATGTTAAATGTTAAATTTGTATCATCAGAATTTTCTGATATAACTGGCTTACTTGTAGGTGGTAATAAAAATTAAATATATATCTCTCCTTTTAAATATTTTATTTTGATTTATTTACAATTTGATTAATCAGATACTCTAATACGTTTTCTTGATTTTACTATCTGCAAACTAATTTAAATGCATATTTAGTTAATTTAAAATTAACCGTGCTTCTAATTAGCATAATGAAACTCAAATAAATAAATGTTTTTTACATTTCATTAACGACTGTATATCACGGTATTTGGACATGGTTTTAATTTGGTGAAAACGGAAATATATTTATTTAAACGTTTCAGTTATTCAATTTTTTGGAAAATTCATTTAAATATAGTGATCAGCTAAGCGGACAAGGCCCGCTAGTATTAAAATACAAAATACACAGCTCATTGCATAAATTTGTCTTTTTGGAGTTAGTTATTAATCGCAAATTTTAACTTAGTGGCGAAGAACAAAAGAAAATAGTATGTTATATTGCTTATAAAAATGAAAACGAAGCAAAATTGTGAAATTAAAAAAACTGGCGTACAGCAGAAAAAAAAGGGGCAAAAAATGTCGAGAAATGAATTAAAATATATAAAATATATGTTTTTTTACATATTCTAATTCATTAATAAGACATTACATGGACAAAATAAAAACACTTTCATGCAGTGTTTTCATATATGCAATTATTTCATATACAAATAACAATGATATGAATATAAATAATTTTTAATAATAGAAATAATTAAAATAGAAATGATATAATATACAAAACCAATTCGCAAGGATGAGATGATCAAAAAGAGATTGAAAATTATTTTACCATCTTTAATTGTCTAGTAAGGCTCGTTATACGCAATTGCTTAAAAAATGGCATCAAACAATGCATCAACGTTAATAAAATCTCTAATATTCATTTATTATTTTATGATGTAGAAAAATAAAAATTAAACCCTAATCAGTGGAAATCATAACACAGCATTTCTTTAATAATCGCCCCCTTCACAAAACGCCATTGGCAAAAGCAACCAGACAAAAGCCACCATCTCCCTTTTCTTCCCAAAATTAGATGTATTTAAAAATCTTAATGAAAAAAAAATAAAAAACACATAAATAATTCAACGAAGTCAAAAACCACTTTTAAAGGATTATACGTCGAATTTGAAATTCTTTTTCGTAATTAACCAATTAAATTCTCCTCAATGAGAAAATTACAAGTATTGGAGTTTCTTCCAATCAAAGATCGGCTTTTCAAAATGTTTGAGACCAATTAGCCTGCATGTATTTTTTAACAAAGGTTACAACAGGGATTTAGGGTTCCAAAATTGAACATTTTTTTCCTACTCATATGAACCTTGAGGCATACTTTTATAAAATGATTTTTCCTTAAATTGCAATCTTCGATATGAATACTAAATAATTAATCTTTTGATAGAAGTAGTCTTTTTTTATTAAGACCAATTTTCATTTTTTATTTTTTTTAACCCTAGATACATTATTATGCGCAACGAAATCTAATTTTGTAAATCTATTTTTCGGAAAATTTCTGAATAAAAAATTTTGCATAATACAGAATTGAAGTAAGTTTTCCATTAGTATAACTCTACCAATAAAATACAGTTAGAATTTATGTATTTTTATTTTGACATAATCAAAATATGTGTTCATAAATTTCATTTAGACTAAATAAATATATAATTTCAAGTGAATATATACATAAATTAAAAATAAATTACATTACAACTTCGTTTAAAAATATGAAATTTTTCTATTGAATAGCCTAAGTTAAATGCTTCTTAACAATAGGCACACTTTTCCCCAAAAGTTAAGCAACATTTTTTTTTTTTTTTTTTTTTTTTTTTTGGGGGGGGGGGTATTCTTTTGCGTATAACTTTTAAATAAATAAAAGTTAAAAATTTGAATGACACGTTCATTATCAAATATTTAATAGAATTTCATATTAATTTAACATCAGAAGTAATTTATAAATTTATATTAATTATTTCTCAAAATTACAAAGAAAAGAATATTTTTAACAATTTTAAAAAAGAAAACTCTATAAGGGGATGCATTACAGGGGTACACAATATTTAATCCTGTACCATCTGTTTAAATAAAATATGTCAATAATCTATTTTAACATTCAATATCTTAATAGCAATTTGTCACGACTTTTGGCGGAAGTATATGTTAGTAATGTGATAAATCGTTTTAATGGTACATAAATTAAAAAAATAAAATAAAATAAAAACATTAAACGAACGTAGCAATAAACAAAATTGAATAATTTCAGCTGAAAGCCCAAGATATTGCACCGGCGAAAGAAGCTGTGATCTGACTTTCCACGCGTCAGCTTATGTTTTGCATATAAGTTCTGCAAATTAATAGACCGTATTTTATGTAGGAAAATTATTATTTAAAATAAATAAATAAATAAATAAATAATTTTTTTGAATATATGTTCTCGGAACTTTGTAGTCGAGTTTTAATTATTATTGTATACGTAATATAAAATTTACAAATGGGTGTTTTTCTAATTTCACGCATTTCTTTTAATACTGAAACGAAAATCTAAAAAAAAATCAGTAAAAATCTAATTTTGGAGGAAATTTCTTAAACATTTGTATAATTTAGCTCATTAACTGCACAGAATCAGAAACATAAAATAAAATAAAAACTATATAAATGCATCTTTATAGAGAAAAAAAAAATCGAGGCCTTTCGAATACAGTAACAAAGAAATGGATTTCACAATTACTTTCATATACAGGGCCGTTTAAAAAAAAAAAAAAAAAAAAAAAAAAAAAAAAAAACTACTTCGAAACAAACGACAAAAAAAAAAAAAAAAAAAAAAACGACCTTTTTAAAATGTTTTAAAAATAATATTTAAAAAAAAGTATTAAAAAAAAAAAAAAAAAAAAAAAAATAACCATCAAAGGACATAAATGTTGGATTCTAGGACTCTGATCTTTTGACTGAAATCTTCAAGAGAGACAGGATGATAATTTTAAAATGAAGAATAATCCAGAGCATTTCGATATTGAAATAACGCTGTTTCGGATCGGTGCTTTAACTTAAAAAAAAAAAAAAAAAAAACATTATGAAAAACTATTTGCAAGTTGGCAAATAGAGTACTTTTATTAGCGCGACGATTTTAATTGATATCTTTATTAATTAAGGTGATAGAAATTCTAGACAAAGACAAACGTCTGTATCTCTCGCGTTGCTCAGGGTCCTCTCGTTCTTGGGGAGATAAGGCAGCAGACACAAAAAATTAACAGCAGAGAGAGGCAGTAACCTCTTTTAAAATAAAGAGATAGCAAGAATAAATAAACTCAAGCAAGTAAATTCCTTTTTATTTTAAAAGACTTGTAAAATTTATATGTCAAAGTAAAAAATCTATGCTTGAGGGGTCGAAAAAGTAAAAATAAGTGGTTTCTGAAAAATAAATAATTGCTCTTTTTCTCGGTTTCTGTAAGGTCGATTAGTCAGCCTTCGTCAGAATACAGGTCGATACTTCCAAATTAATTAAACTGTTTTCAAATTCGATACCTGAATATTTCTTTTTTCATGGAGGGAAAAAAACGATTATTTAGAATTTAACTGGATTTTTTTTTTTTTTTTTTTCAAAATAATAGAATTCGAGTAATGAAATACGGTAAATTTGTCGGGTTTAAAGTACCGCCATAATAATAAAAGCGGGGGCAGAGATGGAAAACCACCACATGTAGCGATCCTTACACAGTATTACATATATTCTTTCAAATTATCTATTACACGTATTTTATTTGTTTCTAATGAAGTATAAAATTTATTCTTTCTCAATACACTGTTGCAGTTATGGCGTCATTTTTTTCTGCTGAATTATCCTTCTTCCATTACTTTATTCATTCCTTCAAATCAAGGATAACAATTTATACATTTATTTATTTTATTTTTATTATTTTTCTTTTCAATACACCTTTGTAGCGATGACGTTAGTTTCAAACGTTACCCCCCGTGAAACTTGAGCTTTTATTATTAAGAATGTAAGTACACGTCTTTCTTTCTTTCTTTTTCTTTTTTTTTTTTTTTTTTTTTTTACATAAAAGGAAATATGTATTAAGCGTGAATGATACAATTGACATAAAACTTTATCAGTAAGTATATAATTTTTTAAACTTATAATGAAGACAATTTTGTCAGATTTAAAAGCAAATTTTATTTTGATAAATTTTTATTATGCATGTGTAAATAAGTATACTTCTATTTATGTTAAATTAAAAAAAAAAAAAAAAAAAAAATTAATGCGTAAATTTTTTGGCATCAGTTTAATATGCTTTAAAGCTAATTTTAAAGCTAATATAAGGTTTTTATTTCCATATTTTATTTACTTAAAAAAAAAAAATAATAATAATAATAAAAATTTTGAAAATCGGGCTTCGAAGTGCATTAGAAGAGTTCAATACGAACTTCCATGCAAAATTCTGGAACTCTGCAGTCCGCCTTTTGCTTACAAATCGACCGATTCACAAACATCTTTATTTATTGTATATGTTACCGCTAAAGTGCAGAAATCAGTTAATCTGCAGATTATCTAGGTAATCTGCCCATTAGCTAGAGTGATCCGTTAAAGTGAGGAAAATTGTTTCATTTCTCAAATTACCTAGATAATCTGCGAATTATCTAGATAATCTGCACATTACCTACTAGGCACTCGTTAAAGTGAAAATAAGATCTCTGGTGTTGTAATTTTAGAGCACGCTGTGTTGTATTTGTTTGTTTTTTTCATTCGAAAAAAAAAAAAAAAGATTAGTTTTCTTTTCTTTTCTTTCTTTCTTTACTTATTTTAATTTGCATGTGTTTTAATTCTTATGTGTTTGAAAGTTATATTTGTTTGAATTTTTTTATTTAATTAATCTTTTTTATTTGTCAACATAAGTTTAAAGATGTTATGCATTTTTAATATGAAATATAATAGCTTTAATAGCTTTCAATAAATTCTATTTTATAAATGAATTTTAGAATTGTAATACAGTAACGATTTCTTTTCAAATAAAAATATTTAACCATTTAAATTAAAAAAAAAAAATAAAATAAAATAAAAAAAATGTAACAAATTATATTGCTATTATTGTCTTTTTAAAAAAATTATGCACCAATTTTTAATTCGCTATAGAAATATTAAATTAGACAAATCAGAAGCATTATTTAAGAAGTACTTCAAATAATTAAAACTGATTTAATAATTTTTAGAACGCAAAAAAAAAAAAAAAAAAATGATAGTTTTCTAATGTTTTGTTAAACTATATTTTGCAGCATGCATACATATATCTGTACAAGTTTAGCAAATATATTAATTTTATAATAATAATAATATTATTATTATTATTAATAAACTTTATTGACACATTTTACGTGATAGACTACAACTAAATTATCTAAAAAAGCGAACAGAATTATAAATAAATAAATAAATAAATAAAAATATAATCATGATGCATAAAATGTATAAAGGTAACTTGAAAGAAAAAAAAAAAGTAATGAGAAATGCTAAAAAATGCACAAAAACTTCATATTAAATATTTATTAAATAATGCCATAATATTTTTCAGAGTTAAAAATTAATACTTTTTTTTCTGTAACTAATAGTAATTTAAATCAATTTTAAAATAAATTTAGTTTTAAAAAGTTAAAGAATATCACGAGAGAGAGCTTTTAATTAAGATCAGATTTCATGAATAAAATGCAGACCCTTATCAAATTTATATTGACAGAATTAAAAAAGAGAAGAAATAAAATAAAAATAAAAACAATTATAACTTACTTGTTACTTTAAATTTTGTGTATGTCATAATAAGAAACCTAATCATGCATCGCTTCCTCCCCGTTTTGCGTTGTTTATCATAGCGGAGCGGAAGGGACAAAAGTTTTAGTTTATGTTTGAAGGTCATTTGCCTATCTGTATCACATGACTGTTTGACATCATAGTGAATGCAAAAAAACTAAGGCTCGAAAGAAACATTTAAACTTTAACGATATATAAGTCGCTATTGTGCAGATTACCTAGTTAAAATGCGAAAAACTCTTGATTCCGCACTTTAACGGGTCATTTTAGTTAATCTGTAGATTAGCTAGGTAATCTGCACATTAACGGATTTCGAGCTTTAACGGTAACATATATAGAGATAAACAGATTAGTTCAGTTATTATAAATTCCTTTATAGGAGCTAAGAGAATAATTTAAAATATCTTTTAAAATCAAAACAAAAAACATTTATTGTGGAAACTTTTTTTTTTTTTTTCAATTTTCTGGCCTTTTTGTTTAAACCTTAAGCTTTATTTCATGCTTTTTATAATAAGTTTAAATAAATAATCAAATAAAACCAAACGTTATTAATACAAATGCATGATTCGTACTTTTGACTGAAATTTCATTTTAGACTTGCATCTATAACTTTAAGTAGATGGAAACGCCAAGTTAATTTTAAGAAGAGGGAAAAGTGACCAACCTAGAAATCAAACTTGGTCTCTTGGTGAAATTCATCATTGGTTAGAAGATTCAATATGCAATTGATATCTGACCCAGGCAGTATTGCGAAAATAAGGTGGCCAAGCTGGGATCCTCGAGTCGTGTGTGGCTCGCCGCGTACTATTTTGTGGCCCGCGATGGAATTCACGAAAATCATATATCTTTTATTACGATATTAAAAATTAATACATTCATGACTCTTCGGAGTGGAAATACTGAGTATGGTAGCTAGATAAACAACTATTGCACTGGTTAACGTTGGTAAAATATTATTAGATGGATTACACAGGTCTATAAAAATAATGTTGGCAAAATTTGGTCAGTACAGGGTGTCTACGACGCAATTTCTTCATCTTCGGTAGTCTCCAGTAGGATTCTATGATTAATTATAATTAATTATGGAAACATACTATGAAAGTTACCATAGAATTATACTGGTGGAAGAGTCAAGGAAGAATTTGTGTTGGTAGACACCCTGTATTGGCAAAATTCTATACGTGATAAAGAAAAGTTGCCTTCAGTGTCTCTTTTAGCACACCAAGAAACATAAAAATCAGCCAAAATTATCAAATCAAAATTTTAGATGTAGACCTGTGTTATTGATTTTTAATATGGTAATTATTAATGTGTAGTCATAAAATTTTGATTGTTCTATTGTTAATTAATGAATAAAAATAAAATTAAAATTAAAGAATTCTTTTTCAAATCTTCAACACTCCCCTCCCTAAAAATTTATGTATACACACATACACATGCATATACAGTGCAGCCCACCTGAATAAAATAGCTTTCCAATAGGGTCCAACAGGTGTTTTCGAATGGACAGGCCTAGTGTAACAGATTGATAATTCCAATTTTCATGTGAGAGAATAGTGCCGAACAGGCGTCCATCTCAGAGCCTGATTATGTCAAAAGTGTCCCTAGAACCCCCACTAAAAAATATCTTGAGATAATCTTAAAAAATTTCGACTTTCTACAGAAATATTAAAATTATCTGAATAAATTTTTCAGATTTAGATTTATCACCAAAATAACCACAGATTTTTTTACGACGTTTTATAGGCATTATAAAGATTTTGTTTCATCATTAAAAGAACTTCAGATTTTTTTAAGTTTTAACACGAACACTTTTATTATTTTAGGTTATATAGCAAAAAGTTAAAATTAAATCTGAAAAATATTTGTAGAACTTTTGTGGGCATTTTGAATCATACAGCTTTTAGTACGTACGCGTGTTTGTGCATGGAGTGTGGTGTGCGTGTGTGAATAATGATAATCCATTTCTTTGCTTTTATTAAAATTTAGATAAATATAAAACAACGACCATACGTTTTACTTCCTGCAATGGAATTCATTCAAGTTTAGAGAATTACAACTCAACTCGAAGATGTGACCAGGTAAAAATAAAAAATGTTTGTTTACTATATTCAGCCGGCGTCACGGAGTAAAAAGACGCCGGCGTGCTAGCACTAGCGGTAGCTAAAATGGCGATCGTTGTTGCTCGATTTCATTTTTTTAAAAATATTTTGTGTTTATGTGTTGTGTAAGTAAATTTCATTTGAAATTCCTATGAAAATCCCTGTATTAGAAGTGTAATTACAAAGTGTCATTTTTTAAAACTTCCATGAAATTTACTGTGTTATTGCATACGTAATCTTAATGAGGCAAAGAGCAACAATGATTTATACTTCAATTAACCAGCGGTAGCTAAAATGGGATTCATCGTTGCTCGATTTCATTTTTTAAAAAATATTTTGTGTTTATGTGTTGTGTAAGTAAATTTCATTTGAAATTCCTATGAAAACCCCTGTATTAGAAGTGTAATTACAAAGTGTCATTTTTTAAAACTTCCATGAAATTTACTGTATTATTGCATACGTAATCTTAATGAGGCAAAGAGCAATCATGGTTTATACTTCAATTAAACCATTTATGACTATTTTTTATTTATTTTTACAAGAAATTTGATCAACATTCAAAATTGTGCAAAACATAAAAATCGTAAAATATCTGTTCACTTTTTTTTCACAAAATACTGAAAATTCAGCAATAAAACTAAGTTCAGTTGTTTATAAAACTTGTACATGTTATTTTTACTTCAAAAGTGAATAACAAAGTCCATTTTTAACTAAAATATTTCTTACTAATGGCTTAAATTAATTTCTGGGACGGAGCGAATAAAGACGATGAAAATTAAGTGTTATTTTTTTAAATTTCCATGAAAATCCCTTTGTTATTCTATATTTCATCTGAATAAGGCAAAATAATCATGAATTACACTTCAATTATGCCTATATGAACATTTTTACCATATGTTAACAAATAATTTGCTCAGCATTACAAATTTTTACAAACAGAAAATTTTTCAAGTGTTTGTTTTGCATTTTTTGAAGGTATACTGAAAATTCATGAATAAAACTAAATTTTAGACCTTGAAAATACAGTTATGTACTATTTATTTCAAAATTGAGCATTAGAATTCCTCTTTATCAAAAATATTTCTTAGTAATGGTTAAAAATCAATATTTGTAAACTACCGAATGTTGGCGATGAAAACCAAGTGTTATTTTTTAGAAATTTCCAAGTAAATACCAATATTACTGCATATTTTACCTCGATAAGGTAAAACAATAATGATTCATACTTCAAATAAACCTTTTAGGAATATTGTAAATAAATTTTTGCAAGAAAATTGCTCAACGTTAAAAATTATGCAAAACATAAATATCGTAAAATATCTGTTTACTTTTTTTCACAAAAAACTAAAAATTCATCAATAATACTGAATTTGAATAGTTTATACAACTTTTATATGTTATTTATTTCAAAAATAAGTAACAAAATCTATTTTTAACTAAAAAAATTCTCACTAATGGCTCAAATCCATTTTTGCAAGCTACCGAATACAGTCGAACCTCGTTAACGTGAACACGCTTAACGTGAATTACTTTTAACGTGAACTGTTTCCACAATCCCTGTCAACAGGAAGATTAGTTTTCGAGTTACTGATAGTATTAACTACTGGTAACATGAAGAGATCTGTTACCACCCTTGAGATTCATGTTAACGAGGTTCGACAATATTGACGATGAAAACAAAGTGTCAGTTTTTAAAATTTCCATGAAAATTACTGTATTATATTGCATACGTAATCTTAATGAGGCAAAGAGCAATCATGATTTATACTTCAATTAAACCATTTATGAATATTTTAAATATATTTTTACAAGAAATTTGATCATCATTCAAAATTGTGCAAAACATAAAAATCGTAAAATATCTGTTCACTTTTTTTTCACAAAATACTGAAAATTCAGCAATAAAACTAAGTTCAGTTGTTTATAAAACTTGTACATGTTATTTTTACTTCAAAAGTGAATAACAAAGTCCATTTTTAACTAAAAGATTTCTTACTAATGGCTTAAATTAATTTCTGGGACGGAGCGAATAAAGACGATGAAAATATTAAGTGTTATTTTTTAAAATTTCCATGAAAATCCCTTCGTTATTCTATATTTCATCTGAATAAGGCAAAATAATCATGAATTACACTTCAATTATGCCTATATGAACATTTTTACCATATGTTAACAAATAATTTGCTCAGCATTACAAATTTTTACAAACAGAAAATTTTTCAAGTGTTTGTTTTGCATTTTTTGAAAGTATACTGAAAATTCATGAATAAAACTAAATTTTAGACCTTGAAAATACAGTTATGTACTATTTATTTCAAAATTGAGCATTAGAATTCCTCTTTATCAAAAATATTTCTTAGTAATGGTTAAAAATCAATATTTGTAAACTACCGAATGTTGGCGATGAAAACCAAGTGTTATTTTTTAGAAATTTCCAAGTAAATACCAATATTACTGCATATTTTACCTCGATAAGGTAAAACAATAATGATTCATACTTCAAATAAACCTTTTAGGAATATTGTAAATAAATTTTTGCAAGAAAATTGCTCAACGTTAAAAATTATGCAAAACATAAATATCGTAAAATATCTGTTTACTTTTTTTCACAAAAAACTAAAAATTCATCAATAAAACTGAATTTGAATAGTTTATACAACTTTTATATGTTATTTATTTCAAAAATAAGTAACAAAATCTATTTTTAACCAAAAAAATTCTCACTAATGGCTCAAATCCATTTTTGCAAGCTACCGAATACAGTCGAACCTCGTTAACGTGAACACGCTTAACGTGAATTACTTTTAACGTGAACTGTTTCCACAATCCCTGTCAACAGGAAGATTAGTTTTCGAGTTACTGATAGTATTAACTACTGGTAACATGAAGAGATCTGTTACCACCCTTGAGATTCATGTTAACGAGGTTCGACAATATTGACGATGAAAACAAAGTGTCAGTTTTTAAAATTTCCATGAAAATTACTGTATTATATTGCATACGTAATCTTAATGAGGCAAAGAGCAATCATGATTTATACTTCAATTAAACCATTTATGAATATTTTAAATATATTTTTACAAGAAATTTGATCAACATTCAAAATTGTGCAAAACATAAAAATCGTAAAATATCTGTTCACTTTTTTTTCACAAAATGCTGAAAATTCAGCAATAAAACTAAGTTCAGTTGTTTATAAAACTTGTACATGTTATTTTTACTTCAAAAGTGAATAACAAAGTCCATTTTTAACTAAAAGATTTCTTACTAATGGCTTAAATTAATTTCTGGGACGGAGCGAATAAAGACGATGAAAGTTAAGTGTTATTTTTTAAAATTTCCATGAAAATCCCTTCGTTATTCTATATTTCATCTGAATAAGGCAAAATAATCATGAATTACACTTCAATTATGCCTATATGAACATTTTTACCATATGTTAACAAATAATTTGCTCAGCATTACAAATTTTTACAAACAGAAAATTTTTCAAGTGTTTGTTTTGCATTTTTTGAAAGTATACTGAAAATTCATGAATAAAACTAAATTTTAGACCTTGAAAATACAGTTATGTACTATTTATTTCAAAATTGAGCATTAGAATTCCTCTTTATCAAAAATATTTCTTAGTAATGGTTAAAAATCAATATTTGTAAACTACCGAATGTTGGCGATGAAAACCAAGTGTTATTTTTTAGAAATTTCCAAGTAAATACCAATATTACTGCATATTTTACCTCGATAAGGTAAAACAATAATGATTCATACTTCAAATAAACCTTTTAGGAATATTGTAAATAAATTTTTGCAAGAAAATTGCTCAACGTTAAAAATTATGCAAAACATAAATATCGTAAAATATCTGTTTACTTTTTTTCACAAAAAACTAAAAATTCATCAATAAAACTGAATTTGAATAGTTTATACAACTTTTATATGTTATTTATTTCAAAAATAAGTAACAAAATCTATTTTTAACCAAAAAAATTCTCACTAATGGCTCAAATCCATTTTTGCAAGCTACCGAATACAGTCGAACCTCGTTAACGTGAACACGCTTAACGTGAATTACTTTTAACGTGAACTGTTTCCACAATCCCTGTCAACAGGAAGATTAGTTTTCGAGTTACTGATAGTATTAACTACTGGTAACATGAAGAGATCTGTTACCACCCTTGAGATTCATGTTAACGAGGTTCGACAATATTGACGATGAAAACAAAGTGTCAGTTTTTAAAATTTCCATGAAAATTACTGTATTATATTGCATACGTAATCTTAATGAGGCAAAGAGCAATCATGATTTATACTTCAATTAAACCATTTATGAATATTTTAAATATATTTTTACAAGAAATTTGATCAACATTCAAAATTGTGCAAAACATAAAAATCGTAAAATATCTGTTCACTTTTTTTTCACAAAATGCTGAAAATTCAGCAATAAAACTAAGTTCAGTTGTTTATAAAACTTGTACATGTTATTTTTACTTCAAAAGTGAATAACAAAGTCCATTTTTAACTAAAAGATTTCTTACTAATGGCTTAAATTAATTTCTGGGACGGAGCGAATAAAGACGATGAAAGTTAAGTGTTATTTTTTAAAATTTCCATGAAAATCCCTTCGTTATTCTATATTTCATCTGAATAAGGCAAAATAATCATGAATTACACTTCAATTATGCCTATATGAACATTTTTACCATATGTTAACAAATAATTTGCTCAGCATTACAAATTTTTACAAACAGAAAATTTTTCAAGTGTTTGTTTTGCATTTTTTGAAAGTATACTGAAAATTCATGAATAAAACTAAATTTTAGACCTTGAAAATACAGTTATGTACTATTTTTTTCAAAATTGAGCATTAGAATTCCTCTTTATCAAAAATATTTCTTAGTAATGGTTAAAAATCAATATTTGTAAACTACCGAATGTTGGCGATGAAAACCAAGTGTTATTTTTTAGAAATTTCCAAGTAAATACCAATATTACTGCATATTTTACCTCGATAAGGTAAAACAATAATGATTCATACTTCAAATAAACCTTTTAGGAATATTGTAAATAAATTTTTGCAAGAAAATTGCTCAACGTTAAAAATTATGCAAAACATAAATATCGTAAAATATCTGTTTACTTTTTTTCACAAAAAACTAAAAATTCATCAATAAAACTGAATTTGAATAGTTTATACAACTTTTATATGTTATTTATTTCAAAAATAAGTAACAAAATCTATTTTTAACTAAAAAAATTCTCACTAATGGCTCAAATCCATTTTTGCAAGCTACCGAATACAGTCGAACCTCGTTAACGTGAACACGCTTAACGTGAATTACTTTTAACGTGAACTGTTTCCACAATCCCTGTCAACAGGAAGATTAGTTTTCGAGTTACTGATAGTATTAACTACTGGTAACATGAAGAGATCTGTTACCACCCTTGAGATTCATGTTAACGAGGTTCGACAATATTGACGATGAAAACAAAGTGTCAGTTTTTAAAATTTCCATGAAAATTACTGTATTATATTGCATACGTAATCTTAATGAGGCAAAGAGCAATCATGATTTATACTTCAATTAAACCATTTATGAATATTTTAAATATATTTTTACAAGAAATTTGATCAACATTCAAAATTGTGCAAAACATAAAAATCGTAAAATATCTGTTCACTTTTTTTTCACAAAATGCTGAAAATTCAGCAATAAAACTAAGTTCAGTTGTTTATAAAACTTGTACATGTTATTTTTACTTCAAAAGTGAATAACAAAGTCCATTTTTAACTAAAAGATTTCTTACTAATGGCTTAAATTAATTTCTGGGACGGAGCGAATAAAGACGATGAAAGTTAAGTGTTATTTTTTAAAATTTCCATGAAAATCCCTTCGTTATTCTATATTTCATCTGAATAAGGCAAAATAATCATGAATTACACTTCAATTATGCCTATATGAACATTTTTACCATATGTTAACAAATAATTTGCTCAGCATTACAAATTTTTACAAACAGAAAATTTTTCAAGTGTTTGTTTTGCATTTTTTGAAAGTATACTGAAAATTCATGAATAAAACTAAATTTTAGACCTTGAAAATACAGTTATGTACTATTTATTTCAAAATTGAGCATTAGAATTCCTCTTTATCAAAAATATTTCTTAGTAATGGTTAAAAATCAATATTTGTAAACTACCGAATGTTGGCGATGAAAACCAAGTGTTATTTTTTAGAAATTTCCAAGGAAATGCCAATATTATTGCATATTTGACCTCGATAAGGTAAAACAATAATGATTCATACTTCAAATAAACCTTTTATGAATATTGTAAATAAATTTTTGCAAGAAAATTGCTCAACGTTAAAAATTATGCAAAACATAAATATCGTAAAATATCTGTTTACTTTTTTTCACAAAAAACTAAATATTCATCAATAATACTGAATTTGAATAGTTTATACAACTTTTATATGTTATTTATTTCAAAAATAAGTAACAAAATCTATTTTTAACTAAAAAAATTCTCACTAATGGCTCAAATCCATTTTTGCAAGCTACCGAATACAGTCGAACCTCGTTAACGTGAACACGCTTAACGTGAATTACTTTTAACGTGAACTGTTTCCACAATCCCTGTCAACAGGAAGATTAATTTTCGAGTTACTGATAGTATGAACTACTGATAACATGAAGCGATCAGTTACCACCCTTGAGATTCACGTTAACGAGGTTCGACTGTATTGTCGATTAAAACAAAGTGTCATTTTAAAAAATTTTCATAAAAATTACTGTATTATTGCATACATAATCTTAATAATGCATGTGCTGTGTACGCATATTCCTTCTCAATTCACACTTTTATTATTAAGAAAATAAAATAAAAATCATTTTTCATCGGGTAAAAACTCGCACCGGGTCGCAACCCATGCACGCTTTACTTGTATGTGTGAAGATATACGTGCGGTGTATGCACATATTCCTTCTGAAATCAAACTTTTATTCTTAAGAAAAGAAAATTTAAAAAATCATTTCTCATCGGGTAAAAAGTTCTACCGGGTCTCCACTGCTTTCGTCAGCGCAGTTCTTTGCGCGCTGTGTGTGCCTGTTCCTTCTCCACCTTTCCAGCCCCCCTAATTAACCTACATATACCATTTTTGAACGGTCTAACTCAATTAGCTGAGATGCAGAAGAAGACCTAATCAGGAGACCTTAAAACGTGTAAATCAGGTGAAATCTCGAATTCCACTTTCGATAATATAAAAGAACTTTAAAATATCTTTCGAATGATGCATTAAAAATAATTTAATCATAATTAGAATTTGAAATATTGAAATTTTAAAATATTACAGCTCCATCTTGCGGTAGAAATTTCTGCAATCTGCTCTTCCGTTTCAGATTAACAAATCTTTCAAATGATGTATTACTTATGAAATTATTTTAATTAGTAGCTGAGATACAATATATATATATGTGTGTGTGTGTGTGTGAACAGATCTGTCTTATGCAAAATGTCATAATTTAGTAATATATAATTTCTTCTAAACCTTCTCTTTAAGTCTTGAATAAGTATTTAAAATAATCTAAATGAATAAAATATTAAATTTGAAAAGACTTTATACTTTATTTCATTTATAATTATCTTCCATCTGATTTGAATGCAAAACTTTTCTGTAGATCACACTGAAAATAATTTTAAGATTAACTTAAAAAAACTATAATCTGCAGAATATCTTAAGTTATTTGGCCCACTTCTTAGGCCTATATATTTTGAAAAAATATGAAGATTATATTCTGTAGATTTTCTTCAGAACATATAGGCTTAAGAAGTGGGCCAAATAACTTAAGATATTCTGCAGATTTTTTTTAAAGAAAATTTTGAGATTATTTTTAGTGGGGACGTAATATGCATTTGGCCTTTATTACCTAAGTTTTACTATTCCGACAGAAAAAGTTAACATTTTTGACGCATAAAAATACATTACACTAAGGGACAAAGAAAGAAAGAAAAAAAAAAGCTTCACTTGGATAATTTTTATTTTTTTTATGAAAAAACGTCCAATTTAACCATTTAAAAATACGGATGAAACGGATAATAATTTTGCTGGATACCATCCGTATCCAACATAGTGTTCCACATATTCAATATCCGGCAACACCACTCTCTGTTCCATCTCTACATTTAATTTTTTAAATTAGTGTTTTTTGAAAGGAAAAAATGAAAGTATCTAAGTGCGGTTATTTTTATTTTTGTCCCGTAGTGTATTTGAGCATATCAGTCTGTGATGATAAGATGCTTGCAAAAACATTTTTTTTATGTTTTTTGTAAATAAAACCTTAAATATTTCTGATATTTTATAAAAGGTTTATTTGAGTGAAATATTCCCTTTGTAAAATATTTCATTTCACTTAAACGAATAAAAGCTTTTAGAGCTGTTTTCAGGATTTTTTTTTTTTTTTACCAAACTTTTTTGAACTGGAAACAAAATTTCAAGCCTCCCGAAAAAAGAGTCCTTAGACCACGACACAGTCGAACAGTGCTTTAATCAGGCCCTGGTAAATCTGCTAGCTCAATTTATAGTACTGACGAGTTATGCCAAGGGGATAATTTGATATTTTGTCTACCAATTTTGGCAGTTGGTGCAATTAATTTGGTCTCTTTATATGAAACATAATATAGTTATAAATCTTAACTGGCTGTAAGGAGTATAACATTTTTTTAATCAAAATAGTTAGGTGCTTATTACTATTTGTGATTGTATAGAAAAAAAAAAATAGATTGAAATCTGATTATTGAATTGAAAATTGGCTAAATTTACAAATTTGTTTTTTAATCTTTCATTTAAAGAGTTTCATATATTTTCAAAGACAAAAGCTACCAAAAATCCTTATGATAAAATTATTTTTATGAAAATTTACTCAAAGTGCTCATCCTTCAACCACTAATAAGAATAATTAAAAGTTAATCATTGGTGCGTTAATGCATAATAATGTATCGACTAATAAATTAAAAACAGGCCTTAAATTATTATTAAAGGACACTGCAAATTAAAAAAAAAAGTTTTAATAATAAAATTTTAATTATCTTCTAATTTTAATTAAGTCTTAGCTTTGCAATCTGATACAAAAATCTAAAATGTTTTCATCTCGATAAATGTGCTGAAATTCAAAGATGGAGAACTTTTTTATTACATGGCTAGAATTAATTCTTGTTTTTCTTTTATTAGAATTTCAGGTAGCCTCAGAAAACAAGTATTTGCTTAAACTAACAATCTCCTTATATATTTTCTGCATATAAACTGCACGTTCTTATTATCTATCTCCTACGACAAAATGCCACTGGCTTTATCAAAATATGCATTTTTCATTGCTTCAGCTTTTTGTAGCTGCAATTACGACAACGTTGAAAATATCTCTCAATGGTTTAAATATAAACATAAAATCTCTTTTTATGAACTAATATGATAGCAGGAGCTTTATAATTAGAGAGCTTGTCCTCAATTAAAGACCAGCTTTTGCAACTTTTTGAAACCAATTAACGACACCCCCTTTTTACTAAATTATTCTTTACGAAAATTTTCACAAGGGCTTTGCTTTTTAATAAACCTTCGGGCTGATTTGAAGAATTAGCATTTTCTTCCGAGCCTAATTGCATATGAAGCAAAACGAAAATAAAACGAAAACTTCCAAGTATTTATGAAATAGGTTTTTACTGACGTGAATTAATTTTTATTTTTGCTTTATTGGCTGTGATTAATTTTATGAAATAAGAACCAGTCTGCATTTCAACTTTGAGATTCGAACGTTTATATTTTTATTTAAACGCTAAATGAATGCTAGTGATTGAGTTGTATAGATCCTTCTTTTTTTTTTCCACGGCAAACCTTTAAGCAATGAAAGTTATGCTAAAGAATTCTAAGGCTTTTCTAAAACAAGATATTTTTGTCTTCAGAAAACATTAATTAATTTCTTGATTTCAATATCTTTTGCTTTTGAATGGTTATTTATTCAGTCCGTTATCGTCTATGTAAAAACGGTTATTTCAAATATGGCTGTTCATCTTTCAATGAAAATGGAATTTTTCATTTAACGTTTAAAGAATTAATTCTTGCTGCTGCAAAAGTGAAATTATTTTCTATTGAATTTGTTATTTTCAATACTTTACTTTCTCTTAATTTTTTGCCTGGAATAGTGTTGAAATTCTAGTTTGCTATTCTGCATAATTCTTTTGACCTTTTGTGTAATTTTATGCTTATCAATGACTTATTTTTATTCTTTAGATAAACATTTATTTCTCAAAAGTTTTATTTTAGAAGACCAGCTGAAAAACTAATTTAGCGTATCTTGTTTAATTTTCTCTTAAATGTAAAATAATAAGTTTTAACTTCTAAGACGTTTATTTATGCGATAGTTCTTTTGAAATCGAATATTATGAAATTCTATCTGATCATAAGCAAAATATAAAAGCAGCAATCAAACTTAATATGTATAAAATTAAATTAGTAAAATTTCGTATTATTTGGAACTATGCTCTTGTAGTAAGATTAGAAGAAATATATAATTTAAACTAAGATTAGAAATTTTATAATTTTTCAGAAAATCAATTATTAACATAGTCTTATGTATGTATACATCTAACACGATGAGAAATTTACTATTTTATACTAAAATAAGCCCTTTTTCAAAAATAATTTGCTTAAATTTGATAAATTTTAATTATAAAAATAAACATTCAAAATATGTAAAGTGATATTAAACACAAAAAGTAAAAGACTTACATCATGCGTAAATTGTGAAAATTTCCAACAAAATGCGTGATGTAAAGCTTCGACAAGGTTCACAACTATACTAACTTTACCATCCCATTTAAGTAAATATTGCAATAAAAATACACTAAAAACATTAAAATATTCTTCTCAAAAATACTGCTGTTTAATAAATTTGCATTAATTTTATGACTTAAAACATGCATTTGCATAAATTACAAAATTTTAAAAAAGGTACTTATTACAGAGTTACTCAAACTCAAGTCCACGCACTGAAAAAATTGCGTTTTACACTGCAAATTAAAAAAAAAAAAAACTGTTAATAAAGTACAGGAAAAATCTGGCAGCTGGGGTGCCAGTATTTCTCCGTCAAATATACAGTTTAAAACCGTAAAATTGTATCACTGACATATATTTTACACAGGAATCCTGTAAATCAAACAGGTTTTCTGTTAAAAGTACGGTTTTGTCCTGTATATTTGACCGAGAAATACTGGCACCCCAGCTGCCAGATTTTTCCTGTACTTTTAACAGTTTTTTTTTTACAGTGTAGGGCTAATTTTTTTTCTCTCAAGTTCTCACAAGTTAATGGAGTAACAAGTTAATTGTAAGCCAATATTCATATCTACATAAACAAATAATAATAATAACAAATTTTAACTATGTCATAAATCTTGAACATTGTAAAAATAGTTAGAGAATTTTCTTTCACAAATTATTTAATATAGCAATAAAATCTCCGGGATATAGATATATAAAATACTAGAGCTCAAAATAACAAATGTATATGTCAATGTCCGACAATAAACCGTTTGGTTACATTTTTATAAAATAAGTGGTCGAACCAATACTGAATGAACTATCCGTATCTTTAACTGCATGGGACAAAAATTATGTTAAATAAAGTAAAGTAGCTGTAATTTTCTTACAGAAAAAAGCTGTCTTCAAAATTACAGAATTTTATAGTAACGTTATAATAAATCAATATACAAAAAACCCTTAACGGGTTAAAAGTTACTTTATGGCTATAAGAATTAGAAATACGGCTCTTAAAAATAATGATATCAAATTTTCAGTGACGCTTTGCTATTAATTAAAAAAATACAGAGATTTTCATTATTTGAATTTGCTTTTTCCTTTTATTTATATTTACAGTGTAAACGTTATTTTCAACATAAAATAATATATAGCATTTACTCATTGATAACTTTCCATTCACATCTCTTATACTATGAAAGCATGTGTTTTAAAAGAAATTATATGAAATTCCAGTAAAGCAGTGGTGTTACATTAAAGGATTTGTTTCTAAATTTCACTGCAATTATTTTTTTTTTTTTCACATTAAAGTATATGTGCACATTGAAATATTGCTTTTAATTTTCAAATACGCTGTCAAATATATCACTTTCATTAAGCTTATATTATGTACTGAAATATATTTATTTCAATGAATTATTCTATCTTTTGCGTCACGCCATCCAAAACTGTAAATAAAATATATGGAAATGTTTACTTTGTGTCATTTCATCCAAATAAATTGAAAATGCATGCAAATAGATATTGTGCTGCAAAGAAAAAAATTGTGAATTTTTTTTCAGTTTTGAAGGCGTGACGCAAAAGATAGAATAATTCATTGAAACAAATATATTTCAGTACATAATATAAACTTAATGAAAGTGATATATTTGACAGCGTATTTGAAAATTAAAAGCAATATTTGAATGTGCACATATACTTTAATATGAAAAACAAAATAATTGCAGTGAAATTTAGAAACAAATCATTCAATGTAACACAACTGCTTTACTGGAATTTCATATAATTTCTTTTAAAACACATGCTTTCATAGTATAAGAGAAGTGAATGGAAAGGTATCAATGAGTAAATGCTATATATTATTTTATGTTGAAAATAACGTTTACACTGTAAATATAAATAAAAGGAAAAGGCAAATTCAAATAAGAAAATCTATATATAATTTAATTAATATCAAAGCGTCACTGAAAATTTGATATCAATATTTTTAAGAGCCGTATTTCTAAATCTTATAGCCATAAAGTACAGTGCTGCGTCACAAACTTTTAACCCGTTAAGGGTTTTTTGTATTGATAGCATTACTTTTTAGGGGTTAATGATCAAAACGTAAAATTAAAGGAGCATGGTAATGAGTTATAACACTCTATAAAAAGTGTTGTTTTATATGTCACTAGCAGGCTACGCCCGCTTGGCTGGTCACTATTTTTAAATGAATCATTATAATTAATGAATTTTTTATCATGTGAAAAAAAAAAAAAAAAAAAAAAAAAAAAAAAAAAACTCTGATCGGGAAAAATGTCGCACCGGGTCCCCACTGCCTTCGGCAGCGTAGACCCGTGCGCGATGCGCACGCGCGAATGCATATATATGAGCGCCCTAATAATTTTACAAATTCGAATATATCCGCAATCGATTTGTAAGTATCGAAAACCTCTATATACCAATTTTGAACGATCTAACTGTATTTTTATTTTTTGTCCCCCCCTCTCCCCTCCCCCTTCTCGCCCCTCCTAATAACTTCACACTTTCGAAAATATCCCCATTCGACATGCAGGCCTCTTCAACCTATCTGTACCAATTTTGAATGGCCTAGCTGCATTTCTATTTGTTTTTGCCCCATAGCCCCCTTACCGCCCCACCCCCCTACCCGCCCCTCCTAATAATTTTACAAATTCAAAAATATCCGCAATCGATTTGTAAGTATCGAAAACCTCTATGTACCAATTTTGAACGATCTGACACTATTTTTATTTTTTTGCCCCCCCTCCTCCCCTCCTCCCCTTCTCGCCCCTCCTAATAACTTTACACAATCGAAAATATCCCCATTTGACTTGCAGGCCTCTTAAACCTATCTGTACCAATTTTGAACGGCCTAACTGTATTTCTATTTGTTTTGCCCCATAGCCCCCCTTACTGTCCCACCCCCTTACCCCCCCTCCTAATAATTTTACAAATTCAAAAATATCCGCAATCGATTTGTAAGTATCGAAAACCTCTATGTACCAATTTTGAACGATCTGACACTATTTTTATTTTTTTGCCCCCCCCCTCCCCCCTTCTCGCCCCTCCTAATAACTTTACACAATCGAAAATATCCCCATTCGACTTGCAGGCCTCTTAAACCTATCTGTACCAATTTCGAACGGCCTAACTGTATTTCTATTTGTTTTTGCCCCATAGCCCCCCCTTACTGCCCCACCCCCTACCCGCCCCTCCTAATAATTTTACAAATTCAAAAATATCCGCAATCGATTTGTAACTATTGAAAACCTCTATATACCAATTTTGAACGATCTAACTGTATTTTTATTTTTTTGTCCCCCCCTCTCCCCTCCCCCTTCTCGCCCCTCCTAATAACTTCACACTTTCGAAAATATACCCATTCGACATGCAGGCCTCTTCAACCTATCTGTACCAATTTTGAATGGCCTAGCTGTATTTCTATTTGTTCTTGCCCCATAGCCCCCCTTACCGCCCCACCCCCCTACCCGCCCCTCCTAATAATTTTACAAATTCAAAAATATTCGCAATCGATTTGTAAGTATCGAAAACCTCTATGTACCAATTTTGAACGATCTGACACTATTTTTATTTTTTTGCCCCCCCTCCCCCCCTTCTCGCCCCTCCTAATAACTTTACACAATCGAAAATATCCCCATTTGACTTGCAGGCCTCTTAAACCTATCTGTACCAATTTTGAACGGCCTAACTGTATTTCTATTTGTTTTGCCCCATAGCCCCCCTTACTGCCCCACCCCCTTACCCCCCTCCTAATAATTTTACAAATTCAAAAATATCCGCAATCGATTTGTAAGTATCGAAAACCTCTATGTACCAATTTTGAACGATCTGACACTATTTTTATTTTTTTGCCCCCCCCCTCCCCCCTTCTCGCCCCTCCTAATAACTTTACACAATCGAAAATATCCCCATTCGACTTGCAGGCCTCTTAAACCTATCTGTACCAATTTCGAACGGCCTAACTGTATTTCTATTTGTTTTTGCCCCATAGCCCCCCCTTACTGCCCCACCCCCTACCCGCCCCTCCTAATAATTTTACAAATTCAAAAATATCCGCAATCGATTTGTAAGTATCGAAAACCTCTATGTACCAATTTTGAACGATCTGACACTATTTTTATTTTTTTGCCCCCCCTCCTCCCCTTCTCGCCCCTCCTAATAACTTTACACAATCGAAAATATCCCCATTTGACTTGCAGGCCTCTTAAACCTATCTGTACCAATTTTGAACGGCCTAACTGTATTTCTATTTGTTTTGCCCCATAGCCCCCCTTACTGTCCCACCCCCTTACCCCCCCTCCTAATAATTTTACAAATTCAAAAATATCCGCAATCGATTTGTAAGTATCGAAAACCTCTATGTACCAATTTTGAACGATCTGACACTATTTTTATTTTTTTGCCCCCCCCCTCCCCCCTTCTCGCCCCTCCTAATAACTTTACACAATCGAAAATATCCCCATTCGACTTGCAGGCCTCTTAAACCTATCTGTACCAATTTCGAACGGCCTAACTGTATTTCTATTTGTTTTTGCCCCATAGCCCCCCCTTACTGCCCCACCCCCTACCCGCCCCTCCTAATAATTTTACAAATTCAAAAATATCCGCAATCGATTTGTAACTATTGAAAACCTCTATATACCAATTTTGAACGATCTAACTGTATTTTTATTTTTTTGTCCCCCCCTCTCCCCTCCCCCTTCTCGCCCCTCCTAATAACTTCACACTTTCGAAAATATACCCATTCGACATGCAGGCCTCTTCAACCTATCTGTACCAATTTTGAATGGCCTAGCTGTATTTCTATTTGTTCTTGCCCCATAGCCCCCCTTACCGCCCCACCCCCCTACCCGCCCCTCCTAATAATTTTACAAATTCAAAAATATTCGCAATCGATTTGTAAGTATCGAAAACCTCTATGTACCAATTTTGAACGATCTGACACTATTTTTATTTTTTTGCCCCCCCTCCCCCCCTTCTCGCCCCTCCTAATAACTTTACACAATCGAAAATATCCCCATTTGACTTGCAGGCCTCTTAAACCTATCTGTACCAATTTTGAACGGCCTAACTGTATTTCTATTTGTTTTGCCCCATAGCCCCCCTTACTGCCCCACCCCCTTACCCCCCTCCTAATAATTTTACAAATTCAAAAATATCCGCAATCGATTTGTAAGTATCGAAAACCTCTATGTACCAATTTTGAACGATCTGACACTATTTTTATTTTTTTGCCCCCCCCCTCCCCCCTTCTCGCCCCTCCTAATAACTTTACACAATCGAAAATATCCCCATTCGACTTGCAGGCCTCTTAAACCTATCTGTACCAATTTCGAACGGCCTAACTGTATTTCTATTTGTTTTTGCCCCATAGCCCCCCCTTACTGCCCCACCCCCTACCCGCCCCTCCTAATAATTTTACAAATTCAAAAATATCCGCAATCGATTTGTAAGTATCGAAAACCTCTATGTACCAATTTTGAACGATTTGACACTATTTTTATTTTTTTGCCCCCCCCTCCCCTCCCCCTCTACTCGCCCCTCCTAATAACTTTACACAATCGAAAATATCCCCATTCGACTTGCAGGCCTCTTAAACCTATCTGTACCAATTTCGAACGGCCTAACTGTATTTCTATTTGTTTTTGCCCCATAGCCCCCCCTTACTGCCCCACCCCCTACCCGCCCCTCCTAATAATTTTACAAATTCAAAAATATCCGCAATCGATTTGTAAGTAACGGAAACCTCTATGTACCAATTTTCAACGATCTGACACTATTTTTATTTTTTTGCCCCCCCCCCCTCCCTTCTCGCCTCTCCTAATAACTTTACACAATCGAAAATATCCCCATTTGACTTGCAGGCCTCTTAAACCTATCTGTACCAATTTTGAACGGCCTAACTGTATTTCTATTTGTTTTTGCCCCATAGCTCCCCGTTACTGCCCCACCCCCTTACCCGCCCCTCTTAATAATTTTACAAATTCAAAAATATCCGCAATCGATTTGTAAGTATCGAAAACCTCTATGTACCAATTTTGAACGATCTGACACTATTTTTATTTTTTTGCCCCCTCCTCCCCTCCCCCCTACTCGCCCCTCCTAATAACTTTACACAATCGAAAATATCCCCATTCGACTTGCAGGCCTCTTAAACCTATCTGTACCAATTTTGTACGGCCTAACTGTATTTCTATTTGTTTTTGCCCCATAGCCCCCCCTTACGCATGTGAAATCACGTTTTGCCCCCCCCCGCCCCCCTTGGGGACCGAATTTCAAAAATTCCAGAAACCGATTTTTAGACATTTGTATTAGCTATATTTAAAAGCAAAAATTTTACGGATATCTGTTTTTTTGTTTGAGATATGGAGGATTTTGTGAAATTACGTTTTGCCCCCCTCCCCCCCTTGGGGGGCGAATTTTGTAAAATCGCTTGCGGCGTTGTCTTTCTCGGGTCGTAAACATTAACCGTGCCAAATTTGGTCCCGCTCGGTGAAACGGCCTAGGATTCTATAGCGAACACACACACAGACTCTGCTCTTTTATATATATAGATAATCTTCTGGTGTTTCATGTGTTTTTACTCATATCATTACATTTTTGTGGTAATTTTCTACTTATTTATTTATTTCTTTTAATATTACAATTATTATTTTACTTTCCGAATATACATATGTAAGGAAAGTATAGTAATCATGTAAAATATCCGACTTTGAGATTTTGGTGTTTTTACACGTTTTGAGGTTCCTGAGTTCATTTTTACTATTTTTACGATGATGTATGTATGTGTGTGTCAGGGAGCACGATAGCGCCGAAACGTTGGAATGAGCTGAAAGGTGGTACGTATGATATAGGTCACTATAGCATGAACCTATTGATTTTGGTGAATCTTGGAATTATAGTTTTTTTTTTTTTTTTTACAAGGACACGAAGAAAATTTTTTTTATCATTATGACTTATGGGCCCAAATGTTTTAAAGTGCGATAGCATCTAAAAGCCTCATTCGTCTAAGCTGAAAATTTATACACGTGTTATAAATTACTGTCGCACGAATTTTACAGATTTTGGAGAAATTCGCACTTACAGTTTTTTTACAGGGATACAAAAAAACATTCTTTATCATTATGGTCGATGGGCCCAAATTCTTTAAAATGCGATAGCGTGTAAACGCCTAATTCGATTGAGCTGAAAATTTATAAACTTGTTATAGGTCAATGTCGCACAAATTGTATAGATTTTTACAGGGATACAACGAAAAAGTCTTTTCATTATGATCTATAGGCTCAATTATTTGAAGTGCAATAGCGTAAAATTAAGCAATGGAGAAAAATACTCAAACACTTTCTAATAATTTTCACTTTTCTTTATTTAACGACTTGCCTTACTTTATTTGTACAACCGTTAATTACATAATGTTTGGAAAGTCAAGTGGATTCCCTCTAGATTTTTTTTAATCTGTTATTTATTTATTTATTTATTTATTTTCAAATCTCTTTTTAATTTCTGCATGAGATAGAGCGTACCTAAGTGACTTTAGCCTACACGATTATCTTGGTTCGAAATCTTATGCATTTTGCCCTCAGAAAAAATGTTCGCCCCTAAAGAGATAATTTTCAGTTTTTTGGGCAGATCTTATTATTTCTTGTTTGTTGAATAACCTCATATGAATATTTATTCATTCATTCAATTAATATTATCTATATTAATAAAATCAGACTTTTGTTTGTAAATTTGTCAGAATCAAAAAATTTTGCGATATCTTAACGTTTCACACACCATGAAGTCCGAAAATGACTTCAGAAAATTTTGCCTGTGTGTGTGTGTCATCGTATCTGTACGTCTGTGACGCTATTTTTGTCCGAGTATCACGTGAGAACGGCTGGACAGAATTCAACGGCGCTTGGAAGGAATTTAGGTCTTTACCCAACTTAAAATTATATCTATCAACTTTTTCGAAATTCCCCCCCGTTTCTCCTCTAGGGGAGCAAAAATCAAAAACACGTTTGTAAGCATAAGACGGCTCAAAATTACTTTACAGTAAAGAAATTGCAAATGGGGAGACTAGGCATGAGTACAAGTAAAACAATATCTGCGATTTAGGAATTTTCGATTTTTAGGGGGAGGGGAGGAAATTGATTTTTGGCTGGAAATTTCACAAATTCACAATTTTTGCATAGAATTCTACCAAAAATGGGACAAAGATGTTGAAAAAGCTATGCGACTTCCTTAGGATTATTTTAAAAGCACATTTTTTTTTTTTTTTTTTGGTGTTTGTGTGTCTGTGGGTAAGGGGGGGAGGAATTACGAAGGAACAAAATCGAGACACCCCTTTTAGCGTTAAATTTGTCCAGAGGGGAGTCCAGGATCTGCGGTCACGAATTTCGGTGCTTGGATTGTTTATGTGTATCCGACACCTAAAATAACGGGATTTATCGAAATTATTCCTGTTCCCCCCTTCGGGGAGACAGAAGGCAAAAACTCATTTGTAAGCATAACTCGGCTCTAAATTACTTCACAGTGAAGAAATTGCACATGGGGAAACTACACATGAGTACAAATAAAACATTATCTGCAATTTAGAAAATTTCCATTTTTAAGGGGAGGGAGGGGGGAATCAACGTTTGGCGGGAAATTTTGCAAATTCCGGATTTTTCAGTAGAACTCTACCAAAAATGGAACAAAGATGGCGAAAACAGCCACGCGTCTTCTTTAGGATATTTTCAAAACACGTTTTTGATTTTTTTGGGGATATCTTTTTTTTTTTTTTTTTTTTTTTTTTTGGAGGGGGGGGGTTATATGTTACAAAGGGCAAGTTCGAGACACCACTTTTAGTGCTAAATTTGTCCTGAGAAATCTATGAGAGCTGCAGTCACAAAGTTTGATGCTTGGATTGTTTATATATATCCGACCCCAAAAGTAACGGGATTTATCAAAATTTTCCCCCTTTCCCCCTGGGGGGCAGGTGCAGGACGCAAAAAAAATTTTGTAAGCCCCAAATTACTTCACGGTGAAGAAATTGCACAAGAGAAGACTAGACTTGAGTATAAATAAAACATTGCGTACGATTTTGGAATCTTGATTTTTACAGGAGGGAGGGAAAAAATCGTTTTTTTGGGGGAAGTTTCAGAAATCCGAATTTTTTTTTATAGAGCTCTACTAAAAACGGTACAAAGGTATTGAAAAAAGCCCTGTGTCTTCTTTAGAATATTTACAAATATATATATATATATATATATATATATATATATATATATATATATTTTTTTTTTTTTTTTGTGTGTGTGTGTGTGTGTGTGTGTGTGATTTTCGATTTTTTTTTTTTTTTTCGCTAAATTTGTCTTGGGTAATCTATGGGATTAGCGGTTACGAAATTTTATGCGTAAATTGTTTATATGTATCCGACACTTGTTCTAACGGGATTTTACGAAATTCCCCCCTTAACTCCCAGGGTCGGCCCGTTTGAATTCGCTTTAAATTATCTTAGAATGGTGAATTTTGGTGTGTGGATGTTGATTAAGTGTAAGCATTACGTATTTTGGTGGGATTTCGCAAAACTTCGAACTTACCCGCTGGGGAAGAGAAAGTAAGAAGCGGGTAAGTTGCTGCCGAATGCAGTGTGGGCCCGGACTCCTCACGTTGCGTGCGGGAAAAACCTCTACCGAACACATCAGGTACTTTAACTTAGGTTATTAATAATGATATGGGATTTTGACAACTTATTTAAGTATAGTGCCCAGCGAAGCGGGCAAAGCTAGCTAGTTATCTATCAAGTGAAGCAAGTATTGAGGATTTGTTAAATTTCTTAAAATGTAAGCGTTATGAATTTTTGTTACATTTAAAATTGTTTCTGATAATTAATCTCTTTCTGGATCTTGTGGACATATATTTGACATATGAAATATATATATATATTATTCTGTTATATTTGTCTCATTATATGAAATGTATACATTACAGCATAATTTACTATTGGCATGACTATTTCTGATTACCATCAAGTTTTTCATAAACTCCCACAATAAAGGTAATAAAAAAAATAATATGTTTTAGCATTCGTTACTAGCAATTGTAGGGGGAGAAAGGGGGGGGGAGAGAAATGTAGAGTAATTTTACAAGATATTGTCTCTTTTGAATTGCAGTAATAAAATGGACTCATTGCCATGTTATAGATCTGTTACAACCAGTGAAACAGTTTTGAAAAAATCAATTCTGAAATTATAATGTCATTAGCTATATGCTTAACCCATTAACGCTCAGCCATCTATTTATAGATAATTAATGAGACAGCGAGTAGAATCTTTCTGATTTCTACGAGGGAAAGTCATTAAGTCACAAAAGATAATAAAAAAATAATTTACCATGATAATAACTTAGAAACAATTTTTATTTTTCCACGTAATCTCTAGCAACATTGATGCACTTATCCCATTGTTTTATCAGAGCCCCAATTCCAGCTGCATAAAAATATTTGGGTTGCTGTCTCATCCACAGTAGAACTGTCGTTGTCATCTGCAAATTGTTTGCCTCCAAGATGTTGTTTCAGTAGACCAAACAGATGATTATCGCTTGGGACTAAGTCTGGACTGTAAGGTGGATGCTGTAGCACTTTCCAACGAAATTGTTGAAGTGTATCCCGAGTTAAATGAGCTATATAAGGACGTGCGTTATCGTGATGAATCAGCACTCCTCTGCTCAGTAGGCCTGGACGTTTGCTCCTAATGACAGTCCGAAGCTTGAAAAGAACATCACAATATGATTGAGCATTCACTTTTTCACCTTTTTTTTTTTTTTTTTTTTTTTTTTTTTAATTGGGCAAGTATCACTCCTTTGCAATCCTAAAACACTGTAAGCATAACTTTACCAGCAGAGGGTGTAACCTTGAACTTTTTACTGGAAAGTGAAGAAGGATGCTTCCATTGCATTGATGCACGTTTTGACTCAGGTTGGTAGTGATGGACCCAAGACTCATCACCAGTGATTATTCTGTTAAGCATGTCTTCACCTTCATTAGCATACTACAAAAGATATTGCAAGCAAATACCCATTCGATTCTTTTTGTGTTCTTCGGTCAGTTGTTGGGGGACCCAACGTGCGCACACTTTTCGGAAATTCAAACGACCATGCATTATGCTGTATGCTAAACCATGAGAACATCCTATTGCCGTTGCGATGCTGTCAATTGTCACTCTTCGATCAACCCGAATCAATTGTTCCATCAGTTTCTCAATTGATTTTGTCGCAATCAAAACTGGACGGCCGCTTCGATCTTCATCAAGAACTTTGGAACGGCCTTGTGAAAATTTCTTCAACCAATTGTATACTGTTTTACGTGAAAAGCACTTCTCTCCATAAACAGGTACCATTTCTTTTTTAATATTTTTCGATTCATGTCCTTTTGTCCACAAAAATCGGACCACACCATCTGCTCTTCTACCGTACAACCATTCAGCACCATCACCATTTTTGAAACTGCATTACGCATGCGTGTGAATGCTACCTACTCAATATGAATTGAATATCATAAAGCTGTATGTTGCTGCCATCTATCACCATTCTTTGGAGATATCTGTTATTACTTTAAATCATGCCATATGCATTTGTGACTTACTTAATGACTTACCCTCGTAGAAAGTGTTAAAAATGCTTAACACAAAAGAAAACGTAACCTTTATATTCTAATTGCAGCCCTTAATGCATCTGAATATTTTTGTGTAGCCCTGTAAATCTGAAGGTTAATGAAATCATATTTTATACAAAATATTAAATGTCGATTTCTTTATGACTTTTACAACAGAAAGTTCTTTAAATGTAATTTACATTAATGTCTGTCCAAAAATGCAATGCATTGGCATTTTTTTGGGTGTCCCTGTACAGAAACCAGTTACACAGGACCTATTGACAATTAAAACAGCGAACACTCCATAGTGAATATGAATAAATAACATATAATTTTTTTTTCTGAAAATATTTACGGATGCTGGGGCAGGCATACGGATAGATAGACAGATGAACAGTCAGACAGATATATACACAAATTGAAATCATATTCACACTTTAAAAATCTTTAAAAATGTTCAATCACTTAATGTAAACGAAAATGCAATTCCGGCAAATTTCCAAAAAAAAGTCCTCAGTGTAACTGAATATTTTTGTGTGGTCCTGTAAATCTAATGTTAATCATACTACATTCTGTAGAAAGTATTCTTTTGCGCATATGAATAACATATTTCAATTTTATTAAGATTTTTTCAAAGAAAAAATATTAAAATTTGGTTTTATAGAAATACCTCTCATAGAACGAATGCTTTGGAATACTTTCGGGTGTCCCTGTACACAAACCAGAGGTGATATGTACTTCATTTTCTATAGCAAACATCCGATAATGAACTTAAATAACATATTTCAATTTCATTGAAATTTGTGTAAAATAAAGGAATTAAACTATAGTTCGTAAAAATTCTTGTGTCCCTGTATACAAGCCATTAAAGGTATTCACTCCATTAGCAATAGGGAATATCCGGTAGGGAAGTTGAATATCATATATCAGTTTCAAGAAATTCCATGAATATTTACGGGAGTAAGAGCGAGGATAGACAAACAGACACACAAACTGAAATCGTTAATACATTTCAACTTCAACCTTGTTGGGAAGTGTTACAAATATTTAGAAAGTGATAAAAATTATTAATATACACGAAAATGCAATTCCAGCAAATTTCCAATAATACCCAATCATGTAAATGAATATTTTTGTGTGTTTAAATGTTAATGTAATATCAACTTGATGCCAAAAAAAAAAGGGGGGGGGAGGGGGTACATGTCTTTTCCTTTTTTCTTTTAGCATAAAAGAAACATTTTATTTCAACATGAATTAAAAATTTTAATAAAATTTTATCAATATATATACGAACTGTAAAGCTCTAACGACATCAATTTTGTATGACGCAAGAGCAAGTTTAATTTTTGATAAAAATTTTATTTCAATTTTATTATTCATATGTAAATAAATATTTTTAGGTAGTAAATAAATATTTTTTTTTCTTTGTATCAGCTTGATATGTCCATTTAATAATCCTGAAGTTAATATGAGGTTTTTAATAAATACCTTTATAACTAATAGGAAAATCGAAAATACAAAGGTATATGTTAAAAAACAATAATAATAAATATATTTTTTTTATTAAAGACACTATTTTATTTCAAAATGTACTAAAAACTTTAATTCAACGGTGTATAAAATATACACTTATTCAAAATTTAAGCTCAAGTGGATAAGCACGTATTGTCGTCGGAGTTACGGTACAAAATTCCTATTCAAATGGACGATAGAAAATGGGCTAAAATTCGAAACAAATTTTGGACTGGATTCGTGACCCCCCCCCCCCTCCTTCGAAATCCCACCACTAAGTCCCTTACTACTCGAGCATGTATTGTCTTTTGAGTTATATATGTATGCAAAATTCCAGTTCGATAGGAAGGGGCCGTGCCCTTAGCAACTGTGCCCTTAGCGGAAATCTATAAACCCGTGTCCTTAGCGGAAATGTTATCCCCCCCCCCCCTCGGTGGCGTGCTTTTAGCATACGTGCCTTTAGCGGAAATATATAACAAGTTTTAAAATAAATTAATAAATAAAAAAATGAACTCTTCAATTTTCCTCCACACTTTACCCACATTTAGCACTGGCTATATTTTGCTTCAAAAGTAACCTGTTGCAAAAATAGGTATAAGTACTGTAGAATATCCGTTATTTGATGGAACGGTGATCTGTAACCATATAAAGTTTAATGATCACAGTACTTCATACGAAAACGTACATTATTGCCCTTTTATGATTTTATTTAAGTATTTTATATCGTATAACATTCTATATTCTTTGTCTATATTATCATACAATGGACAGACAGAAAGACAGACGTATAGATTAATTGAATTCATAATCACTCTGAAACATTGTAGGAAAGTGTTAAAAATGCTTAACACAACACACTGCTCTTAATTTCCTATTTGCACCCCTTAATGTATCGAAACATTTTTGCGTAGCCCTGGTGGTTAAGCATATTATAGTTTATACAAAACATTTTCTTAGCATATAAACAATAAATGCTAATTTCTTTATGATTTTTTGATGAAGTTATTTAAATGAGATTTATAAAAATGTCTCCCCTAAAGCGCAATGCATTGGCATTTTTTGGATGTCCATGTACACAAACCAGTGGCATGGGTTCTATTAGAGCCGATTTAAGTAGTGAATTTTCAATAATGTGTTTGAATAACACATATCATTAAAAAAATAAAAAATAAAATAAAGTAAAAATTAGTATGTTGTGGCCACCACAATACTTTCTTCTATATTTTCCTATACAAATTCACTATGTGCAAATAATTCTAAATATCCAAAGAAAGACAGTTCTATCTATAATAATAAAAGGAAAGGTTTGTCTGTCTGTCTGTCTGTTCTTTTATACGTTCAGCCCCTACTGAACGCAGAAGTACAAGAATTGACATACTGATGCACTGGAGCATTTCCGAGTTCCTCTTCGAAACAGAATTTAAAATTTTTAATTAGTTGTGGAGATATTAATTAAAATGTCCACTCATGTCTAATCTAAAAGCGATATCAATGACTGAGAATTCACCGCCATTGCATAAAAAAAGATATTTTAACAGAATTAAAATTAGAAAAAGTGGAAAATAAATTAGAAATATTTGTCCGATCGTTACGATTTCGGTACCAAATGAAAGGGGATTTTTTTCTGAATTTAAGTGTGCAAGCGGCTTATCGGTACAACAATTAGATTTTTTAAAATTAACTAAAGTATGAATTTTTTGTGGCAACATCATTTCAAACGCCAGACTGTCTGAGATGAAAAGATTGTAACCGATCAAGATGTCACGTGTTTTGTAGTAGGGAGAAAAATTGCAATTTTCAATTTTTTTCAAATTTTCATTCACGTTACATTTTAATTAATATTCGGTCTAGACAGCATATTATAGAGCTACTGTTCAATTTTCATGAAAATATCTGAATAAACAAAAAAATTAGATTAAATTTTGTAATATATTTTTTAAAATTGAGATATGCCGTTGAAATTTCGTAACATTTGGTTTTAACGCCCGATAATTCGCTTCTGAATATTTTTGAAAGTGTAGAATTATTAGGAAGGGCTTGAGGGGGAAGGAAGGGGGGCGGAGGGGAAAAAAAAAAAAAAAGAGTTACAGCGTTTGAAATTGTTATTATTACGTTTTTAGGAAAGATAAATCGATTGCGGATATTTTCAAGTGTAAAATTATTAGAAGGGACGGAAAGGGGGGAAGAGGCAAAAACGTAGGAAAGGAACGGTTGTTTCGGAGAAAACAACGAAAAACCCAGAACGCCTTTATTCTTTTATATTTTGCAGAGTTTCGAATTCTGATACTCCTTTCACATTTCATACTATGGATTTTTAACAGTATTTAGACCGGAATTACGCAAGTTACGGAGAAAACCACGAAAAAGTCAGACATAAATCGTTTTATAATAGTGTTTACATCATTTTTGTATCTCAGCTTCTAATTAGCATAATTTAATAAGTAATATGTCATTTTGAAACTTATTTGAATTGAATTTCAAGAGTAGTTGCCACAAATTTCTGTCACCTTCCATTAACCGACTACCGTAAGTAGTGGAATTCGAGATTTCACGTGATTTACACGTTTTAAGGTGTCCTGATTAGGTTTTCTTTTGTATCTCAGCTACTAATTAAAATAATTTTATAAGTAATACATTATTTGAAAGCTTTGTTGATTTAGAATTGAACAGTAGATTACAGAAATTTCTACCGCCAGATATTTTAAAATTTCAATATTTCAAATTCTAATTAAATTATTTTTAATACATCATTCGAAAGATATTTTAAAGTATTATCGAAAGTGTGATTCGAGATTTCACCTGATTTACACGTTTTGAGGTCTCCTGAATCGGTTTTCTTTTGTATCTCAGCTACTAATTAAAATAATTTCATAAGTAATGCATCATTTGAAAGCTCTGTTGATTTGGAATCGAACAGTAGATTACAGAAATTTCTACCGCCAGATGGCGCTGTAATTTTTTAAAATTTCAATATTTCAAATTCTAATCATTTTTAAATTATTTTTAATACATCATTCGAAAGATATTTTAGATTACTTTTATATTATCGAAAGTGGGATTCAAGATTTCACCTGATTTACACGTTTTGAGGTTTCCTGAATCGGTTATCTTTTGTATTTCAGCTACTAATTAAAATAATTTCTTAAGTAATACATCATTTGAAAGCTTTGTTGATCTGGAATGGAACAACAGATTACAGACATTTCTACCGCCAGATGGCGCTGTAGTATTTAAAAATTTCAATATTTCAAATTCTAATTATTTTTAAATTATTTTTAATACATCATTCGAAAGATATTTTAAAGTACTTTTATATTATCGAAAGTGGAATACGAGATTTCACCCCATTTACACGTTTTGAGGTCTCCTGATTAGGTTTTCTTTTGTATCTCAGCTACTAATTAAAATAATTTCATAAGTAATACACCATTTGAAAGCTTTGTTGATCTGGAATGGAACAATAGAGTACAGAAATTTCTACCGCCAGATGGCGTTGTAATATTTTTAAATTTCAATATTTCAAATTCTAATTATGATTAAATTATTTCTAATACATCATTCGAAAGATATTTTAAAGTTCTTCTATATTATCGAAAATGGAATTCGAGATTTCACCTGATTTACGATTTTAAGGTGTCCTGATTAGGTTTTCTTTTCCATCACAGCTAATTGAGTTAGACCGTTCAAAATTGGTATATGTAGGTTAATTAGGAGGGGCTAGAGGAGTGGGGAAGGAATGGGCGCACGCAGCGAGCACGAGACTACGCTGCCGAAGGCAGTGGGGACCCGGTGCGACTTTTTACCTGATGAAAAATGATTTTTTAAATTTTCTTTTCTTTAGAATAAAGGTTTGATTTCAGAATATGTGCGCGCACCGCACGTTATCTTAACACGTGCGCGCGCATGCGTTTGCGATCCGGTGCGAGTTTTTACCCGATGATGTATATATATATTTTTTAATTTTATTTTCTTAATAATAAAAGTTTGAGTTGAGAAGGACTTTTCGTGCACAGCGCACGTATATCCTCACATGTGCGCGCGCATGGATCTGCGCTGCCTAATGCAGTGGGGTCCCGGTGTGAGTTTTTACACGATGTTAAATGATATATTTTTTTAATTCCTTTTCTTAAGAATGAAAGTTTATGAGTAATAACATGGAATCTTGAGAAGTCAAAAGGATGGTGAAGGGATACGCACGCGCAGCGCACGGGTCTACGCTGCCGAAGGCAGTGGGTTACCCGGTGCGACATTTTTCCCGATCAGAATTTTTTTTTCTCTTTTTAACAACATGATAAAAAATTAATGCAATTTTGAGAATTCATTAATTATTGTGATTCCTTTAAAAATAGTGACCAGCGAAGCGGGCGTAGTCTGCTAGTTGTCTGTAAATACCATCATAAAAAATGCATTTTTCTAATAGTTATCTCACATATCAAGTTTCGCACAGTTATATGTCATAGAAGTTGAGATATAGCTTTCCCGTTATCGAGGAAATTTTCAGTATAGCAACGTCACATATTGGTCGATAAGCATCCAAACTGAATGTCTCATAATGGCCTTCACAAATATTATGTTTTGTTTGATTATACGCAATAGAACTTGAGATATAGCCTCCCCTTAAATTGCGGAAATCGCTATATAGCAGCACCACCTGTGGTGCGGTGACACCAAAAGTTGACAGATACTCATTTAGGTTAAGGTGCACAAGCATATAAACTAAAATGTGATTTTGTGCAGTAGTTCCTGAGATATAGCTTTCCCTTAAATTGCAGAAATCGCTGTATAGGAGCGCCACCTGTTCGCCGATAAAGAATTCAAACTGAATCAGCATAATGTCTCATAATGGCCTTAACACATGCCAAGTTTTGTTTAATTATATGCAATAGAACCTGAGATATAGCTTCCCCTTAAATTGTGGAAATCTCTGTGTAGCAGCGCCACCTCTTGCGCAGTTTGCATCAAAAGCTGATAGGCACTAATTTAGCTGAAGGTGCATCCACATGCAAATTTATATGCAATTCTGAGCAGTTGTTCCGGAGATACAGTTGCCACAAAATTTTCGTCACACACACACAGACAGACATTTTCTAAAAATCGTCAAATTTTGTTCTAGACCTCTCAAAACCTGTAAATCCGTCGAAACCCGGAAGTCGAAAATTTTTACGAATCAAGTAAAAATAATTTTTTTTTAAATATTTACGGAGGCTGGAGGCGGACAAACGGACAGTAGAATAGACAAATACAGGAATTCAAATCATATTTACATTTTAAAAAAAATGTTAGAATAAACGCTTAATGTAAACGAAAATGCAATTCAGCAAATTTCCAATAATAACCCTCAGTGTAACTGAATATTTTTGTATGACTCTGTAAATCTAATGCTAATCATACTACATTCTATAGAAAGCATTCTTTTGTGCATTTAATAACATATTTCAATTTCGTTAAAATTTGTGCAAAGTTATTAAATTTTGGTTTATAGATATACCTCTCATAGAACGAAATGCTTTGGAATACTTTCGGCTATCCTTGTACATAAACCAATAACAATATTTACTCCATTTTCCATAGAGAACACGTACACCTTCTTATCTCCGCTACGGGCACGGCTTCTTCTATTCCTCCTTCTTCCCTTTCACCCTATACCGCTAAGGGCACGTTCCGCTAAAGGCACGTCACCGATAGGAGTTTTGTATGTATGTAAAATTTCCGCCCAATCAGGTGATATGAAGTGAGTCAAATTTATTTTCTTAAATTTGAAACACGCACATAAATAAATAAATAAACAACATACCAAGCTAAATTAAATCGTATAAAAACGAAAAAAACTAGTATGTTGTGGCCACCACAAGACTTTCTTCTATATTTACCTATACATATTCAATCAGTAACAATATTTAAAAAAAAAAAAAAAAAAAAGTACGATTTTTTTTTTTTCTTTTTTTTTTTTTTTTTTTTTTTTTTTTTTGTTGTTGTTGTTGTTAAAAGTGAAAAAAATCGATAACTTTGTTTTAAATTATCACAGATTTATAGTTCAACCATTCGTTTTAAAGGTATTGACGAGACCTTTCGAAAGATACCCATCTTGAAAATTTATCCCCCCCGGGGGGGTACTTCCCCCCCAGGGGGGGAAGCGATGCCCCCCCATGCAGAAAATTTTTTTCCTAGTTACATACTACTATTATCAATAATTCATATTAATTTTACAATCACAAGTTTAAAACAACTCTTATTATGCACATTTATACGAATTTTTGTCCTATGCTGCCAATGTTAAAAATTTAGATAAAATGCTATCACAGCGCCAGCTGTTGAGCTATTGATCCCCAAACATAATCAGCACCAGTTAATGTCGGGGACAAACTAAATACCAAGTTTGGTTAAATTTCGTTAAAAAAAAAAAAAAAAAAAAAAAAAAAAATGCGATATTTAAGTTTTTTTTTGTTAAAAGTACAAAAAATCGATAACTTTGGTTTAAATTATCACAGATTTATCGTTCAACCATTCGTTTTAAAGGTATTGACGAGATCTTTCGAAAGATACCCATCTTGAAACTTTGCCCCCCCGGGTGGGAACTTCCCCCCCGGTGGGGGGGAACCGATGCCCCCACATGCACAAAAATTTTTTCCTAGTTAACTACTACTATTATCAACCTGATCTTTCGAAAGATACCCAATGTGAAAATTTACCCCCCCTGGGGGGTATTTCCCCCCTAGGGGGGGAAGCGATGCCCCCCCATGCAGAAAATTTTTTTCCTAGTTACATACTACTATTATCAATAATTCATATTAATTTTACAATCACAAGTTTAAAACAACTCTAATTATGCACATTTATACGAATTTTTGTCCTATGCTGCCATGTTAAAAATTTAGATAAAATGCTATCACAGCGCCACCTGTTGAGCTATTGATCCCCAAACATAATCAGCGCCAGTTTATGTCGGGGACCAACTAAATACCAAGTTTGGTTAAATTTCGTTAAAAAAAAAAAAAAAAAAATACCCATCTTGAAACTTTGCCCCCCCCGGGTGGGAATTTCCCCCCCCCCCCCCGGTGGGGGGGGGGGGGAACCGATGCCCCCACATGCACAAAAATTTTTTCCAAGTTAACTATTACTATTATCAACGAGACCTTTCGAAAGATACCCATCTTGAAAATTTACTTCCCCGGGGGGGATTTTCCCCCCCAGGGGGGGAACCGATGCTCCCCCATGCACAAAATTTTTTTCCTAGCTAACTACTACTATTATCAATAATTCATATTAATTTTACAATCACAAGTGCAAAATAACTCTCTTTATGCCCATTTATACGGAATTTTGTCCTATGCTGCCATGTTAAAAATTTGCATAAAATGCGATCACAACGCCACCTATTGAGCGATTGATCCCAAAATCTAATCAGCACCAGTTTATGTCAGGGTGCAACTAAATACCAAGTTTGGTTAAATTTCATTCATTGGTTCGTGAGATACAGCGTCCACAAAAAAATGATACAGACAGACAGACAGACATTTTCTAAAAACTATTAATTCGTGTTCTCCATATCCCAAAACATGTAAATCCATCAAAAAGTGGACTTCGAAAATTTTCGCGAATCCAATACTTTCTCTATATTACATATAGAAGAAAGTAAAAAGAAAAAGAAAAATGAATTAGATTGTACGTACCATATTTTTTTCTGTGCGTCGCAAACAGACAGACAAATATGATTACAATATAATTAAGATATGAATGCACTGTAACTAAAAATTTAGCTCTTCTTTTTACCACATAAAATAGGAGATGACATATTGGGACAAATTACGAATGAAAAAGAAAAAAAAAAAAAAACTAATAAATTTGTTTTACGATTATTTTATCATAATTTTTATTTTCTTTCATAACTATAAGATATACCATGTCTGTCATTACTTTATTTATGAGTTTACCTCTTGTAGAACTAATAAAGGAGACTTCACATTGAAGTTTCGAAATAAATGTCGTGGCTATTACCAAAACTCGAGTGAATACGGGCTAGGACCCTTTAGAAAGACTTCTTACAAAGAGCATTCTACACAGGCATAGGACCTTAATATCTTAACATAGTCAATCGACCTTAATTACCATATCCAACCATCCAACTAAATAAATCTCTCCTGAGAGTCATAGTGTGACTAACTGAATAAGTAAAATTTCAACCATATCGTAAATGTATCCAACAATTCTAAATACTTACCTAAAAGGTAAATATTCTGTCAAATAGATTTGTTTAAATTATCAAAGTTTTTAAGGAATATTTCAACGAGTTTTACATATAACATGGTGATGATTTTCCAACAATCGCATTGTATCATACATTTCTACTGTCCGTAGACCAAAATAATAATAATAATAATAATAAAACCTTACAGTTCATTAAAAATTAAAACTTATTTAAAAAAAAAAAAAAAAAAAAAAAAAAAAAACATTTCCACTTATATGGTTTTATCATCCGTTAAAATTAAATTTGCGGGGGAAAAAATCATCATAAGAGATTTATATTCTTACTTTTGGCAACAATCAACGTAAATCTTAGACTAATATCGCTCATTATTAAACAACGTTTATTAAAAATTGGTAAATTAGATCATAACACAAGATATCGTTTGAGCCATATTATACCATCAGATAATTAACGTTTAACATTTCTTTAGCCATAACAAAGAAGTACTAATTTGATGAAGAATGCTGGATAAATGAGAACGGCAAAGCACTAAATACGATAAAGATGCTTGTAAAATTTAAAACGCTGGGGGAAAATATTTTGAAAGGAGATAAAATGACAGGGCTAATTGGCCTAAAAACTTGAAAGGCTCTTTTTTGGGTAGAAAAATACCCTAATTGGTAAGGAGACTTCATCATCTTATTTTCAAACAGTTTGAGGGTTTAAAAGATAGATTTTTGAAGCGAAATAATTTTGCAATTTTTTTTTTAGGATCTGTACGTTGTCATGGGGAAAGAGAATATTATGAAACAGCGCACAATGATTTATGAACTTTTAAGCATCTATTCAGGTTTCATTAAATTTTATCGCGTGCTTAATGTAATGTCTGGAAGGCGATTATCTTATGGGTTTTTTTTTTTTTTTTTTTTTTTTTTAATTTTATGAAAGAATATAATTAAAATAGTTTTGATTTAATTTTAGTGTATTCACGTTTATAAATTTATCTTTTCTGACGAATAATATTTAAATGCTTAAATGAATATCTGGTATTTTTACATGAATAATGACTTAAATTAAACACTTCATGTGAGAGCCATAAAATCCTAATATTAATAAAAGATTAACTAAAATGAATGGTATATTATAAGTTTTCTTTTCCCCTTAAAAAATAAAGTTAATTAAAATAAATGTATTTTCCGTAATAAATGAACTTGATGGTGCTATAAATAAACAAAATGTGCCTATTACTGAATTTTTTTAGACAAGTAGCTCCAAACAAGTATCGAACGTTTTTTTTTTTTTTTCCCGTTTTTCTCTAAACAGAATATAATAGATTACAACAGATATTAGAATAAATTTCTCTGATATAGTGACTCCTGTATGTCACATCTTGAAAAACCTTTCAAAAGTATTACTTAAATATTAGTTTTCGTTCTATATATCTATATATATTTATCTTTATAGAAAAATCACAATCGTGATTCGCTTTTCTAGAATCGAATAAAAATTCGTGTCAATTCCATGCTTCAACAAATTATGAAATAATTATGAAGAAAATACATATTTTGGATTTATGAACGACTATCAGTAAAAATTATTTATGTACAACTGAGGGAGGAGAAAAAAACTAGTGTGCTATAGCTATCACAAAACTTTCTTCTTTATCATTTTCTATATCAGCACCACTTACCAGTTAACATGCACAAGAATTTAATCAATATAACTTCTCACAATAAATATTTTACACATGCACTTCTGAGCAATTTTAACCAATAGATGCTGAGACATATCCATATGAAAAAATTGTAGAAAGTAAATAACAGCAGCAATATGTTTCATCTGATATACACCCTAATTGAATCAGGATATTTTTTCATGATATCTATGTCATGGTTTTATATATCATTAAAGCTCAGATATAGCATTCTCGTAAACATGCAATATACCAGCATCACGTGTAGTCTGATATGCACTTGCAGTTAATCAGCATATTATTCTTATTCTTCTTCTTATTATTATTATAATTATATCAAGATATAATAGTATCTATTTAAGGAACCTTCTGTTTGCATCTTAATTGAATAATTATTATAAATTTTTATCATAAATTCTGATTGGCTCATTTTTACTTTCTCTTACCCATAAGGTAGAGAAAGAAAGTATTGTTTTGGGGTCAAATTTTCGAATTTGAGTTTTTGTTATATTTACACGTTACACATCCCCTGAGTCCAAAAATCATGTTTTTAACGGTTGGTCTCTCTCTCTCTCTCTCTCTGTGTGTGTATGTGTGTCAGTTTGTGTGTCTGTCAGTATGTCTGTGTGTCTTTCTGTTATCAGCATATCTCAAAAAAAAATTATAGCAGAAAGTCCAAACTTGGTATTCTAAATGTGTATGAGATAGGGATGCTACACTAAACTTTTCGTTGAGATCAAGAAAATGATTTGTGCTCAGGGACACCCAAGAGAATTCTAATACATTACATCTACGGGGGAAATTGCAGGTAAGTAGAGTTTAACATCTATAGACTGCACTAAACCAAATGAAACGAATATATATATATATTATATACGTAAAAACATGTTTCATGTAGAATAAGGTTTAGAAATCCTTCACTGTTCGTTTACAGGGCTACACAAAAGAACTAGATTATAATGCGACAATACTTCAAAATTGATGAAAGAATACTTCAGGTTGTGCCGTGTGTTATTCACATAGGATTATATTTATGTCTACCATGTGATATGTACATAATTTTCAGAAGATATACAAGGCTACCAATATTTAAGTGATAGCTTTCTTTTTTCTTTTTTATTGTTAGTGGAAGTGCTTTACTGTAATATTCTACCATGTCCAGGAAATCTGCTCTGGAATTGAATTTAATTGCTCATAGCCAAATGGTAAATAACGTATTTTTTTAAATTAAATATTCATCGCTTCTTTTTTTTTTTTTTTTTTATTATTATTATTATTATTTACACTCTTTAAGGCTTTCTGAATACCGAAGTCAAGTTTTTAACGTTTGATCTTTGTCTGTGTCTGTTAGAGTAAATTACAAACAAATAATTTCAGGCGATCCAAATGTTGTATTTTGAAGTTAATATATTTGTTTCTGGAAAAGTTTGACTAAGGTTGATAAGTTTAAAAGAATGTTGGTGTGAAAGTTGTCTGAATAATTTTAAATGAACTTTTGAATTTAATAACAGATTTGAATTCCACATAAATATAGGTACAGTAATGAAACTGGGGGTTGAGGGGTGCGGTAACTCCCCTCACACAGAATTACTTGTCAAATGAAGCTGTTCCGAAGTTTAATTTGAATTATTTTAACATAGGTTTGCATAACAGTACTGCGTTATCTTACTCCTTAACCCATTTTAGGCCAAGCATAGAAATTTTGTAAAATGTGGTATTATTTTCATTGAAATATTCTTAAATTACATTCATTAAGACACAAAAAAAGTTTTGTGCATGAAAAATGATATTTTAGTTAAGAAATAAATTGGTGCATATTTAAATAAAAAATTTAAATAAAAAATAAATTTAAATGAAAATTTCTAAAATTTTTATGACATTTGTTTCATTTTTATTTTATTTACGAAACTTGCAATTTTAATTCATTATAAAAGCATGTGATTAATCTCAAGTGGAATAATTATACATTTTCTAAAAGTCGAATTTGTCAATAATCGTTTCAAGTTAGAACACTTCCATATTTCGAAAATTTCTCAAGAGAAAGTGTTTACTCCAATCGAATTACGAATATTTTATAGATATCTTCAGAACCCTTAAAAATAACATAAAAATAAAATTAGTGAAAAATATACGTCACAGTGTTAATAAAAAATTACTTATTGAAATGGTGCGTTTACGCACCTTTGGCTGAAAATGGGTTAATCTCTAGTCTGTATTTATAGTATTAAATTTCAGGGTAAGCGAAAGTCGTGTGAGTGACACACCAGTTTATTTTTCGATTAATTGTTCGATTTAGCAAAATATCGCAGATGAGCTCAGGTACGGTAGTAGTTTATTCTAAGTGCGTTTGAAGATTAGAATGTTATTAGAGTACCGATATGCTCCAGCTGGTCAATATCATGAATAATAGATTATGTTTAATAACATGAATACCTAAAAATTGTGATTACAATGCTTGCATTTAAATAAAAGCATTAATACACAAGCTTTTACAGTATCTTAATCTTATTGTAAAGTTTAATGTAAAATTCTCCTTCCCCCCCCCCCCCCTTCCTTTCTTTCTAAATCAATTCTCACTTTCTTAAAAAAAAGGGGGTGGGGTGGGGAGGGGAGGTAAATGAATAATAAAAGCAGACGCAGCATTACATTATCGCTAAAAAATTAAACACAATAAAATAAAGGACAAAAGAATGTGTTTTAATTTTAAAATAAAGTCACATACTCTTTTATTAGCCAATCAAATTTTTTAAAAAATCAAACCATTATAATGTGAAAAGTGATTCATTATTCACTTCGAAAAAGACCGAAAATTGAAGATTTCTCTTTAAACACAATAGTTTAAAATATCTTTGTAATTCTTTTAAAACTCTGCTCTTAAATCTTAAATTAAAGTGTTAATTTAATTATATTTAAGAAACAAAAAATCCATTCTGAAGACACTTCTTTCTAACACTTATATTTTAGAACTTTTTTTAGGTACTCAGCTATTCCTACATTTGAATATGCTAGTATTTGATTTTTTTTTTTTTTTTTTTTTCTTTTTCTCTTCTTCCATTTAACTCATCCTCAAGAATATTCGTGCTTCATTCGTATTCTAGACAATCATTTAATGCTCTATTAAGGAATGCTTCCGAGAAGGGAAAGACCATAATGCTTTATCGTCCACCTGTCATTCACCAAAGTACTTCTTCAGTTATCTGCCAAGAGCGCTTTTTGGTGCCTGAGGCATGAACTGGCAAATCAGCATTTCCGTCCTCAGTTACGGTTTTGATTTGGCAGGATAATGAATTCCCAAGAAGTGGTCACGTTAATAGAATTAAAAGTTCTTAAAAGTTATAATTAGTGTCGAATATTTGAAGCATCTCTGAAATTCTGAATGGGTGAATTATTAATACTTGTGCAACTAAGATACGAGGATGAAATATCAAAACCGTTTTTAGCATCAAAATGCTTAAACTGATATGTGTATATATATCTATATATATATTAGAAAAAGGAAAAATGTCTGGGATTTTCTTTCATTCTTTTTTTCTGTAAATCAGTTAAAAGTATTATATATATAAATTTTTTGTAGTGAAAGGCTGGCATTTAAATATTGCTGTGAATTTCTAAATGTATGGTTAATTATTATTTTTATTATTATTATTTTAGGTTGATTTCTCTAGAAATTACCCTTTGCAATCACTTAGTTAATCCATCTATTTTTATATATATAAAGTTAAGAATTTAATAACGTTATAAAATTTAGCAATTAATAGATAGGGTAAGGTGGGGTAAGTGGGCCACACACCCTGGCATTTTCCCAGTTATTGACTCAAAAAAAATCTGCTATAATATTTTTATGTACCTACCCCAATAGATGTAGAAAACATTATGGCATCGTTTTCATTCATGTGTGTGATAAGTTACAAGCCTTTTTGTGACGATTTTTAAATTTACAGTCCTATCGTAATTCGCGCCATCGTACTAATTATTTTTCTTCTTCCAAACCGTTCATGATACAAACCAAAACTTTATATATTTTGAAAGTGTATAAAACACAAAATCTTTTGTAGTATCGTGTACTCATGATGTTAATAAGGTTGAAAAAAAAAATTGGGGGGGGGGAGCACTTGCCCCGCGTTTGGGGTAAGTGGGCCACCCACCCCAACTCTTTAATATAGTTAAAAAAATAGTCATATGCACTGATTTATAACGTTTACCTCTGTATGACTCCACCAGTAATGATTCAAGTTCCGAAGATGAACTATGAGTTATCACCCATTACCACAGAACTTAAAAATGGGGATTATGCCCTTGTCCAGTTTGAAGGCAAAACAAAAAATAAATATAATGTCGGCTTGGTATTAAATGACAGTTCAAAGGATAAAGATACAGTTATCATGTAATACATGCACAAAGACACAACTATGCGTAATAACTTTTTTCCCTCTGAAGCTGATAATATTCATAATGTATTCCTACAAGATGTTGTGCTGAAACTAAATGAACCAACACTTTCCAAGAGACTTTCAAAATACATGTTTACTAACGATTTATCAAGATATAATGTTCCCTAGCATGTAACGCTGCCATAGGCTATTTTAAACTTCGTAGGTCTAACTTTTAGGCCTACAAAGTTTAAACTACATGCAAAAAGTTGAAAAATTGACACTTTTTTCTTTTAGCAGGCTTGTGTGCCAGAAAAAGTTGCTATGGGTTAACTAATGGAGATATTTCAGTGGGTTTTTTTCCAAAGATTCAGAAAATCATGTAGATTGTCCCACTTGCCCCAACAAATCTCTACCAGTTATGTGTAAAAATATATTCAGGGGGGCACTTACCCCCCCCCCCTTGTGAGGAAAGTGGGTCACCATGATGACCACCCAAAATAATTTTCTTTTTTAATTCATCATTTGCCAATATGGTTAGAGGTTGCCATGGGTACAGTAACAACATATGAGAGAATGAACCACAAAAAAATTAAGTTGTTATGCCTATTACCTCCGGTGCTATGTTGAGCTAAAGTCGAATTATGCCGAAAAGGGCCCTTACCCCACTTACCCTACATGATAATACCAACAACACTCACATAAAAATTACTGTAATTTAATTTAAATGTTAGCACATATTTTTTCTATGATTCATTTACAGTATCAATTAATAAATAAATTCATTTTAAATTACTTACGCTAGTGTTAACATCTAGGACCATAACACTAGGACAGACTAGGAGTGATTTTTACGTGAAATTCATGAAAGTTTTCTTACGTAAACCAATAATTTTATAAAAATGTGGAAAAAAAAAAAAAGATAACTGGAAATGAGAACTGGAAAAACTGCATAGCTAATTCAAGCCAAAAATACAGTTCATGTTCTTATCTTGCAACAGAACCCAAATTTAAAAAGGAATTAATTGAATTTCAACAAAACATTAACACAACCCTATAATGAAACCAGATAAATATATATACATTCGGACTCCAAACTCAAAGAGTAACACATAACAAGTTGCCAACAGAACTATTCTATAAAGAAAAAATAATAACGAGACCAATCCCGATTAGTCTATAACGGTTCTACAAATGAGTAATTTCATTAATAATTAAATTTACTATTTTAATGTATTTTTATTTTAATAATTTTTAAATCTTTAAAACTTCAAAAATTGGAGTTTAATTACATCTTTCTGTTACACACTGTTTTCTTTTAAATTTCTACGTATTAGATGTGTGTTTGCTCCATCTGGCGTGAAAAAAGATAAACATTATAATTCAAATCAAGAGAATTTTGATAAAACAGGTTTATTTTATTTTTGTTTATATATATATATATATATATATATATATATATATATATAATAATAATAATAAAAGGAAAGGTTTGTCTGTCTGTCTGTCTGTCTGTCTGTTCTTTTATACGTTCAGCCCCTACTGAACGCAGAAGTACAAGAATTGACATACTGATGCACTGGAGCATTTCCGAGTTCCTCTTCGAAACAGAATTTAAAATTTTTAATTAGTTGTGGAGATATTAATTAAAATGTCCACTCATGTCTAATCTAAAAGCGATATCAATGACTGAGAATTCACCGCCATTGCATAAAAAAAGGTATTTTAACAGAATTAAAATTAGAAAAAGTGGAAAATAAATTAGAAATATTTGTCCGATCGTTACGATTTCGGTACCAAATGAAAGGGGATTTTTTTCTGAATTTAAGTGTGCAAGCGGCTTATCGGTACAACAATTAGATTTTTTAAAATTAACTAAAGTATGAATTTTTTGTGGCAACATCATTTCAAACGCCAGACTGTCTGAGATGAAAAGGGAAATGATTGTAACCGATCAAGATGTCACGTGTTTTGTAGTAGGGAGAAAAATTGCAATTTTCAATTTTTTTCAAATTTTCATTCACGTTACATTTTAATTAATATTCGGCCTAGACAGCATATTATAAAGCTACTGTTCAATTTTCATGAAAATATCTGGATAAACAAAAAAATTAGATTAAATTTTGTATTATATTTTTTAAAATTGAGATATGCCGTTGAAATTTCGTAACATTTGGTTTTAACGCCCGATAATTCGCTTCTGAAAATTTTTGAAAGTGTAGAATTATTAGGAAGGGCTTGAGGGGGAAGGAAGGGGGGCGGAGGGGCAAAAAAAAAAAAAAAAAAAAAAAAAAGAGTTACAGCGTTTGAAATTGTTATTATTACGTTTTTAGGAAAGATAAATCGATTGCGAATATTTTCAAGTGTAAAATTATTAGAAGGGACGGAAAGGGGGGAAGGGGCAAAAACGTAGAAAAGGAACGGTTGTTTCGGAGATAACAACGAAAAACCCAGAACGCCTTTTTCTTTTATATTTTGCAGAGTTTCGAATTCTGATACTCCTTTCACATTTCATACTATGGATTTTTAACAGTATTTAGACCGGAATTACGCAAGTTACGGAGAAAACCACGAAAAAGTCAGACATAAATCGTTTTATAATAGTGTTTATATCATTTTTGTATCTCAGCTTCTAATTAGCATAATTTAATAAGTAATATGTCATTTTGAAACTTATTTGAATTGAATTTCAAGAGTAGTTGCCACAAATTTCTGTCACCTTCCATTAACCGACTACCGTAAGTAGTGGAATTCGAGATTTCACGTGATTTACACGTTTTAAGGTGTCCTGATTAGGTTTTCTTTTGTATCTCAGCTACTAATTAAAATAATTTTATAAGTAATACATTATTTGAAAGCTTTGTTGATTTAGAATTGAACAGTAGATTACAGAAATTTCTACCGCCAGATATTTTAAAATTTTAATATTTCAAATTCTAATTAAATTATTTTTAATACATCATTCGAAATATATTTTAAAGTACTTTTATATTATCGAAAGTGGGATTCGAGATTTCACCTGATTTACACGTTTTAAGGTCTCCTGAATCGGTTTTCTTTTGTATCTCAGCTACTAATTAAAATAATTTCATAAGTAATGCATCATTTGAAAGCTTTGTTGATTTGGAATCGAACAGTAGATTACAGAAATTTCTACCGCCAGATGGCGCTGTAATTTTTTAAAATTTCAATATTTCAAATTCTAATCATGATTAAGTTATTTTTAATACATCATTCGAAAGATATTTTAGAGTACTTTTATATTATCGAAAGTGGGATTCAAGATTTCACCTGATTTACACGTTTTGAGGTTTCCTGAATCGGTTATCTTTTGTATTTCAGCTACTAATTAAAATAATTTCTTAAGTAATACATCATTTGAAAGCTTTGTTGATCTGGAATGGAACAACAGATTACAGACATTTCTACCGCCAGATGGCGCTGTAATATTTAAATATTTCAATATTTCAAATTCTAATTATTTTTAAATTATTTTTAATACATCATTCGAAAGATATTTTAAAGTACTTTTATATTATCGAAAGTGGAATACGAGATTTCACCCCATTTACACGTTTTGAGGTCTCCTGATTAGGTTTTCTTTTGTATCTCAGCTACTAATTAAAATAATTTCATAAGTAATACACCATTTGAAAGCTTTGTTGATCTGGAATGGAACAATAGAGTACAGAAATTTCTACCGCCAGATGGCGTTGTAATATTTTTAAATTTCAATATTTCAAATTCTAATTCTAATTAAATTATTTCTAATACATCATTCGAAAGATATTTTAAAGTTCTTCTATATTATCGAAAATGGAATTCGAGATTTCACCTGATTTACGATTTTAAGGTGTCCTGATTAGGTTTTCTTTTCCATCACAGCTAATTGAGTTAGGCCGTTCAAAATTGGTATATGTAGGTTAATTAGGAGGGGCTAGAGGAGTGGGGAAGGAATGGGCGCACGCAGCGAGCACGAGACTGCGCTGCCGAAGGCAGTGGGGACCCGGTGCGACTTTTTACCTGATGAAAAATGATTTTTTAAATTTTCTTTTCTTTAGAATAAAGGTTTGATTTCAGAATATGTGCGCGCACCGCACGTTATCTTAACACGTGCGCGCGCATGCGTTTGCGATCCGGTGCGAGTTTTTACCCGATGATGTATATATATATTTTTTAATTTTATTTTCTTAATAATAAAAGTTTGAGTTGAGAAGGACTTTTCGTGCACAGCGCACGTATATCCTCACACGTGCGCGCGCATGGATCTGCGCTGCCTAATGCAGTGGGGTCCCGGTGTGAGTTTTTACACGATGCTAAATGATATATTTTTTTAATTCCTTTTCTTAAGAATGAAAGTTTATGAGTAATAACATGGAATCTTGAGAAGTCAAAAGGATGGTGAAGGGATACGCGCGCGCAGCGCACGGGTCTACGCTGCCGAAGGCAGTGGGGACCCGGTGCGGCATTTTTCCCGATCAGAATTTTTTTTTCTCTTTTTAACAACATGATAAAAAATTAATGCAATTTTGAGAATTCATTAATTATTGTGATTCCTTTAAAAATAGTGACCAGCGAAGCGGGCGTAGCCTGCTAGTATATATATTATTATTATTATTATTATTATTATTATTATTATTATTATTATTTTAATATTTGTTTATTTATTTTATTGCTATATTATTATATTTTATTATATAATAATAAATTTATATATTTATAATTTATAAATATTATATAATTAATTATAATATTATATATTTTATTATTATTATT